>CM052896.1:113559810-113576678 GCA_028534135.1 Potos flavus | reverse complement strand
GGGATTGAGCTACTGCCCTCCAGCATTGACGACATGAAAACTCCCTGGATCTTTTTTTTTTTCCTCCCATTTTATCTTATTTATTTTTATTTATTTATTTATTTATTTTCTAAGATTTTATCTATTTATTTGACAGAGATCACAAGTAGGCAGCGAAGCAGGCAGAGAGGCAGGCGGGGGGGGGGGGGGGGGAAGCAGGCTCCCTGCTGAGCAGGGAGCCAGATGCTGGGCTCGATCCCAGAACCCTGGGATCATGACCTGAGCCAAAGGCAGAGGCTTTACCCACTGAGCCACCCAGGTGCCCCTATTTATTTATTTTTAAATATTTTACTTTTTGCCCCTAGATTATGCATTTTACATTTTATTTTTTTTCAAATTTATTTTATTTTTTAGTAATCTCTACACCCAACATGGGTCTTGAATTCCCAACCTGAGATGAAGAGTCATATGCTTTTCCGACTGAGCCAGTCAGGTACCCGGCTATTTTCATCTCCTTTTGTTTATTTTTCTTTTCTTTCTTTTTTTTTTTTTAATTTAAATTCAATTAGCCAACGTATCATCATTAGTTTCAGATGTAGAGTTCAGTAGTTCATCAGTTGGATATGACACCCAGTGCTCATTCCATCACGTGCCCTCTTTAATGTCCATCATCCAGTTACCCCATCCCCCCACCCCCTCCCCTCCAGCAACCCTCAGTTTGTTTCCTATGGTTAAGAGTGTCTCTTGGTTTGTCTCCCTCTCTGATGACTTCCCATTCAGTTTTCCCTCTATTACCCTATGATCCTCTGCACTGTTTCTCAAATTCCCCTTATGAGTGAAACCATATGATAATTGTCTTTCTCTGATTGACCTGTTTCGCTCAGCATAATACCTTCCAGTCCCACCCATGTCAATGTAAATAACAACTATTCATCCTTTCTGATGGCTGAATAATATTCCATTGTATATATATATAAATCACAACTTCTTTATGCACTCATCTGTGGATGGACATCTGGGCTCCTTCCACAGTTTGGCTATTGTGGACATTACTGCTATAAACAGTGGGGTGCATGTGCCCCTTGGGATCACTACATTTGTGTCTTTGAAAACTCCCTGGATCTTAGCTGGTGTCGTGGGCTGAATTATGTCCCCCCACCTGTCTGCCAAAACTCACAGGCTGAAGTCCTAGCCCCCAGGACCTCAGAATGTGACTGCATTTGGAGACGGGGCCTTTAAAGAGGCGATTAAGTTAAAATAAAGGGCCCTAATCCAATATGACTGGTGTCCTTACCACAAGAGGAGATTTGGACACATAGAGACACCAGGTTGCATGCACACCCAGGAAAGACCATGTGAGGACCCAGGGAGAAGCAGGCCACCTGTGACCCTCCGAGAGAAGCCTCAGAAACAGCTCACCCTGCCAACACTTTGATGGTAGGCTACATAGCCTCCAGAACTGTGAGAAAATTAATTTCTGTTGTTCAAGCCACCGGTCTGGGGTATTTTGTTGTGGCAGCCCTAGCAGGCTAAGACAGGCAGAACCCAGAAGAAGGTGAGGTTGGACCCCGAATGAACTGCGATTAAGTTTCCGCCACCTTGGCAGAACGAGAGACTCAAACACCATTTTAGCTGCGCTACAGAAAGATAAAGAATGTTCTAGTTCTTGGATCTGAGGTTCTGGCCTGAGACTGGAATCACTTACATCCATGGTTCTCCGGGTGTGGGTCTCGGATTAGCAGCATCGATGTCACGTGACTCGTGTCATGTTGGAGGGCTACAATTACCCATCCCTCTCCAGACGTAGGGTGTCAGAAGCTCAGGTGGAGTCCGGCGTCGTGTGTGTCCTAACAAGCCCTCCCAGTAGTGCTGATGCTCCCAAGTTTGAGAATAGCTAGTGTCCGGGATGGGTGCCCGGGTAAGAGACTGCGAGGGGGAGAAGAGAACCCCTGAAAAGAGAGGAGTGAGGAAACACCCTCTTTTCGAACTCTTGCCTTTGGTTGCTTTTCCTACCGTCCCTTCATCAGTGATTCGATTCCATTTTGCACCATTGTACCATTAGTTTATTTGGCTCCAGCATTTTTCAAAAACTAGAGCTGATACAGTCTGCCATTTCAGATTGGTAAATGCTTTTGACTTCAACATCAAGTCAGATCGCCTTAAGTATAGTAAAAGGCAGATATGTTATCAAACTAAAGACTAGAGGCTTTAATATGCTAAATACCTTTTTAGGAGACCTAATATGTGTTTCTTGATTTCTGTAAATTATGTAAATAATTTTTAATGTCCTTTATTATGTCCACAAATGCTAAGAAGGATATTAACTCCAAATCATTTCCTCTGATGTGTTGTAGGTGTACAGACTACTGATTAACTTAACTTTTGAAGTCAGGCTAATAAGAAAACATCCTCGTCATCCTTGTGGAAGTATTTCTTCTGTTGAGTCTGCTTATGGTAGGGATAGCCAACTAACAGTTTAAGATCCAAAAAGTATTTCATGAATCCAGGTTTAGCCAAGGCAAATATATTATGATATCCAAGGAGGTTCAAGCCTCTAAAATAAATTAAAAAATAAATCTTAAAAAAAAAAAGAAATATCTGCAATTTTCTAGAAAATAATGCTGGTCTCTATTCTCCCTGGTGCTTTTTTAGAGGATGCTAAAAATATTTTTGCAAATGTGTAGTAATTGAGCACATTACTTAAGGTGTTTTATAATACTTCTTTAAATTAATTCTCCAAATATTAGTTACTGCAATATTTAAAGCTGTAGCGTATGAGTGGTTTGCTGAAATGCGTCATGAGTATGTGTAGCGATTTTAAAATATGTTCACACAGTCTTTGACACTCTCCCTTTTAAAAGGCAAAGCCTAATTTCCTACCCCTTGAGTGTGGGCTAGACTTGGCAACTTACTCCTAGTGAGGAGAATAAAGCAGAAGTGATGGTGTGCTATTTTGGAGACGAGGTCAGAAAGATCCCGTGACTTCCTCCTCACTCTCCCTTTTTGGTCTGAGGGAAGCCAGCTGCCGTGCCATGAGGAAAGGTCCGCATGGTGAGCCTCTGAGTGTGCCATCTTGGAAGTGGATCATCAAGGTTTCAGATGATTACAGTTCCTTCTCACATCATTACTGTGACCCCACGACAACTCCTGAGCTAGAACCACCCAGCTAGGGTGCTCCTGAATTCCTGACTCAAAGAAACTGAGACACTAAATACTTGTTGATTTAAGCTACTGATTTTCAGATCATCTGTTACACAGCAACGGATAACCGATTCAGTATATATATTGTTGAGTCCATGGAGAATGACATGGAGATTGGGTGCCAGTAGTCTGATGTAGGAGGAAATTATGATCAGGATTAATTCAGGCAAATGTCAATATTCCAGAAATTTTCTCTTTTTATAACCTAAGTACTCTGTTAACTCTCCAGGTTTATGGCATGTTGTAAGTCATTTGAAACAGAAGTTTCTATAATCAGGGTTACTTATTGCTGATTAAAAAAATCATATGTTAAGAAAAAAGAAATTTCGATTGCATGGTTTGGACAGACAAGAAGTGTAGATGGTAGGTGTTCTAGTCAGCTCAGGCTGCTGTGACAAAATACATAGACTAGGAGGCTTATACTGATTTTCTCACAGCTCAGGAGGCTGGGAGTCCAAGAGCGAGGTGTCCTATTCAGTTTCTGGTGGGGGCTCTTTTTCTGTCTGTAGACAGCTGCCTTCTTGCTCTGTCCTTACCTGGTGGGGCGGGAAATAGAAGGGTGGGGAGAGAGGGAGTGGGGGCTTGTGTGCGTGCAGGTGTGCTAGCGTGAGCACTCTGGTGTCTCTTCTTATTGGGACACGAATCTTATTGTATCAGGGTCCTACTCTTATGATCACATTTAACCTTAATTATCTCCATATAGGCCCTATCTCTAAATACAGTCACCATGGGGGGCTAGGGCTTCGACATATGAATTTTAGGGGAAACAATTCAGTCCATAGTATTGGGCAATAAAGTCTGAGACGGGAGTGGGAAAGCATGTTGTTGTCCAAATTCTCCTTTCCTGATGTTGGGGAGGGGGCCAGTAGGGGTAGTAGGAATCCAAACAGTGTTTGAGGCTTCTGTGGGGCTTCCATTTTCCCAAACTATTGGTGTCGAAATCAATTAAGCAAAATGGGGAGCCGGGGCTGCTGAAATAGCCTCTAAGTTGAGGTGGAAGGCCAAAAAACAATATTGACAGCCAGAGTATGGAGCCAGGGATCTAAAATCTAGAAAGCAAGATCAGAGAGCAGGAAGACAGAATGAATGCTGCGGGTCGTTCCTGCAAATAGGCATGAGTACAAATGATGGGCTTACGTTTGCTGCAGACGGGTACACGGGAGGACTGGCTACTACTGTGGTCTGTTTCTACCCACACTGAACACTTCTGATACCAGATATGTGGGATTTCCCCTTACACCAGCAAACAGTTGCCCAACACTCCAGACACCAGCTGCATGTTCTACAGTGTAATTTGATTTTGTTGCTAATTACCAGGAGCTAGAATTAGATCCCACAAGTTAAGAGCTCAGTCCCATAAGACTACCCCGACTTCAGATGCCAGTCAAAAGTCCTGGGCCTCCACTACTTCTGACCAGCCAGCAATGAATGGGGGTTCCTACAACCCCTTCCTCAGATTTGATAATTGCCTAGAATGACTCCCCGAACTCAGGAAAACATTTTACTCACATTTATCAGTTTCTTGTGAGGAATATTTAGAGAAAAGATTATGTAAGGATATTTACAATGGTACAGATGAATGGCCAGATGAAAAGTCTAGAAGTGTCCTGAGCTCAGGAGCTTTTGTCCTGTGGAATTGGGGCATTCTACTTTCCCAGTATGGGGTTGTATTTACTAACCCAGAAGTTCTCCAAGCCCCATAGTTTATGTGTTTGTTTTTTTTTTATGGAGATTTCATTACATAGGTATAATGATTAAATAAATCATTGGCCAATTGGTGATTAACTCAATCTCCATCCCCTCTCCCCTTCCAGGAGGTCAGGAAGTTGGACTAAAAGTTCTAATCCTCTAGGCATGCCTTGGTCTTTCTAGTGATTACTCCTCACCCCTCACCTCTCCCCAGGGGCCATAGCCACCAGTCATCTCATTAGGATAAAAAGGGATACTCATCACTCTGCAGATTCCAATGGTTCTTTAAGCTCTATCAGAACCAGGGACTAAGGCCAAATATTATAACCAAAGATGCTTCTATCCCCTTGATCACTCATGAAATGTTGAGGGTTTTAGGAACTCTTTGTCAAGAACTGGGGGCCAAACATATATTTCTTACTATATCACAATACCCCAACCGCATTTAATGGGACAGAGATGGGGTGGACAGCTGTGAGTCCCAGGCATTCAAACCATTGAGAGCAGGACTCAAGGTGGCAGGCAGAGAAAGAAGGATCTGGCCTGGTTCCTGGGGAGTAAGCAACAAGTAGGCAACATGTCAGGCCCAGGTGAATGCCCTGAGGTTGGGCTAAACTCTAATCCTGGCCCCCAGAACTACAAGTAGAGAACAGAGACCAAAGCCCAAGCCGAGGTCAACGCAGTAGGATTAGACTAGAGTCATTTCCAACAGTTCATTTTTTCATAGGGTCTTTGTTCTGACCGGGGTCCACTCTGAGTACAGTGATAAAATTGGTTAAGCCTCTTAGTTCTATTCTGTTTTCTACTCCTCCCCTGCCTCTCTCAGATGCTCTGGGCCCGCTTGTTTTATTCCTTCCTCCTGCGACCCAAATGTGATGTCTTGAAAGATTCCGTGGCTAATGCATTTTAACTACATCTTAAACACATGGGCTGAATTCCCCAGGGTGGAGTTTTGGCAGCGGGTTAAAGAGGTATTATTTTGAATCTTCAGATTAAATATTCTTTCAACAAATCTTTATCAACACTTATGAGGGCCAGAGCCAGAGGACCGGAAAGAGAGCCCAGGTCACCCTGTCTGAGCCGTAGGTTAGGATGGCACTTCTGCCCCCGTTGTTCCAGGCGCTTGGGGCTCCTCTGACGGACTCTCTGTGCCTGCACTTCCTCTGGACTCTCGCAGGCTTCCAGGGTGCTTTCTTGGCTGTCCATACAGCTATCTAGTTACCCCTACAGGATCGAAGTCGCAGGTTCGAGGAACTGGCTGAGGGAAGCTGGTCGCTGCCAGAGCTCTCACTGCTGGGGGCAGGAAGAGGGATGATCTCGCTCCTTCCCTCCTGAAGGAGTGGAATCTGCCTCTCACCAAGTCTCACACCCCTGGGAATCAGACCTACGGGGCAGGGGTTTGAATGACTGTAGAGAACAAAAAGGGAAAAAAATTTCAGATCAGTACGAAGACAGGAATAGACTTCCCCCCAGAATTGTCTTAGTTTTGTGGAGAGCAGTAAGTAGGCTGGGATTGCAGGGCTGATTCTAACTACTGTACCACATTGTTCTACGCTATAGCAGTTTTTATCTGAGTTCTACTTAAGAAAATGTTAAGTAAGCAATATATAATTTATTCCATTATGTGGGCTCTGTCCTCTGACCTCTTGTTATTGTCTTTATATAAAGTCCTGAATTAACAGAATTATGACACATATTTTAGAAGTCATTGAATAGAGTGACATTATTAATAACCGCAATCAAGCAACGTACATCGAACTCAAAAAAAAGTCAGATAAACAGCAGATGTTACAGGATAGTTCATAAAGAGAATATACTTTATACTCTTCTATGCCCCAGGAGATTCTACTTTAAGAAATGTTTTTCTTTTGTAAATAATTCTTTTTCCTTATCCCCTTATATGATTATTCAGTGATTTATTATTTTTAAACATTTTTTAAAAGATTTTATTTATTTATCTGAGAGAAAGCGCACGTGCTCCAGTGCACGAGTGGGGGGAGGGGCAGAGGCAGAGGGAGAAGGAGACTCCCCAGTGAGCAGGGAGCCCGACGCCACTGGGTCTTCATAGATCCTAGCACCCCGAGACCATGACCTGAGCCGGAGGCAGATGCTCAACTAACCGAGCCACCCTGGCATCCCATATTCAGTGTTTTTTTTAAATTAAACTTTTATTTTTTTGTATTGAGATAATAAGTCATATTTAGACCCTCAAGTCATACGGGAATTTACCCAGGTTTTGTATTAGAAAAGGAAATGTTTCATATTTTACATTTAGAGCTCTCTCCATTTGCAGCTTACTTGTGGTGTGGAGCATAGATCTAAAATTTGATCTTTTTCCAAATAGTTATCCAGATGTCTCCATATGTTTTAAAAGTTCCATACTTACCCCAGTAATTTGAGGCACCATTTTCACAGTGTTTTTTTTTTTTTTTTTAAGTTCAATTGTGCTAATACGTATTGAGAACCTACTGCAGTTTGAACCCTGCACTTAGGAAGTACAAAGAGGAAAAAATCTTGGCCTCTGCTCTTGAATTTGAGGGCTGGATTCAGATTTCTAAAATTAGAGCCATTTTCTAGAGACAACAGACTACTAACAGACTTTATCAATAACTTTTCATTAAAAGGCACGATCTCTCATATTTCTCAAGTGACCATCTGATTTTCATCACACTTTTCACTTTGGAAAAATGAGAAATTTGCTGTGGCTGAAGTACAGCTCCTTTAAGACAAAGACAGTCTTTACTTTTAAAACGCATCTGAAATTTGAGAACCGAGAGGCACTCCCCTTCTTGTTTATCTCATGCCCCAAACCACAGGAGCGGGGGAAGCTGAACATGTGATTGCTTGTCGGATAACTGCTATTTTCTTTTATCTCATTTCTTGAGCAAATCTGACTCCTGCGTCCAGCCGTCCATGGATTTCTCTTCCACCGCTTATATTTAATTGCCTTTTTATTAGACACTTTTCTTTTCTAATGGTTTCCTGAACATAGATTAGATATTTGAAATAAGAGATATTTTCTGTGTTAAGGAATTACTTTGGTATATGAACTAGTAAGAACTAGTGATATAGCCTAGGAATAAGAACACTTTTTCTTTTTTCTAATTTTTAAAGATTTTATTTACTTATTTGACAGAGAAAGAGAGACAGCAAGAGCAGGAACACAAGTCTGGGGAGTGGGAGAGGGAGAAGCAGGCCCTCTGCCAAGCAGGGAGCCCAATGCAGGCTGGATCCCAGGACTTTGGGATCATGACCCCAGCCAAACGCAGACGCATAACAACTGAACCACCCAGGCGCCCTGAGAACGCTTTTTCTGTTAAATATTCTGTGTTTCTGGGGCGCCTGGGTGGCTCAGTGGGTTAAAGCCTCTGCCTTCAGCTCAGGTCATGATCTCAGGTCCTGGGATAGAGCCTCACATCAGGTTCTCTGCTCAGCGGGGAGCCTGCTTCCCCCTCTCCCTCTGCCTGCCTCTCTGCCTACTTGTGGTCTCTCTCTGTCAAATAAACAAATAAAATCTTAAAAAAAAATATTCTGTGTTTCCTCTTCTATAGAGATCACAAAGTATATAAATATTTGTGGTGTGCCTTTCAAATACAGTGCGATGGTTTGTTACAGGATGATGTACACTGGGTACTGGTTTCAACTTCTCATCTCTTATGTATGGTATTTTCTTCTATTTTCACCCTGGTACTTCCCCTCTAGTTGCATTACTATACATATGTTATATACACATCACAGATACAAAATCTCAGAATTGGTTGGGAGCTTAGCATTTATTTGATTTATCAGCTGTGGCTTGCATCCACTGGTGCTCAAATTCTGGCTTAAAACATTGTATTAGAAGGGATGGATCCGAGTGAGTTCTGGGAAGGTAAATCTATGGAACCTGCATAGATTCTGACTTGTATCATAGAATGGTGGTGGTAGAGAAGGTAGAGTCCAGGCATGTGCTGTACTGGGAAAAGAAGAAATGGAAGATAAACTGGCCCATAGGTAGGGAGTTATATAACTTATCATCCAAGCCAGAACACTTTTGAAGGAGAAAGGGGAACTATTAATAATTATACTAGAACAATAGGCATAAGCTGGGACTGTTCTTGGTAAACCAAAATAGATCTACAGTAATTTAAGAGAAAAAGCAAGGATAGCTATTGTCTATTAAGAATGCAGGGGTAGCAAAAGGACCTGATAATTTCGTTTTTGGGACTGCACAGGTACTTTTCTTTCTTATAATTGTGATCCCGAAACTTAACTTTAGGTTTGTAGTTAAGGGGCAAAACAATCTGACTCCAAATAGGACCCTGAAGATAAGGCCTCCTATGTCCTATAGCCTTCGGGTCTTCTCTTTACCATTTTGGGGTCCCCAGGGCTTGTGCAGACACTGAAAACTAATTCCATGGGTCTACAAAGGGAGATTTTGGGATCAGAAATGCTTTCTCTGCAGCCAGTCTCTTCAATTTGCTCTAATACCAAGAAAATCAGAAATCTTAGACTGACGCTGAATGTGGCAAAATCTCATGACACAACTTCCCTACCAATTTAGGGTTATCTGCCAAAAAGCATGTCAACTGGCAACGTAGGGTAGTTGATGAAGCTGAAAGATAAATAAATACAGCGGTTACCAGAATGGAGAACCTTGTCAGCTAACGTTTGCCAAGCGTGTAATGCATTCATCTCAGATTTACTGAGGGCCTATTGCCCTGTATTTCATTTAACCACATGTCCCCCTGTGGCTGCTCTTGTTTCATCTCACACAAAAGGAAACTCAGGCTCAGAAAGCTAAGTGACTCAACCAGGGCCACACCTGAACTGGGACCCAGTTAAGAGATGCAGGTTGGGTCTTCCTTCTTGCTTTGCCACAGACCGACACGTGGTAGATGCGCCCTGAGATGAGGAGGGAGGTCTCGTTCCCCAGGCTGCCTTGGACATCTACCTCCCCTGCGCTAACGTGCTCCAGCAGATAAAGCCGGAAGAGAAGCAGGGAACTTGCACACTTGAAGGCCCCACCCCGACAAGGTCATGACCAGGAAAAGGCTCACTCGGCTACTCCACAGCACTACTGCGGCTGCGTCGACGACCTGTGGTCCTCAATCAAGATGGCGGCTTCGGCGTCAGCGACCTCCTGCCCTTCTCCATCATGGCGGCGGCCGGACCCGCCTCCCTGGGCGCCGGAGTCATGTGACCCACACAATGGCTGAGCGCCTACTCGAGGCTTCCCGGCAACGCCGAGTGAAAGCCATGACGGCCGCCGCGGGTTCGGCGGGCCTCGCCGCGGTACCCCTACTGCTGTGCGCGCTGCTGGTGCCGGGCGGCGCGTACGTGCTGGACGACTCCGACGGGCTGGGCCGGGAGTTCGACGGCATTGGCGCAGTCAGCGGCGGCGGGGTGAGCGGTGGGCGGTGGGATGCGCGGGCGTTGCCAGGGGGGCGCCCCACAAGCCCCCGCGGCGTAGCCCGGCTTTTCGACGCACTCCAGTCGTGGCCCCGCTGTCTGTCGGTACCCGTCGGCTAGAGGTCGGGACGCCTACCTACAGTGTTGGAAGCGGTGCTTGCTGGTTTTAGATGAACCTATAGAGGCAATTAGTTTTAATAGAAGAGGATGCGGAGGTCCACCGAATAAGTGACAGGTGTAGATAGGGACAAGGCTGGCGTTCGTACTCTCAGCCCGGGGAATGGAGCCTGGGCTCTCTTCGCCGCAGAGAGGGCATTCCTGAGGGTCGCTCCAGAAATGGCCAGGGAGCCGGGGAGCATCTCTTCCCAAGAGGATGCCCCACTGCAAGTCGGGGAGTCAGAAGCCCTGGACCACTAGTGGAGGGTGCGATTGGCTAACTTCAGAGGGGCCAGTGTACAATACGTTTTTGTTTGGAGGTGCGACAGGTGCCTCAGGGCCTGTTAAGGAAGGTAAGAGGCCAATTGGGACTGGTTTTTTGTTTTTTTTGTTTGTTTGTTTTTTTTAGTTGTTTTGTTTTTAATGGCAGGGCTATGCTAGCTAGCATCAACTGGTAATCTAGGATTGTTTACTGTTGGGAGGCTGTGTTTTTTGGGAGTCATCATGGCCCAAGGTGGAGTGAGTTGCCCACTGGAAAGGTCAGTGCCTCTGTGTCTCATTGGTGGCAGTTTTTGTGTGCAGAAAGGGGGAAACGTTGGGTCAACAGCCGAGGGGCTCGCCACCGTTATGGTGTGTGAGAATCATCTGCCATGCTTGTTAGAATGCACTTCCCATTCTGACTTTAGTTCTGGATTGGGGCCTGAGAATCTTCATTTTAACAAATACACCAGTTGATTCTCATACTAAGTAGTGAGAGACCTTTTTCTTTTAAGTAAACTTAATTTTAGAATAGTATAAATTTACAGAAAAGTTTCCAAGACAGTACAGAGTTTCATACAACCTGCAGCCATTATTCTGTTACCAGCATCCCATATTGGTATGGTACATTTGTCACAACCAGTATTGATAGTATATGAAAATCCATGCTTGATATTTCCTTAGTAGTTACCTAATGCCTATTTTCTGTTCAGGATCCCATCCAGAATACCAACTGCATTTAATTGGCATGCCTTAGTCCTCTCTTGGCTGTGACAGTTGGGATGAATGAGTTCCTGTTACCCCAGCATTCCATAAGATTTACGTGTTGGGAAACAGGAGGGCCATTCCAGCTTTGTGTAAAATTGTGTGGGCATAGCTGGTAATTGTCTTAGTTTCCTGGTCATACTGACAGGCGATCTCTAGGCCTAGGAGCTTGCTTTAGTAGCATGATTCTTCTTGGTTCTAACAAAATTTACTTGCTTGTATCATATGCCCTCTGTAACTTTTTTCCTGTCTTTGTTTTATCCCCTTCCATTGTACCCCAAATCACAACTAGAGCTAATTTGATTTGATGTTAAGGCCTAACTCTTGACTGGGTGGTTTGTTGGGTTGAGTCAGATGGAGCTTGTATATTCAGATGCATTTCGGAACTAGCTTGACTGCTTGCTTGCTGAATGGATGTTTTGTGCTGATCTCAGCCTACTGATAGCCAGTGTTGTGGCTGGACTGGCCCTTATGGTTCTTATTGTGATTGTAAGATGTCCTCAGCAATAACCATCAGGAAACTTTGGGAAAAAAAAAAGGCTTATTATTCACATATCCTGGCAAGCACATGGCACACCTGGGGCCACAGAGCAAGACTGTGGGTTGGGGTGCGGGGAAAGCACGAGAGAGTGGGTGCGGGAGCCCCTGGGGTCCTGCTTTTATTGCAGGTTCACTCATTGTTTGGATTTAAAAGTTAAGATGGGGAATTTAAAGTGCAGGGAGAGAAAAATCAAGCAGCCTAAATGGTCAGTTACCGAAATCAAGGAAGATCTTGAAGATCTTTAAAACAATGAGGGCTGGGGTCTCCCCTCCGGGCAGCCTGGCTCTTTATCTAGGTGTGTGGCTGTCAATGTGTTTCTTTGAAATGGCTGTCTTTGAAATAGATGCTTCTTTGAGGAGGATGCCCTTAGGCACTTGCCTTACAAAAAAGAAAAGAACTGTCTGGGTTTACACTACAGTCCACCTTGATGCTCAGGCATCAGTCAGGTGCCCCTGGATAGCTGATAGGTTCAAAGCCTGGGATAGGACATGTTGTAACCCAGAAAGTGCACATCTAAGTGGGATTATATAGCACTTCTGTAGTAATTATACAGACAGTAGTCTGAAATCCAATCCGTAGCCATTATCCCAAGCTTTAAAGGTCCTGCCATGAAACCAGGTCAGTGATCCTAATCCAGGATCAGGAATGTGTTCAAAGATTTGGGTAATATTGTGAAATAGTTAAACATTTTTGGCCATCTCATGTAAGTAGCGATCAAATAGGCTTTTCTAAGTGTGCTTTGCTGGATTTTTTTTTTTCACAAGTAATCTCAGATTGGACTCTAAAATTCTCGGGGCTGGGCAATCAAGCCAAAGGACTTACCTTCAGACTTCGCCTAAAATACCTGTAGATTTGGGTGAATTCCTCTCTTCTCAAGGCCCCCCAAATATCCTGATGTTTTTGGGCTCCCCAAGAAGTGGCCTTCTTACTTACCTGGTAAGGCTGCCAGGAACACTTAAAGGCTTAAAAATAGCCGTGTTAAATACCTGATGGGAGTTCATTACAATGCAATTGGCAAGGAACTTTGGTTATTTCTGTGACATATAACATTTTGAGATAATAACCAGAATTATAAGTGAGAGCATCATACTGGGACATAGCAGATGTCTAGGAATTTCATATGATTTCTGGAACACTTACATCAATCGCATATATCCATACAAATTTAACCTAAAGAAAATTTCTCATTACCTATTTGACAATGCTTTCCATGTAGTTAAACATCTATCTTTTTATGAGGAGAAAGAACAAATCATTTGAGGTGTTCCAGGACCCTTGGGAAAATCTCAAAATTAGTTCAAGGTTTAAAAATATTTCATTTAGAATTTCATTCTGGGAAATTTGTCAGAAATATCAAAAGGTTTTAGAACACTTGATTACATTGGATCATAGATTGCTGTGAAATATTAGTAATCCATGTAAACTCATCAAAATTACAATTAAAGACTTCATAGGCAAATACAGAAAGCTACATAGTTTATTAAAAAAAAGAACTTTAGCTCTTTAAATAGAGACTTGTTTTCTTAAGTAATCAAAGACATGATAAAGACAACTTGAAACACAGGAAGTTATTTTGATAAAATACAGAATCTTTATTTCCTAGGCAGATTACTTAAAAGGTAAAGAAAAACCTCGCACAGTCTTATCAAGAACTGACCAGTAGTCCAAGAAAACTGTCCTTTTAGCACATGAAAGAAAAATCAAGCTTTAGTTTTCAGAAGTACACTATTTACTAAAGCTTATTAAAAAATCTTTATAATGAATTATTTCATTTTTAGCCAACTTGTCTACACAAGGTAAAATTCTCACTCCCTCTCTTTCTTTGTTTCTCCTACTTTCTACATCCATTTAGTTTGTCTGCTCTAGGACAAAATTACTTTCAATTGCCTTAACAAAACTGCATCTCCAAACCTCATACTTTAGCTAAAATACATCCTACTTTCCTTGCCTGGAGTTCTCTTATTTCTTGCACTTTTAATTACATATATTGTTACAATTCTTAACTCTTAGAAACCTTAATTTCTACTGAAACTAGTGAGTAAGCAGTTGTGAGCTGTTTACTAGCATTCTGTATATTGGCAAATTTATGAATACATTTCATAATTTCTAGAGGCATCTTTTTAAAAAAAATAGTGAGTTTTTCACTATAGCACAGGACATGTTTACTAAGAGATCCAGATATCTTTAGTTTCCCTGTTATAAGAAACCAAAAGTAGATAAACCTGTGTTCAGTAATTAGTGTTTAAATATTTCATATTTGGCAATGAGCTATATATTTAATGAATTTCCATCATTGAACTTTGCAGAACTCTAAGGTTTCAAGTTACCAAAAAGATTTGGGTAATGTTTTAAGTACACATACCATAAAACATAATTATTGTTGAAAAGTGGATGCCTTGACCATTGAAGCTTAAATTAGACATTTGCCTTACAAAAGGAAAAAGCCAACCTTTGTGGCTTACACTCATGAATTGACCTGGTTTTTAGCTGATCTGACCTGCTTTGTGTGTGGGGGTAGGGGTGTGGGGGTTGTTGGAATGGGGAGAGACAAACCTTTTCTTTAACCCAACTTATTCTTCTTGATTTTTATGTTTTTATTTTCTGATGTTGCAACCTTACTCCTAGGTGCTGGAGCATATTTCAGGGTAACCTAGACTAACGGGTCAACGTGCGTGTTTTTTACTACAGTCATTCTTCTTTTCATTTTTGTGGTTTAAACCTATAATAGCCAGTATTTCATTAAATGAGGACCCATCTGCCCTAGCGTCTTGTGGCATTAAATCCAGTATTTGAACTTGAGGAAAAATGGAAGTGTTCATTATTTTATATCTATTAACCAGTTTAAGATTATTAAAATGAGAAGAATGTTGCATAACTCAGAGTAGGATACTCTTATCTATTCAATAGTGTCCCTGTATATAGTGCATTCCTCATCTTAGAAGCTTAATGGATATTGATATTGAAGGAAAATGGTTGCAACACTACTTTAGATTTCTGTGTGGAGTCCCCGTATGTAGCGCAGTTTGTGGCGGTAGTGTTTGGAATGTTCTCACTTGCTCTTCCAATCTGATGGGGAAGGCAGTATGGGGCATTAGTTAAGAACGTGGGTTTACGAGCAGATTGTCAGGGGTCCCTTCTGGGCCCCACCATTCACTGTACTGCCACGGGCAGGTTACTTAACCTCCTAGTGTCTCAGTTTCTTTTCTGGGGAGACCTTGAAACCTGGTGGGCGCATCGTGAGGATAGATGTGAAGTGCTTAGGATGGCATCTGGTGCATGATTATTTTGGTTAATATCATCCTGTTTGATGGATTAGGAAGGAGGAAGTTACATGAAAAACTTATTTGAGTATAAAATGTCTGCCATTTATTGAGAACTTACTGTGTGTCACCTCTTGTGGGAAGGCTTCTTCCTGGGCTGGTTGGAAACAGCCCCAGGCCTTTTTCAGGGAGTGTGACTGGTAGTTCGTTATTCCTTCATGGTGCATTTCAACATTTGGCTGTTCTACTCTGAACTGACTATTGCCATTGACTAATGCTTTTGACGTCGGCTTGCAATAGCGTAATGATGTGGTGTGTTTGCTTAAAGTCGGCACTTTCTGTGTTAGGGATAGGATTGCGTAGAGGCAAAATAACCCCCAAACAGCCAGACACACTGTTCTAATGACATAATTCAGGGTCAGAAGCATTGTTTTCCCTTTGATCAGGGGTGGGTTTTGGGCATATACAGTGTTCATTCACTTAAAGAGTGCCTATTTGAATATGTGAGCCTCCACCAGTCTGTAAGCTCTTTGAGAAGAGTGACTGCATTTTTACAAACACTTTGTACAATGCCTGTCATTTATCGAGAGCTTACTGTGTGCCAACTACTGCACTCTGTCCTTTACATACATCTTATTTTCGCCTTAGAACAGCCGAAGGAGTTCTAAGGAGTAAGATAGCCTACTTTACAGCAGATTGTCCTTGGTCACATAGCTTGTAAATGATGTAATCAGGATACAAGCTCCTGGCTCAGGGCCTCCTATATGATGTTGCCTGTGCCAGTGCAACAAACAATACCATAAAAGATACTAAATGTTTACTGAATAAGAGAACAAATGGGGATATGAACGTGAGTAAGACACAGTCCCTGTCCTCGAGCTCAGAGGTGAGACAGAGAAGTACAGCGAAGAGGAGGGTGCTGGGTTAGAAGAGTTACAGTAGAGATGTAGACCCGAAGCCAGAGGAGTCCACTGGACTACATCAAACTACTACTACCTACATCAAACCAGTGGGGGGGAGCAGAAGGTGACCTTCCCTGAAGAGGATGCATTGGAGTTGGCCAATGAGGGTGTGGAATTCATTCCAGACAGAAGAAAGAGAACAAGTAGTTTGATATATCTAGATAGAAAGCACAAGAGTGCTACCAGGCGAAGGGTCACAGTTAGGATCCAAATAGTTAAGAGCTTTGGGTATAAAACTGAGCAATTTGAACTTTATCCTGAAAGCTGTTGCCAGGGGGGAGGTCTTGGCAGGTTTAAACAGAATACTTTCATGGTAGTATTGTGGAGAATTAGAATACAGGGAGGCAGACGGGAGGCCCTGGGAAATGACTTTCCACCACTCAACTTTGCCCAAGAGCTGGCTAAACATGGGCCTGCCAATGGCATTAGCACTATGAAAACATGTTCCTGATTGGATTTGTTTTATTCATACTTTTGAACTTTTTTTTAGGCAACCTCCCGACTTCTAGTAAATTATCCAGAGCCCTATCGTTCTCAAATACTGGATTATCTCTTTAAGGTAATGAGAAAATAATTATTTAATGGCACCTGTGATATTTTTGAAACTATGGTGAATTGTAGTGGTAGAATTGATTGCCTTCACAATTCTAGCTTTAAAAAAAAAAA
>CM052896.1:113493357-113559310 GCA_028534135.1 Potos flavus | reverse complement strand
CAGCCACTAATTCCCGCCCTTGTGACGCTGGAGCTTAAGTTCTAGTAGCAGGATCATTGGATTTCTCAAATAGGACTACTGTATTCATTTTACAGTTCTCATGTAGCAATGCACAGACCTGTAAGATATTGCAAACATACCCAGTGATGGCATATAGTCATTATTTGAAATGAATTTGATTTTTTGAAACAGGCTTCCACATCCAGTCTGTGTGAGACCAGTGAGATCCATTTTATAGAGTTTAATTTCAGGTTATTTTAAAAGTTATTTTCAACAATCAAATTAAAGGACAAGCATAAGTTTTTCTAAATTAAAAAAATGAGTTAGTGTGTTCTTTCAAAATGGTCTTTTGTAAGAAATTCTAGAAATATTTGGCAGTAAAAAAAAAAAGAAGCATCATTGACTTCAGCACCATTGGACTGCTTTCAAGGTCAGTTCTCATTTAAATGTAGAAAATCTGGCACGCTGAACCATGTTCTAACAAAGACTTACAGATGCTGGGTCTTTAGAGTGTATTTGGCATTTCATTGTTCTAAAATGCTCCAGTATTTTAATGTCACATTTCTTATGGAATATACACTGAGGCATTCCTCCTGAGTTTAGAAAAATAAGCATTTTGTTCTTTTGTTCATTTTGAAATTTTTCAGTGGTGAACTAGATTGGTGGTATGTATTAACAGTTGAGGAACTTAACTGTTGAACTTATTTTGATATAACAGAATTAGGATTTAGAATTTTAATTAGTGCTTCTCGACTTCTCATTTTCTTACTTAAAAATATAATTAAGGTGCTGGAAGAATGTGGGTTATTTCATCTAAATCATACCACAAAGGCATATTTTCCTGTTGAGTCATTGGCATTTATACTGATATGATGACAAACTAGTTTTGCTGGATTTGATTATCTGACTAATTACTATTTTAAGGAGCCTTAGGTTTTCAGAAGTTGTAGTAGTGAATGAGGAATTTGTATTATACTTAACCTGTAGGAATAGTTAGACATAAGCCTTTCAGAATTCTTTGATTTGACTTCAGAGGAAAGAAATTGAATATTAAATATCCCTATAGCAGGCGGTGGGCATGTTAAATTGAATTGTATGTTACATTTCTTTCTATTGGTAAGTATGCTTGAGAGAGTGTTTTTATTTCTCTTTCTTGAAAGATTATTTGGAGTTATGGAAGCTATTCTAGGGATCGGTAAGGAGTTGCAGCATTCATAAACTGGAAGGGATTTTGAGAATTTGTGCAGGGTACATAATCTTTAAGAAGATCTGTATTGGTTTTTTGCTTAACCTGTGTTCTTCTAGGTTTCTTTTGCCTTGTTTCTAGTGGTGCCAGCAGGTATGCCCACTCCGCCTTTACCTTTTCCTCTCTGCAGGATTGCCGTGGTCGTTCCCTGGATGGCTGGGAAAACACTACAACTGGCCTTATGTGAATCTTCAGCTGACTGCCTACTATGTCATGACCTGGATTGTGGGCGCCAAGCATTATCATGATTTAGATATTGATTACATTGGGGTTAGTAATGTATTTAAAACTTGATTAACTTTTGGACATTTATTTGTAATTTTTTAACGTAATTTGATTCTGTGGCATTTTGTTGACTGACCATTTTGTGTCATGAGACTAATTTGTTCTATTGGCTTCTGATAACAAATTAACTACATGTGACCTTTTATTCCCCCTCTTTGCCCATCCAAATTCTATCCCCTTTTGAAAACTACTAAGTGTATAATATCTTCTCTGAACTACCTTTTTTTTTTTTAAATTTTGATTTTGGTATCACTCCAGCTCACGTTCTCCTTAAAAGCTTTCCCAAGTTTCTTTAGTCATAGAAGAATGCTATATTTACCATACAGTTTAATGATTAATCTCATTTTGCTCTATGAATCTTCTATTATCCTATACCAGGGGGTGGCAGACTTTTTCTTAGAGTGTCGGAGAGTAGAGAGTAAATATTTTAGGTTTTGTGGGTCAAAAGGCAATATTAAGGCTATTATGTAGGTAATTACATAGCCACTTAAAATGTAACCATTTAAAACTGTAAAAACCACTTTTAGCTCTCAGGTTGTAAAAAATACAAATGATACGTGGGCTGGATTTGGCAGGCTGGCTAAAATCTGCGTACCCTTCTCTTAAACTGTTATTTAACACCTTTTAATGATTGAAAAAATGTAGAAATATTGTCTTTCCAACTGGTCTGTTGGCAGGCTGGAGGCATCATACCTTACAGAGCCTCACACATATACACACAGTGGTCTCCGTACATGTTTGCTTATTAATACGCCATCTGTCAATACTGATTTTAAAGGCGTTCATGCAATTGGCAACCAATTATTGAGCTCCTACTATGTTGCAGGCACTGTGATTTTTATGTTCTAGGGATACTAAGATGAATAAGCCCTTAAGGAGGTTAGTGAGAGAGAGAGAAACTGGGACAGTTAAACTAATATCACAGGAGGAGAGAGGACATGAGGATGGGCCAAGGGCCATAGGGAGCCAGAAGCAAGAATATACTTGTTTTGTGTTATCTTTCTCCAAATTATAATTGAAAATTAGTTTGTATTTGAGAACTTTCAAATGTCAGGGTATTTTTAACCTGTAGTGAAACTAAATGTAGGTTTGGATCTAAATAACATTTTATTTTATGGTGAATTCACACTTAGAAAATATTTCTGGCAAAGAATGGGTAATTCACATCTCTTTTAGACTCACAGGCTGTGGTGAGGAGCTTCTTTGATAAGAAGTACTCTCCTGTATCACATGAATAAAATGAGTTATATATAGTGCCTAGACTCCAGGCCATCTCTGTTATTAACAGTTTTCTCAGTTCCAAAACGAATGTCATGGAAATTCTTTTTCAATTCTAAAACCTCATCGCCCCTGATTTTAAATCAATGAGAGCTGTGCATCTTCCTTTTAAAAAATATCCTCGTTAAGAATTTGCCTTTGTGATGTAGCACATCATGTGGGCTAAAAATTACTTCTACAGTGTACTTATTAATACTTGGGTTTAAGTGTGCTGGTAAGATCTTGTTGGAATTATTACAACATTCCCCGTGTCTTCTAGGTCTCCAGTGCCTAATAGAGTCCTTGGCACACATTACATTGTCAATGTTTGTTGAATGATTGAATGGATATTCCAGTTTTAGAAATCCTTGGAATGGGGCGCATGAGTGGCTCAGTCAGTTAAGCCTCCAACTCTTGATTTCAACTCATATCATGATCTCAGGGCCCTGGGATTGAGCCACATGTCAGGCTCTATGCTTAGCAGGGAGTCTGCTTGAGGATCTCTCTCTCTCCCCTCTTCCTCTGCTTACCCTCTCTCTCTCTAAAAGAAATAAAAATAAAAAAAAAAATCACTGGAATAAGTGACTATTTAAAAATACCCGCTAAATATTCAAGGTTTTAAAAGATAATATTTTAATTTAAAAAAGTTATGTTGTCTTATGAATATCTATAAATTCAAGAACAGGAGATTCAATAAGTAAGAAACATTGCTTTTTAGATGGTATAAAAGATGATGAGAGCAGTGGCATCTTAACTGGAATGTCTACTTTCTGAACTTTAACTTTCAATTCAGACTGTTTGACTTTCTGTTTTGCAGATCTGGAACGAGAGGTCATTTGACATCAATTATATCAAGGTCTGTACAACTATAAAATCTTTTTATCTTAAAGTTATTAGTACATAATTCCCTATGGTTCCATGGAAATTAGTAGTAGAAACACTATTTGTTACAGCACAGATATTTGTTTTGCTAGTTTGTAATACAAAATTCAAGCAAAAGCTTAATCATATTTAAATTCCTGATTAAAGCATAGGTAATTCCTTGTGAACCCCAAATTTCCTTTGTCTGAAGACTTGTGTCAGAGTTTCCTATTTTAAAATTAAAAAAAAATTCATTATTTGTGGAATTATGATAGTCATTATAAAAACAACTGCATCATGTTAGGCTTTTAGGACTTAAAGAAATGTAGCTTTTTTTTTTTTTTCATTGTCAACTGAGAAAAGGAGGTAAACCTGAAAAAGAGCAAAGACCTTTATTTGGGGTGTCAGAATTGCAACTTGGGGAGCACAGATTCTGGAGTAACCAAAAGAGTGTCCTGCTTTAGTGGGGAGGGCAAGGGGTTTTCATGACAAAGAAGGAGGAGGTAATTCCATGATATAGATAAAGAAGAGAAAAGAAAACACAGCTAATTGGGGCTGACTGGTTGAGCCGTTTCTGATAACTCTCTCATTAATTATTTTATTGGTGCTATCACAAACAAAACTATCCCTGGAATGTATTAATTAACTTTATTGTTCTCATATGTTCTGAATGCCAGTTGTTCTGATGAAATGTTATGACCAATTTCCTGTAAAACTCTTGCCATTTCTGGCCCAGGTCAAGAGTTCATCCATTGGAAAGGAAAATGGAGCTTGGAAATGGAGTCTCTTCTGGCCAGAATTTTATATAGTTCCACATCTAACATCAAAATTTCTCATATATAGTCTCATTGTTATTTTCTTTGGAATGCCTGTTACATTGGAATGTTCCATATGTTTCTATTTGTGATTAGCAAATAGGTAACCTTTGCCAAGTGTGTTTTTTGGGGTCGCTTTTCCTAGTTACTTATCTCCATTTCATTCTTACTAGCTACTTTATTAGGTAATTACTATTATTGCTGTTTTTCGGGAAAGGGAAAACTGAGAATAATAACTCCTCTGTCACTGGGAAACTAATGGCAGTTTAACTTTTCAGGTGGAGGTAGTCTCTGGTTTGCTTTCCAGTTCTTTTTGTCTTGTGTTTCCTCCAAAAAACATAGTTTTGTGGTTATATTTTGTTTGGGTTTTTAAAAAAATTTCTCTAAGTGTCTTGTGTGTTTAAGCAGATGATATCCACTAAATTTCTTTCATTTATTCATTTATCCCATCAGCAAGCATTGACTCAACACCGGGGGGTGTCAGGCATTCCGTACATGCTTATAAGACAAGGACACAAAATACTGTTGCTGTCCAAAAGGAGTTCATATTTGAGGCCTATAGTCCTAGATGGACAACGAAAATATCAGTCATAATTTCTCTAGCAGAACAATGCCCATGCAGGGTTGTCAGAAAGTACAGAGTGGACATGACACTTCTGCCTGGGTGGATTAGGGAGTGCTATTAGAGAAGGTGACGTGTGGTTGGAATCTTCAAGGTGGGATGGATAGGAACTCCCCTGCTTGCTAGGGCAGGGGCAGGACACTGCCAAGAAAAGATGATTGAGAGTAAAGGGATTTGGGGGAAGAGCAAGGATGAAAGACGGAGTAGACAGGCGGGGACTCTGAGCCTCGTGTAGGCTTTTGTGATCGCCAGGGGACCGGCACACTTTAATCTGGAGCCGTGGGGTTCAATGGGGTGGCTTGTGACCAGGTCCGTGTAAGTCAGGGTCACCTCCAGGCTGCAGGCATTATCAGTGAGGTGAGAACGTGGTGGAGGGGGCATTGCGGGGCTGTGGGAGGTGGGGCAGTGGAGCTACTATAAGATGGAAGCACAGGGTTGTATGTGGAAAATTGTGGCTTCTGTGAGCACAGGGCTGATAAGAGCAGCAAGAGCCCAGAGTGGAAGCTAGGTTCGTGCGTGTGTTCTGTGTGACCCTGCAGTTGGGGCGGTTTCATGACAGGGGCCCAGTAGTGAAGGTGGGGAACTTTTTTATCTACCCAGATTTGACGTTTCACAGCCTATTTTTTCCTTGTGATTATACATGTGCCTCTTTAGTTGTGTTCATTTCGTTTAAAGGAAGCATTGGAAACAGTGGAATCTGGTTTCCTTTTTCTTTTAAGCTAATGATCTGCAGCGATGGTGGTGGTTTACTTAATTTTTTTTTGTTGTTGTTTACTATTGTGAGTCTGTTGTTGATTCCATTAAAGTCAGAGGGAGAATCCCTCTGAAGCATTTTTACCTCTTGCTTTTTTTTTTTCTTTTTACATTCCCATGAAGTAGGTTATCTTAATGATAATGCTTTATATTTTCCATAGGAGGCACATTTCTATTGAGAAATAATGTTGATATTATTATCCAGGATGCTGATTTTCGAAGGTACTTCAGCTGTTGTGGTTGTAATTCAATAGCTGAAAACTCGTTTGTAAACTTTCCTGCGTTCTCTTTCTCTCTCTGAAAGGTGTTAAGAAGAATGCTGAACTATCAAGGTCTCGATCGAGTGAAAATCATAGCAAGTGACAATCTCTGGGAGCCCATTTCTGCTTCTATGTTGCTCGACTCTGAGCTCTTGGAGGTGATTGATGTTATAGGGTAAGGAAGGTTTTGCTTTGAAAGCTTAACAGTTTCTGATTGTTCGCTTTCGATACTTGACTGTACCTTCATTTTGCTTTTCCTTCTCACTTGATTACGTTTTCAGAGGGAGCTTTCTTGTATTTACTTAACTAAAGCACGTGTGACTGGTGTTTCATTCCTTTCTCTTTGAAATGTATGCACAGTTGACCCTTGAACAGCACAGGTATGAGCTGAGCCAGTCCACTTATGTGTGGAATTTTTACATTACCGTAAATGTATTTTCTCTTCCTTGTGATTTTCTTAATAACATTTTCTTTTCTCTAGCTTCCTTTACTGTGAGAATACTATGTAATACATAGAACATACAAAATATGTGTTAATCAACTATTTTTGATATTGGTCTTCTGGTCAACAGACTATTAGTAATTATATTTTTGGGGAGTCCAAGATTATATTCGGATTTTCAGATGCACATGGTTAGGGGGTCTTGGCACATTGTTCAAGGGTCACCTGTACTTTGGGATCTTTCTATGACAATGAAATATATTGGTACTTTTCAAGAAATGTGTTAACATTTGGAGTAATGAAACATGGCTTTGTTTCAATTAAGGGACAGAGTAGTATTTAAATTTTAGAAATTACAAAAGGAAGTGCTCGCTTCAGCAGCACATATACTAGAAATTACAAAAGGCAGGCTTCCTGTCTTGGGAGTTCTTCCATGAATGAACACTTAATGTAAATGGCACGGCTGATCACTGACCATGGCTCTTGTCATGTTTCCTTAGCAGGCTGGCTTTGACCGTGCTCTTTAGTCTAGTTCTGCCAGTCAGTCCTTTGGGCCTTGGCCTTCCTGAGTTCCAGTAATTTTTTTCTGTCTTTTTAATTTTTTTCCAGTTTTATTGAGAAATAATTGATATACATCACTGTATAAGTTTAAGGTATACGGCATGATGATTTGATTTACATATATGTGAGATAATTACCATGATAGGTTTAGTTAACATCCATCATCTCATAGATACAGTCAAAAGAAAAGGAAAGATGATTTCTCTTTATGATGAGAACTCCTAGGATCTACTTTCTTAACAATGTTACTACATGTCCCACAGCAGTGTTTATTATAGTCCTCATGCTGTATACTATATCCCTAGTACTTATTTATCTTATAACTGGAATTTTTGCCTTTTGACCCCCTTCCTCCAATTTCTCCTTCTTCTACTGCTCGCCTAACAGTATTTTTTTTTTTTTAAGTATTAAGTATTTTTTTTAAGTGAATTTGAATTTTGTCTATTGTGGTGACGTATATAAACATTTGAAAAATAGAATACACATATGTGTGGAATGCATTCTTTATTCAGTGTGACGACTGCTTGATCTACATGTCCCTATTTTTTTAAATGAAGTATTTGAATGTATATGATGTAGGCAGAATAATATAATGAATAATGAATATCCTTGTTCCTGTCACTCAGCCTCCATAACTGTGACCCCCAAGGCCAGTTCTCCATCCACATCTTGTCCATTCTGTTCCCTGAAACTGGGCTCGCCTCTTATTGCGTGGAGCCAAAAGATACAACCAAGCCAAAGGATAAGAAAAAGAAGGGTTTTAGTTGCAACAAATAAAGAAGAACACTAGGAATGTTTCCCAAAAAGCAGGGTCTCCTTGAATAACAAAACTGGGGAAGTTTTAGGTGAAGGGGCTTGCGCAGTGGGGCATTCAGCATGTAATGGGGGCAGAAGTCATCTTAAAGTGACAGAGTCCAAGTCATGAGGGTCAGCATCATCAGTTTCTGGTATCTGAGTGCTCAGAACCATTCAGATCCTGCAAAGATAGCTCAAGAATGTGCGTCAGGTTAGTCTTTATTTTTAAACCAGCACTGGAAGATTTACCACTTGATTTATTGTCCCTGGTATGATTAGGTTATCTCCTAGCCTGATAGTGGCTGTTTGTGCTTACATTTTTTGGTTCCCTTAAAATTGTTATCTACTGGGATCTGTTCTGCAATTTCAACACATCTCAGGAAGTTCTGCAAGAAATGTGCTTTGGGCAAGTAGAGCCAGTCAGGCATAGATGGCAAGATGGCTAGGGGCCCAAGATCACTTTTCTCATGTCAAGAAAGCTTATCTTGTCTTTCTTTTTCTGGGGACCCCTAGCTCTTTCTGCTTACAGTTTCTCTTCTTCCTCCCACATTATTCTGAAGCAAATCCCACACATTACGTTATTTCTTCCATAAAAATTTTACCATGCATCTTTAAAGATTTCTACCATAAAAGATTAAAGATTTTTACCATAAACAATGCCATTATTACATCTAAAAATGTAACAGTTTCTTGATATTATCAAATATTTCTTCCTGTTATTTTATAGCTTTAATTGAATCTGGATCCAGTTTAGTTTCATACATCGTGATTGGTTGATGTTTAAGTAAACTGTTCTGATTTTTTTAGTTCCTGCCCCATCTTTTTTTTTTTTTTTTAAGATTTTATTTATTTATTTGACAGAGAGAGTAGAAGCAGAGGGAGTGACAGGGAGAGGGAGAAGCAGGCTCCCGCTGAGCAGAGCCCAATGTAGGGCTCGATCCCAGGACAGTGGGATCATGACCTGAGCTGAAGGCAGATGCTGAACCGACTGAGCCACCCAGGTGCCCTGCTGTCCCATCTTTTTATTCCCTTTCATTTGTCAGAGAAACTGGATTGTTTGTCCTGTAAAGTGTCTCACAGTCTGGGATTTAATAGTTTCATCCTTGCAGTTTGATTTAACCTGCCCATCTGTTCTGTTTCTTGTTGGAAATTGATAGAGGCATGATTAGGTTAGATTTAGGCTTATTTATTTATTTACTTATTTATTTTTGGCAAGAAAAGGAAGATGTATTTAAACATTTCATGCATTGAAATTAGAATATAATTTTTTGCCTTTATTGTTAAAACTTTCTTAAGTAGCTCAAGTCTTGAGGGAAAACAAAGTTGTATTGATTTTTGAATATATCTGTCTAGGAAAGAATATTTGAATGAAGATATGGGTTTTACTGTGTCTTCATTAAAAAGTTGGATGTTTAATTCATTGTATCTTTATTGATATGGGCATCGAATGCAGCAAATATTCCTTCGAGCACTGCTTTAGCTCTGTTTTATTTTCTCATTTCATCACACTGTGGTCATTTAATGCCGAATGTATTTAAAAATTTTTTTTCAAAAAATTTCCCAGGAGCTTCTTTTTGTCTTATTATATTAGGATATATTTTTTTATCAGGATATGAAGGTTGAGTGTGTATCATCTACCTTAGTGATTGCATTGTGTAGGTATTCTGTATCCTAATTATTTTGTTCACTTGAACTATCCAGGGTTACCCAGAGCGTTAGTTTCCTCTCACTCGTGGGTTTCAGTTTCATGCAGTTTATGCTTTTGAAAGTTGCTCTGTGTTATGTTACAGGTATTAATGTCTTACCTTATCTTCTTATCTTTGTAATTGTTGACATTAGAAAACGTCATTCTTTGGGGTACTTTGCTGGCTTAGGAGGAAGAACGTGTGACTCTTGATCTTGGGGTCATGAGTTTGAGCCCCACGTTGGGTGTAGAGATGACAAAAAAAAACCCCGAAAAGGAAAGAAAATGTCATTCTTTGCCTCATTATGGTTCTTGGTATGAATTTTTCTTTGCCTGTGACTAAGAAAGAGACCTCCGCTTTCTTTTCATTTATATTTTCCTGAACTATCTTTGCCCATGCTTTCATCCTTTACCTTGTGACGTTATTTCTTTTTACGTATGTTGCTTGCATAAAGCATAGATTTAGATTTTGCTTTTTTCGCTGCTCTAAAAATCTTCTGACTTTAATGCTTGGTTTAAACTCATTTATACTTATAAGATATAATTGAAACCATATATAACTAATGATACAATGATATACTGTATATTGTCTTGTTATTTAATTATTTACACTATGTATATACTAATACAAAATCTTGCTATGTGATTTGTTTTCTTTGCTCTTTTTGAAGGAGGTATCTTTTTTTGTTACTTAGCAAGGTTTGATTCTTGGTTCTATTGATTGCATTTATACGGATACCTTTATACCAGTGGTTCTCAGCTGGAGATAATGTGCCTCCCAGGGAACATTCGGTAATGCCTGGAAATATTTGTGATTGATACTGGCATGATGGGTGGAGGCCAGAGATGTTTCTAAGTATCTTCCCAAGCACAGGATAACTTCCCCACAACAAAGAATTATCCGGCCAAAATGTCAATAGTGCTGAAGTTGAGAAAACGTTCATACTAATACTCTTAGTTCCTTTTCTATTTAGTTATTATGTGTTGGTTTACTATAAGCAATGCGAAACTTATTTCATAACTTCCTCTTTCTTGCCTTCTTGCTCCTACAATGGAATTTTAATTACCAGAATTTCTTAATCTTTGGACTCTTACATGAGCTTAAACTTCTACTGTCTTGATTTGTCAGCTGCGAGCTGTAACCTTCAACTCCCAGCCAGTTGGCAAACTTCGTTTACATTTCATTTTCTTTCTTCCTCCTCCTATTTTGCGTCTGCTGTATTAGCTATACGTTATCAGAACATGTAACATTTGGGCGCCTGGTGGCTCAGTCGGTTAAGTGTCTGCCTTCGGCTCGGGTTGTGATCCCAGGATCCTGGGATTGAGTCCCATGTCAGGCTCCCTGCTCAAGGGGAGTCTGCTTCTCTGCACCTCCCTTGGCTCGTGCATGCTCTGTCTCTCTCAAATAAATAAATAACATCTTAAAAACAAAAAGAACATATAACATTTATGTACTAAATTACTCTTTCTTTTAGTCTAGTTCTACCGTTACTGTAGGATATTGGGTACATTCTCTTCTACCCCTTTTCCTTCCTACTGTCTGGAATCTGAGGCAACCATTTGACCAAGGAGAAGATATAAGCGCTGCTTCCACCAACCTTGATTCTCAACTTGGGATGATTATATGGAAGTAAAATAAACTCTTTTTCTTTTTGCCACTACACTCTTTGTAGTCTGAGGCCTCTAAACAGTATTTCCTATTTTTTCGTGTAAACATTCTATTTTGCTCCTGGAATTCCTTATCTTTGCAGGATGTACATAATGGAAAAAGCCTCATATTAGTCAACGAAAGTGTCTCCAAGAATAGCAAATATCCTTTTGTAGATATGCTTACCTTATATTCCAGTATAAGGAATTAGTTCTGTTTCCATGATGGGATAATTGAAACTATAACCTGGTTTCTTGGATCACTGAACTATGTCAGACATCTCCATCTCTAGCTTCTGCGTGTTAGGATATCATTTAAGTTGTTTTAAGTTGTTTTCATAGACCAAAACAGAATGTGGTTAAAGCAAGGTAGATGCTTATTTCTTAGTAAAAGTATAAAACAGTACACAGGAAGATCGAGCAGCTCTGTTCTACAAGGTGCTCTTTGGTCTTGCGGTTCTGCCATTCTCAAGTGTGTTATACCTGGTTAGACTTATTTCATTCTTCCTTTTAAATGACTTGGCACAATTCCTGTAAATCCAAAGAATATTTTTCCTTAACTTTTAAGTCTAGTAGTTATATACTATTTAACATTTCCAGGGACATATTATATGCCTTTTCAATATCTATACTTAAGTGTTTTCTTATTTCAATAAGATTTACTTAAATTTTAATTTAAATAATTATCCTGCTCCATTGCTTTGGTTTTCTTTTTAGAATACCCAGTAATGCGTTTTGGATCTTGTTTGCATATTGCCTTTGTTCTCTTATTTCTTTCAAACCATTGTTATCTCTTTATTTCTATTTGATTCTCTATAATTTTATCCTTGCTATCCTCTATTTTCCTTATTGTGTTTTCTACAGTGTCTATTCTATCTTGTTTTTCTTTTTCCTTTCTTCATTTCCAAAATGTGGTTTTTTATAATAATTCTAAAATTCTCTCATTTTAGTTTCCTATACCTCTGTTGTCTAACAATCTCATCTCCTTAAAAGTTTTTTAACAAAGTATGACATACATACATACACATACCAACGTGCATACATAAAAGTATGTAAATCATAAGAATATGGCATAATGAATTGTGACAAAATGAACATACCTGCATCACCACCACCCAAGTCAAGAAATAGAAAATTATCTGTCTGAGCAGCTCTTCCCTGGGAAAGCTTTCTAATCATTAGCCTCTCCTCTGGTCCCAAGGCAACTACTAATGTTAGCCCTAACACTACAGGCTAATTTTGCCTGTTTAAAAATGTTTAAACATTTTTGCCCTGTTTATTAAGGGGTATGTGATGTGATGAGCACTGGGTGTTATATGCAGCTGATGAACTACTGAACTCTACATCTGAAACTAATGATGTACTATATGTTGGCTAATTGATTTTATTTTATTTTTATTTATTTTTTTATTATGTTATGTTAGTCACCATACAGTACATTATTAGTTTTTGATGTAGTGTTCCATGATTCATCGTTTGCATATAACACCCAGTGCTCCATGCAATATGTGCCCTCTTTAATACCCATTACCGGGCTAACCCTTACCCTCCTACTCTCCTTCCCTCTAAAACCCTCAGTTTGTTTCTTGGAGTCCAAAGTCTCTCATGGTTTGTCTCCCCCTCTAATTTCCCCCCTTCATTTTTCCCTTCCTTCTCCTAATGTCCTCCATGCTATTCCTTATGTTCCACAAATAAGTGAAACCATATGATAATTGACTTGCTCTGCTTGACTTATTTCAGTCAGCATAATCTCCTCCAGTTCCATCCATGTTGATGCAAATGTTGGGTATTCACCCTTTCTGATGGCTGAGTAATATTCCATTGTGTATATGGACCACATCTTCTTTATCCATTCTTCTGTCAAAGGGCATCTCGGCTCCTTCCACAGTTTGGCTATTGTGGACATTGCTGCTATGAACATTGGGGTGCAAAATATCCATCTGTTCTTTGTTAATGGTCATTTGAATTGTTTCCAAATTCAGGTTATTGTGGTATAATGAGATTTTGTTCAGGAGTTCTTCATTCTCTGGCTGCCCCCTCCATAGGAAGTGTAGATCTCCCTGCCGCCTTCACGTTGTACTTGGCCTGCACTGTGGAAGCTCTTATTTTGTAGTCATAGTGCCTTCTGGGTTCTGCTCCTTCTGGGCCCCATTCCCCTTACTGCCTAGATGTTGTCTCTCCCTCTCCCTGAGTATACCTGTCTTCATCAATGTGGATTTTCATCAAGCAGTTCATCCTCCTAGTGAGGCTCTACCATTCCCGATAGAATTGTTAGCTATATATTTCTGAAACTGTGAAAAGTTTAAATCTATATCATCTAATACGGTAGCCACTAGCCACAGTTAGCTAGGGGGCACTTGAAACGTGGCTAGTCTGAATTTAGGTGTGTTGTAAGTGTAAAGTAGACACTGGCTTTTAAAGATTTGATATTTAAAAAATGTAAAATGTTATTAGCTTTTTATGTTGACTACATGTTGAATGATAATATTTTGGTTAAACAAAGTATATCAGGAAAATTTCCCTTTTGCTTTAAATGCAGCTGCTACAAAATTTAAAATTATACATGTATTGTTCACCTAATATTTCTGTTGGTTTAAACTGTCAACAGTATTGTGTTTGGATCTCTTAGTTATCTGTAACTTTAAAAGAGATACTTTTTCAGATTATAAAAATAATTCATGACTATAGAAAATTTGGAAAATGTAGAAAACAGTAGAGATAACTTACTCAGAATCCTAAAATCTGGAGATCATTAGTAACACAATAGCATATTACTTTCCAGGCTTTTACTTTCCTTTTTTTTTTTTTTTTAAGATGTATTAATTTGTTTTAGAGAGAGAGCATGGCAGGGTGGGGCAGAGGGAGAGAGAGTCTCAAGCCGACTCCAAACTCAGTGCAGAGCCCTTCGTGGGGCTCGATCCTACAACCCTGAGACAGAGATCACAACCTGAGCTGAAACCAAGAGTTGATGCTTAACTGACTGCCCGGGAGCCCCCAGGCTTTTACTTTTTTCTACAAGTATATTTTGACCAGAGATATACCAAGCATACATTTGGCTGAGTAACAATGGGATGAGACTTAATATTAGTATGTGGCTGAATATCACGATCATAGAACGAAGTTCTAGGATATTTTAGTTCTGGGATACTTTAGATTCATTCTTAATGAAACTGAAATGTAAAAATTTGTTAAAATTGTTACAAAGATTAGTAACAGACTTCACGTGTTGGGCATTGTAGTGTCAGAATAATAATTTCTTAGCCCTGTTAGGTGCTAGCTTGCCCTTGAGGTCTCTGTAAGTAGTGTATGTTTACACTGCTGAATCAGATGCCTGTTTTCAGCGGAGTTCGGTGATGTGGCAACATCTTGCTGGTACCTCATTTTTCTCAAATCCTTCTTTTTATGTCCTCTCTTGTCTGTTTCATGTTCTTTTCTTCTTCGTGAAATCCTGACATGCCAAATTGATGTCGTGCCCTAATTCATCTTCATGAGGTAGAATAAATTCCCAAATAGGACTTTTTCTTGAAAGATTCATGGCCTAAATGCTATTAAATAACTATAAACCAAAACAGGTCTTCATTTCTTTAATGTAATGAATACTGTGACACCAAACTACAAAGGTTAGAATTATGATATAATCCTGTGCCCATTATTCTGCTCGTGTTATTAAATTTCCTGTACATAATTGTTGTCCTAGAAAGTATACACTCATGTCCCTAAAGTTACTTAGCAAATGTGCTCTCTTGTTCTTGTGTCAACTGGCCATCTATTTTCTGTTTCACATTTGAAATTTCTTAATTGTTTTTATTCAGTAATCGGTAACTTCTAAAATCATCATTAAGGCAGTATTTTACTCAGAATAATAAATACGTATTTCTACTTTGACTGACTTTTCTTAAATAATGGAATAAGGGAGGGGTTCTCAACCTCTGTACTTTTGATATTTTCACTGGATAATTCTTTGTTGTGAGGACCTGCCCTGTGCACTGTAGGATGGCAGTAGCAAATCCTGCTTGGCCCTGCCTTCTCCACCAGGCAGAGTCACCAGGGTTAAGAACCACCACTGCTTTGGAGTGATAGTTCGTAGTTTACCCAAGGTAGTTTCTTCTTTTTATTCAAGAAGTAACTCTGGGTTTTTGTCTTTATGGCTTTTTGTTTTTGCCTGGGAATAAATACCAAGCTGTCTTTCTCTCTCTACTCAGGGGTAGGTATATAATAGACTCATTAGTCTTATTTTTGGCTTCCTTCATACTCCTTTCTTCTGTTCTGAGCTCTCTACTTCCCCTGGGAAGTCTGAATCCTTTCTCCATCTCGTTCATCTCCTGATGTTCTAGGCTACGGCCTCCTCTGCCGTCTCTGTCTGTCAACGTGTTTCCATCCATTCTATGGTTTCTAGAAACAGAAATCTCTAATCCACTGGATCTTCCTTCCTATTCTGTGTGTGAGTATAGGCTTATTGCATTTTAAGGGCATCCTGAGACACAAGAATGGGAAGAAGAAGCTTCTAGTTGGTGTGATATCTACCCGCAAGCTGCCTGTTGTTTTAAAATAGAAAACACTGGTGAAGACGTGTTTTTATTCACTCAACAAATAGATACAAGTGGCATGTTCTGCCTTTTCTCATTTCCACGCTTTCTTTTCTAGAGCTCATTATCCTGGGACCCACACAGTAAAGGATGCGAAGTTGACTAAGAAGAAGCTTTGGTCTTCTGAAGATTTTAGCACTTTAAATAATGATGTGGGTGCAGGCTGCTGGGGCCGCATATTGAATCAGAATTATATCAATGGCTACATGACTGCGTAAGTTATTGAAAACTTTTAAAGGTTTTTATTTTGAAAAATTTCAAAAATACTAAGTAGAAAAAAGTACAATGGGCTTCCATATTCTCACAACCTAGATTCAATGATTGTAAACATTTTGCCTTATTAGCTTCATCTGTACCCAAGCTTATCTATTTTTTTATATTTGAATATTGTCTATTGAATAAAGTCAGGGTTATTGAGATATGATTTCTTTATTGTAAAATTTATACAGTTCTATGATTTTTGATGTTGTGTATACCTTTTAATGAACAATTATAAATTATAGATGTCATAACACTTCACCCCTAAAGATTTTATTTAGCATGTGGTTCCAAAACAAAGGATATCCTCCTACATGATCACTATATCATTTTGATACATAAGAGCATAAGAGCACTTTAAAAAATATCTGATACTTAGTCTGTATTAAAATTTTCCTAATTATTCCTCCAAGTGTCATCTATAGCCTTTTTTAAAAAAACTAAGAGCCAATCAAGCATGCATTGCATTTAGATGTCATACCCCTACAATCTCTTTTAATCTAGAATAGTTTCCTTCCCTAATTTTTTTTTTTTTAATTTATTTATTTGAGAGGGAGCAAGAGAGCATGAGTGGGGGCGGTGCTCAGAGGGAGAGGGAGAAACAGACTTCACACTGAGCAGGGAAACTGACCGACATGGTGCTCGATCCCAGGACCCCGGGATCATGACCTGAGCCCAAGGCAGACACTTAACTGACTCAGCCACCCAGGGACCCCTCTTTCCTTCCCTGTTTTTTATGACCTCAACCTTTTGAAAAGACCAGGCAAGTGGTCTTATGGACTATCCACTTCCCAATCTGCCTGATTCCTCATAGCATCACTTAATTTGTGTAATTGTCTGTTTACAAAACAGAGGTTCTTAGGAGAGAACACAACTTTTTTTTTGGGGGGAGACAGGGAGCACGCGCACATGTATGCTTGCGGGGCAGGGAGGTGCAGAGAGAGAGAGGGTAAAGAGAGAATTTTAAGCAGGCTCCATGCTCACAACCCTGAGATCATGGGGCTTGATCTCACAACCCTGAAATCATGACCTGAGTCAAAATCAAGAGTCCGACACTTAACCCACTGAGCCACCCAGGCACCCCAGAACACAACTGTTTTTATTTCTCAGGGAAGCATTTCCTAAATGCTTTGAGAAGCTTTAACTGTAATTAGATTCAAATTTACTTTCTAAAACAATAATAAATAGAACAAAAGTAAACCAGTACATATTTTTGTGATGCTAATGTGAGCTGATACATTCTTTTTACAGCCTTTGTTCTTTTTCTTCCCTTTTTTTAAAGAAAAGATGCTTATCATGAAGAGTTTGGTTCTAATAACTTATTTTGGTATTAAGAGTAATGCACGCTCATGACAGAGAATTTAGTAACTGCATATAAGTACAAAGAAGGAAACAAAATCACCCATATTTTTGCCATCTAGAGGTAACCATCCTTAAAAATGTTGGTGTATGTTCTCCCACTTATATTTATATGTATGAAATTTTAATATAGTGTCAAGACCATACTGTATGTTTAGTAAATAAGCTGCTTTTCATTTAATAAGGCATTATGAACTTTTTTTCCATATTTGAGTGTACTTCTATTTCATCACTTTTAATGCTTACATATACTCTGTTACATAGAACATGGTTTCCCAAACTTGCCTTGTCTCAAGAAGCCCCTGAGACACTTGTTATACTGATGCCTTGGCAGCTGCCCAGGTGTGCCGAATCATAATTTCTCCAGAAGGCTTCGGAGATGCTGTTGGTGTCATCAGTGCCCCAGCTGATTCTGATGCCCCACAAGTTTGGGAAGCGCTGATGTAAAAAATGTATTATACCTCATTGAATGTTCTTCTCTTCCAGAAATGGAAGTTGTTTCTGTTTTAAGTTAACAGCTTTGTACACATTGAAATGATCAATTGTATACAGATGTCTTTGTAGACGTCTATAATTACTTCCTTAGGGTATATTCTTAGAAAGGGAATAAATATCTGGGTCAGAGGTATATAGATTTTAAAGACTTTTGTGTAGTTTTTGGTTTATATATCTATCACTAGTCAGAGAAGTTACTATGCATCTTGTAATCCAGGGGTAAAATTATGAGAACTCTTAGTTTTCACTGGTAGTAAGGATTTTTGAAAATTGGAGCTATTATTTCTACTTTGTGTTGACAGAATTAGAAGGCTTTGATTCCTAAAAAAGTCATTTTATGATGGGTGAGGACTTGGTAAGAAAAAGTGAAATTCTGTGGGTAACCTCTGGGTTTCTTATTGTTGTTACTGGTTTTTTTGTTGTTTTGTTTTGTTATTTTTTTTGAGCTATGAGAAACCCAGCAGTACCAGGGGCCAGAGCTTCCCTTTTCCCATTAGATTTTCCTGAAAACCACAGAGTCACTATTTCAGGGTTCAGTACCAGCTATAGAATTCTGAAAGAGTGGGCCAAAATGCAGAGCAGCAAGCTGACCCATTAGTACTTGCAGATGAGACAGAATCATCGCAGTATTAGACCCCAGACTTTGTTCCAGACCCTTTACAGGCATTAGTACAGTGACTCACAGCAATCACGTGAGCTAGATACGGTTATTATCCTCATTTTACAGATGAAGAAACTGAGGTCCAGAGAGGTTAGTGGTGGAACCATGATTTGAACCAGGCAGTCTGACTCTAAGAGTTCTCAATTGTAAAACTTTGCAGCAGCTCAGAGTCAAGTTCATAAAATTATGTCATGAAACTGGGCCATTAAGAAGGCTGACTGTCAAAGGGAAAGCAGGTATGGATAAAGCCTTTATTTGTTTTTGACTGGAATCTGTGAAATGTCTGGTACTGGTAGAGCATGATTCATCCTCTGGCTATACCACTGTTCAGCAAAAATTGTAATAGCCCATCTATATTTGTGTTTTTTAATCATGCAATTCACCATTAAAAATACCTAGATGGATCCAGCGCTGAAGTTTTCAAAATGTGAATGAACTTAGGTGACTTATATTTTCTTGTTTCGGGTGGTCATTTTTGGTCCTTCACATATATTCATATAAATTCTAATAAGTTTTTTTTTTTTTTTTTTTTTTTTTACTGCATCTTCTAGACATTTACATTTTGATCACAAGCTGTTTCGGTCTTTCTCTTTTACCAAACAAACCTTTTAGCACAATTGCTTGGAATTTGGTGGCTAGTTACTATGAACAGTTGCCTTATGGGCGATGTGGATTGATGACCGCTCAGGAGCCATGGAGTGGGCACTATGTAGTGGAGTCTCCTGTCTGGGCATCAGGTATGGTTCAGATTCCCTCTCGCATGCCTCAGATTTCTGTCTAGGAGAAAAAGCAGAAAACAGAGGGGATTATACTGTGTGTGTGTGTGTGTGTGTGTGCGTGTCATGTGTAAGTTCTAAGTTTGTCTCTTGTAAGCAAGATTTGCCATAGTGTTCTGTAAGAAGAGCCTTTTGGATAACTACTTTTTGTATTCCATTCTTGGCTATCCTAAGACCAGACTCTTAGAAAAGAAAAAGAAACAGGAAGAGAGGAGGGAGAAGGTTTATCATCTGGTGATGGAGACAAATACATGAAATAGTTGATAAATGTATAATTATAAATTATGGTAATTGCTAGTGAAATGATGTAAAGAATTATTACAACTCAAAAGTATCTAAAAGTCTTAAAATTAGTCTTGGAGACGTTTTGTTGTTTTATATTAGTATAGTTATGTTGATGAGAATAGTGTGCTAACAAAATCAAGTGAATTACTCAATGAGTTAGTAAATGTAAAAGTTCTGTGAGATATTGTAGCTTTACACTGATGAGTATTATTACAGATAATTTTAAGAAGAATGTAAAATCATGACTCACATGCACATAAAAATGAACATATGTTAAAGATTTTATGGTATGTAGGAATGAGGCAGATTAATCAATCAATTCAAAGGAAAAGTCAAAACTGTACAAATTTATTTAGAGTAAAGGAATTTGAGGTAAATTGCAAATGGAGGCAGGTTGGGTTTCCCATAGCAGGGAGGGAGGAAATCAATTAAGTCCTTGCCAGATAGGAGATAATTTACACATCCATCAGTTACCTACACTTAGGTAAGTTTCAAAATAGTTTAAAGAAAATCAGCAGGGCTGTAGGAACAAAATTTTTATTGCAGTATCAGTTATTAGTCACAAGGGACATTGAGATCATGCAGACCATGGATGACACTGTACCACTTTTTCATGAATGATGTAACCATGCTAAAAATGAATATAATTTAAACAGAATAAAAATCCTATTGTCGAATAATATTCAAGTTCTCTCTATAATTTTTTTGGTAAAAAAATTAAATATTTATGACCATTTTGTCTTAACATCATAACTACAGTCTTTAAAAAAATCCATTTCTTCAAAGGCAGGATGTTTTCATAGGAAAATTCTGAATTTGAAGTGAAACTGTTTTCATTTTAAACCTTTATTTTGGGGATTTTATTTTTTATTTGTTGTGTTTTCCTCAGAGAGATCTGTAGTCATGATGTTAGTTATGACATCATAACATTATTCTAAACTCTAAATTATACTTTCAAAAATATGCTTGTATGTCTTCATTGGTTAACCCCTTAAATGTTGTAATTGTTGGTCCCTCATTATCTAGGTGAACTAATGTACTCTTCTAATATTGTCACTGTGTTTTGGGGGTGGGACGGGCACATGAAATATTGCTCAGTACATTTTCAGAGCCAGCTTTGGAGGTACTCAGTAAACATATATTCTGCAAATAAAACTTGTTTGAAACCATAAAGCTTAATTTTTGAAATGCAATACTAACTTTTTTTAGTCTTTTTTTTTAGTCTTATTTTTTGTAGTTATATTAGGATGAGTTAAATAGAGAGGAACAATAGTTCAGAAGAGATAAGTTTATTTTATTCTTGGGAAAAAAGACTTAACACTCTTGAATTAACAGTGTGGTTCCTTTATTTTTAGTAGTAATTCTACTATTGTTATTCTTACTACAATTGTACCATTGAACTGGACTAATTTGTCAAAAGTTGAATCGCGATGTTGGCAAGTATTTTCCTCTAGAAAATAGCTTGTTAGACTCAGATTCAAGCCAGTAGACAGCTTTAATTTTAAATTTTATTTTTAAATTTTATTTAAATTTATTTAAATTTATTTTAAAATTTTTTTAAAGAAACCCTTCCATCACTATTTTATTGGGTCTTTCTCTGCTTTTCTATAGCTCATACCACTCAGTTTACTCAACCAGGTTGGTATTACCTGAAGACAGTTGGTCACTTAGAGAAAGGAGGAAGCTACGTGGCCTTGACTGATGGTCTAGGTAACCTCACCATCATCGTTGAAACTATGGTAATTCTTTGTTGTTTTTATGGAATTAACTCATTCTCTTAGAATTGGAAAAGCAGTAGAAAACATAACTAAGTACTTCCTTTTTTAAAAAACCCCAGCTTTACCAAAGTATAATTGACATATGACAAATAGCATCTAGGGGAGGAAGAAACTTCTTCCTATACCCTCTTAGCTTCAGAAGCTGAGGCCCCACAAATTAAACTGTCAAAAAAATGCCAGATTCACAGGAGAAAAGAAAAGTTTATTTGTGCAAGCAACATGCATACACGTGGGAGATGCTCAGGGATGAGTAACTCTGAGGGGTGGTTAGAATTTGGGTTTATATACCTAGAGGAATAAGTAATGGAGAAGGGGAGAAAGGGCACTTAATGGAAAATAAATGACTTTTTGGGAAGATAAATGGGTTTTCAGGAGAACAAACAAGAATGATTGTGACACTGTATGTCTGTACTGGAGAGTGGCCTTTCCCTCTCATTCAGGGCTGTAAAAACCCTCTGTAGAAGTGATAGATTTTATTCCCATTTGTCCTTTCTGAGAATAAATCCATCCTAAAGAGTAGATCCATTTGTGGCAGTCTTATTTCCCAGAAGTTGCTGCTCTGAGTAAGCTAAGTAAGCTAAACTCAGAGACTTTTTCCCGGCATCTTTTGAATCTCAAATACCTTCAACTTTAAATAATCTTTATACCAAAGTGGCCTATTTTTTGGTGGCATATTCTGATCCCCTTCAAACACATACTTAAAATACACAGTTTTATGACTTACAGTAGGTAAATGCTCAATAAACTATCGTCACAATCAAGATAGTGACTGTATCTATAAGCCCCCAAAAGAATACTCATGTCCCTTGTTAAATATTCCCTCTGTCCCACTCCTCCTCATACCCTGTGACTTCCCTGGTCATTACTTTTTGTCACTATAGATTAGTTTGCATTTTCTAGAGTTTTGTCTCCATGGAATCAGTACAGTATGTACTGTTTTTTGTCTTACTGCTTTCACTCAGGATAATTATTTTGAGATTCATCCCATGTTATGATATACCTATTACTAGGTAGTATTCCACTGTAAGGACATGCCATAGTTTGTTTATCTATGCACTGTTGATGGATAAGTTTGGCTTGTTTCTACCTTCTGGCTACTGCACGTAAAGCTATGAACATTTGTGCACAGGTTTTATATGGGCATCTATTTCTTTTCTCTTGGATAAAGACATAGGAATGGATTGGCTGGACAATATGATATGCTTCTGTTTAGTTTTTTAGGAAGCTGCCAAACTGTTCTCCAAAGTGATTATGCTGTTTTAAATCTGCATCAGCAGCATAATTGGGAGTTTCAGTTTTTCTTTATCATTGTGAACACTTGCTGTGATCAGTTATAAAAATTTTAGCTCTTAGTTTATATGATATAGTACTTTATTTTGGTTTTATCTTGCATTTCCCTAATGACTGATGATGTCGAGCTTTTCATATGCTTGGGCTTCATGTATCTTCTTTGGTGAAGTGTGTGTTTAAGTCTTTTGCCTATTTTTTGTTGGCTTTCTCTTATCGTTGGATTTTGAGAGTTCTTTATGTGTTACATATTCTGGGTCCAAGTCCTTTGCAGATATTTGGTTTGTAAAGGTAATTTCCCAGTCTGTACCTTTTCTTTACATTTTGTTAACAGTGTCTTTGGAGGAGCAGGAGTTTTTAATTTTTATGAAGTCCAGTTTATTCATTTGTATTTTCATGGAACATGCTCTTGCTATGGTATCTAAGAAGTTTTTACATATGGGTATCCATCTGTTCTAGCACCATTTGCTGGAAAGTCTATTTTTTCCATTGCATTGCCTTTGCACCATTGTAGAAAATCAGTTATCCATGTATACATAAGATTATTTCTAGACTCTATTCTGTTTCTTTGACCTATTTATGTATCTTTACACCAATACTATGGTTACTGTGTGCGTGTGTGTATAAAACAATTCCTAGAAATAGGTAGTGTTTGCTCTTCAAATTTGTTCTTTTTCAAAGTTGTTTTGCCTCTTCTAGGTCACTTGTACTTCCATGGGAATTTTAGAATCAGCTTGTCAGTTTCAACCAAAAAAAAAAAGAAAGTCTGCTCAGATTTTGATTGGGATTGCGTTGCATCTATAGATCAATTTAAGGAGAAGTAATATCTGAGCAATATCAAGTCTTCCAGCACTTTAACAAGACATAGCCTCAAGTTTATTTAGGTTTTCTTTAACTTCTCTGAATAGTATTTTATAGTTTTCAGTGTACAGGTACTTCATATCTTTTATCAAATTTTGGCTAAGTATTTCACATTTTCAATTTTATTGTGAATAGTAGGTTTTACATTTTTCATTCAAGTAGTACCTAGTATATGGTAATACAGTAGATTTTTGTATGAAGATCTTGTTTTCTGCAACATCACTGAACTCACCTATAGTTCCAGTAACTTTTTTGTGGATTCCATTGCATTTTCTTTGTAAATGATCAGCAAATAGAAATAATTTTACATATTCTTGACCAATGATTGTTATTGCCTGTCTCTTTGTTGTAGCCATTTTGGAGGTATGAAGTGGTATCTTGTTTTAGTTTTGATTTGTATTTTACTAGTGACTAATGATGTTGGGCATCCTTTCATTGTGTATTGGCCATCTGTATTTCTTCTTTGGAGAAATGCCCATATAGACAGACCCTTTGCCCATTTTTAAATTGAGATGTTTGTCTTTTTATTATTGAAAACTAAGAGTTCTTCACATATTCTAGATGAAAGTCTCTTATCAGATGTATGACTTGCAGACATTTTCTCCCATTCTGTAGGTTGTTTTTCACTTCCTTTTCTTAAATTTTTTTTTTAAGATTTTATTTATTTATTTGACAGAGAGGAGAGAGATCACGAGTAGGCAGAGAGGCAGGCAGAGAGAGAGGGGGAAGCAGGCTTCCTGCTGAGCAGAGAGCCCGACGTGGGGCTCCATCCCAGGACGCTGAGATCATGACCCGAGCCGAAGGCAGAGGCTTTAACGCACTGAGCCACCCAGGCGCCCCTCCTTTTTTAAAATTTAAACTTAATTTTAAAATATTACAGTATAGTTGACATACAATATTATATTAGTTGTTTTTCCCTTTTTAGTGATGCCCTTTCAAGTATAAAAGTTTTAAATTTTGATGAAGTTAAATATATATATTTTTCTTTTTTTGTGTCTTTGTGTCATATTTAAGAAATTATTGCTTAATCCAAGGTCATGAAATTTATACCTATGCTTGCTTCTAAGAGTTTCATAGTTTTAGCTCTCACATTTAGGTCTTTGATCTATTTTATTTTTTTAATAGAGGGTTAGATAGGTATTCAACTTCATCATTTATAGGTGGATATCATCTAATTGTTCCTGTACCATTTGTTGACTGTATATTCCTTATTGAATTGTCTTGGCTTCCTTGTGGAAAATAAGTTGGCAATAAATGTGATAATTTTTTCCTGGACTCTCAATTCTATTGCATTGACCTCTCTATCTATCTTTATGGGAGCATTATGTTATCTTAATTACTATAGCTCTATATTTTGAAGTTAGGAAGCATGGGTCCTCCAACTTTGTTTTTTTTTTTTCAATACTGTGTGGCTATTAGGGGTCCCTTGCATTTCCATAGAAATTTTAGGATTAGTTTGTCAATTTCTGCAGTGAGGCCAGTTTGGATTTTGATAGAGATTACATTTAATCTGTAGATCATTTGGGTAGTATTGCAATTATAACAATATTAAACCTTCAGTGCATGAGCATGGATACCTTTTCATATATTTATATTTTTGATTCTTTTAAAGATGTGTATAGTTTGCAGGGTATAAGTCTTGCCCTTCTTTTTGTTACAATTACTATTTATGAGTATTGTTTTGGCATAACTGTAAATGAATTGTGTTTTTAATATCATTTTCAGATTTTTCATTGCATGTATAGAAATACAATTGATTTTTACATATTGATCTTGTATCCCGCAAGCCTTCTGTACTTATTTCTTAGTTCTAGTAGTTTTTTAGTTGTTTCTTAGAGGATTTTCTATATATAAGATTATGTCATCTGCAAATAGAGATAGTTTTGTTCTTTCTCTTCAATTTAGATACTTTTCATTTTTTTCCTTGATTAATTGTGCTTTAGTAAATATGGACTAGAAATGGTGAGGATGTACATTCTTATCCTGTACCTGATCTCAGGGGAAACATTTTCAATCTTAAGTGTAATGTTTTTTTGGTAAACATTTTTTAGAAGGTTGAAGAACTTCCCTTCTATTCCTAGTTTGTGGAGTGCTTTTATTATGAAAGGGTATTAGATTTTATCAAATACTTTCTGGATCTTTTGAGAAGATCATGTGGTTTTTGTTTTTTATTTTATTGATATGGTGTATTACATTGATTTTTGTCTGTTAAACTAGCTTTGCATTTCTGGAATAAATTCCACTTCATTATCATGTATAATCCTTCTTATTTGTTGCTGGATTTGATTTGCTAGTATTTTGTTGAGGGTTTTTGTGTCCAGGTTCATAAGAAATACTGGTACATAGTTTTCTTTTCTTGTAACATCTTTGTTTTTTATATTTTATTTTATTTTATTTTCTTATTTAAATTCAATTAGCCAACATACAGTATATCATTAGTTTTGATATAATATTCAGTGATTCATTAGGTGCATATAATACCCAGTGCTCATAACATCATGTGCCCTCCTTAATGCCCACCACCCAGTTACCCCATCCCCCTACCCAGCTCCCCTTCAGCAACCCTCAGTTTGTTCCCTATATTTAAGAACCTCTCATGGTTTGTCTCCCTCCTTGATTTCTTCCTATTCAGTTTTCCCTCCCTTCCCCTATTGTCCTCTGCACTATTACTTATATTCCACATATGAGTGAAACCATATGATAATTGTCTTTCTCTGATTGACGTATTTCACTCAATACTGACCTCATAAACTGAGGTGGGAAATGTTCCTTCCTCTTATGTTGTTTAAGATAATTTGTGAAGGGGCGCCTGGGTGGCTCAGTGGGTTAAGCCTCTGCCTTTGTCTCAGGTCGTGATTCAGGGTCCTGGGATTGAGCCCCGCATCAGGCTCTCTGCTCAGTGGGGAGCCTGCTTCCTCCTCTCTCTCTCTGCCTGCCTCTCTACCTACTTGTGATCGCTCTCTCTCTGTCAAATAAATAAATAAAATCTTAAAAAAAAAGATTATTTGTGAAGGATTGGTATTCTTTATATGTGTAGTAGAATTCATCAATGAAGCTATCTCATTTTGTGATTTTCCTACAAGAAAGTTTTGGTTTATGGACTCTTCTCTTTTTTTTTTTTTTAAGATTTTATTTATTTATTTGACAGAGAGAGATCACAAGTAGGCAGAGAGGCAGGCAGAGAGAGAGGAGGAAGCAGGCTCCCTGCTGAGCAGAGAGCCCGATGCGGGGCTCGATCCCAGGAACCCGAGACCATGACCTGAGCTGAAGGCAGAGGCTTTAACCCACTGAGCCACCCAGGCGCCCCATGGACTCAATCTCTTCTTATGGGTCTCTTCAGATTTTATGTTACTTTTTGAGTCAGCTTTGGTAGTTTGTGTTTTTCAGGGAATTTGTCTCTTTTATCTATGTTACCTATTCTGTTTGCATATGTTTGTGTTTAGTATTCCCTTTCATATGACATTTTAACTTCTGTAAGTTTAGTAGAAATGTTCCTATTTCATTCCTGATTTTAGTAATTTGTCTTCCCTTTTTTTCTCGGTTAGAAAACCTAAAGGTTTGTCAATTTTGTTCATCTTTTCAAATAAATTTTGTTGATTTTTCTCTGTTCTTTATTTCAATAATTTCCACTCTAATCTTTATTCCCGTCTGTTAACTTTGAGTTTAGTTTGCTCTTTAAAAATTGTAGGTAGAAGATTAGGTTATTTTTTGAGATACTTCTTTCTTTAAATTTTTTATTTAAATTTGATTTAGTTAACATATAGTGTATTATTAGTTTCAAGGGTAGTAGAATTTATTGATTCATCTGTTGCATATAACACCCAGTGCTCATTACATCAAGTGCCTTCCTAAATGCCCATCCCACCCAGTTACCCCACCCCCCCCACCTCCCCTCCAGCATCCCTCAGTTTGTTTCCTATAGTTAAGAATCTCTTAGGCTTTCCTCCCTCTCTGTTTTTATCTTACTTTATTTTTCCTTCCCTTCTCCTATGTTCCATCTGTTTTGTTTTTTAAATTCCACATGTGAATGAAATCATATGGTATTTGTCTTTCTCTGACTGATTTATTTCGCTTAGCATAGAGAGATTTCTTTTTCTTTATGTGGGTAAATTATGAATTACTCTGTAAGTAGTACTTCAGCTATATTGCATCTCTGTAAGTTTTGTTATGTTATATTTTCATTTTTATTCTGTTATATTTTCTTTTTTTTTTTAAACATTTTATTTATTTATTTGACAGAGAGAGAGACAGCGAGAGCAGGAACACAAGCCGGGGGAGTGGGAGAGGGAAAGCAGGCTTCCCACTGAGCAGGGAGACCAGTGTGGGGCTCAATCCCAGGACCATCATGACCTGAGCTGAAGGCAGATGGTTAATGACTGAGACACCCAGGCCCCCCAATTCTGTTATATTTTCGTTATTATTCATTTTATTTTCTAATTTCTTTTGTGATTACTTCTTTGACCTATTGCGTATTTAGGAGTGAATTATTTGATTTGTACATTTTTTGTGAGTTTTTCCAGTTTTTTGTTACTGATTTTTAATTTCATCCTATTAAGATTGGAGAATATACTTTGATTTTAATCCTTTTAAATTTATGGAGTTTTATTTTATTACCTTGCACATGATCTATCCTGGAGAATATTACATATGTACTTGAGAAGAATGTTTGTTCTGTTACTGTTAGGTAGACTGCTATTCTATAGATATTTGTGAGATCTTGTTGGTTTATAGTGTTCAAGTCTTCTATTTCCTTGTTGTTCTCTCTGTTGTTGATAGTGACTAATTGAAGTCTTTATTATTGTTGAATCATCTGTCCTCCTTTCTCTTACTCTGTTTTATGTATTTTGAGTCTTTCTTATTAGGTGCATATGTGTTTATAATTCTTATATTTTTCTGATGGATTGATCTTTATATAATTATAAAATGTCTCTCTTTACCTTTAGTAACAATTTTTTGTTTGCTTTAAGGTCTGTTTTGTTTATTGTTACTCTAGTTATTCTTGTGGTTTCTGTTAATATGTTTTTCCCTCCTTTTACTTTCAGTCTGTATCTTTGAATCTAAAATGTGTCTCCTTTTGATAGCATATAGTTGGATCTTGCTTTTTAAAAATGTACTCCGAACTTTTGATTGGGTTGTTTATTCCCTTCATATTTAATGTTGATATAGTTGGATTTATATCTGTCAACTTTTTTTCTGTATGTCTCATTTTGTTGTTCATCTATTCTTTCTTTACTGTCTTCTGCATTAAGTGAATATTCTCTGCTATAGCATTTTAATTCCTTTAATTTTTTCCCACTATATTTTAGTGAGTTATTTATTTTGTGGTTGTTCTAGGTTTGTATATCTTGACTTATTGAATCTATTCCAGATTCATATTAACTGAATTCTAGTGAGATATAAAAACATTATTCCTGGGATACCTGGGTGGCTTAGTTAAGTGTCTGCCTTCAACTTGGGTCGTGATCCCAGGGTCCTGGGATTGAGCCCTGCATTGACAGGGAGCCTGCTTCTCCCTCTCCCTCTGTCTGACACTCCCTTTGCTTGTGCTCTCTGTCAAATAAATAAATAAAATCTTTAAAGAAAAAAAGAAACATTATTCCTATATAGCTCTATTCTCTTTCCCCCTTTTTGTTGTTATTATATATATATTAAACCTCTATCTATTGTAAGCCTAACAAGACCTATTATAATTACAACCTAATATATAATTTTAAGTCTTTTAAAAAATCTGAGAGAATAAGAAGAGAAATTATATATTTATAATATTTATGTTATTCTTACCATTTTTGGTTGTTTTTATTTCTTTCTCTGGATTTGAGTTATTATCTGGTAGCATTTCCTTATTCTAATATAGTTTTTTCCTCACCTGGCTACTTTATGCTATTATTGCCAGTTATATTACATTTCTTTTCTTTTCTTTTCTTTTCTTTTTTTAAAGATTTTTATTTATTTATTTATTCGACAGAGAGGGAGAGGTCACAAGAAGGCAGAGAGAGAGAGGGAAGGAGGCTCCCCGCTGAGCAGAGATCCCAATGTGGGGCTTGATCCTAGGACCCTGAGATCATGACCTGAGCCCAAGGCAGAGGCTTAACCCACTGAGCCACCCAGGCACTGCTATATCACATTTCTATATTTTATAAGGCCAACAATACAATTATATACATTTTATTTTATGCAGTTGCTTTTAAAATCAGTTATGGGAAGAACGAAAGAATAGGCATTTTTGTTGTCTTTTATAATTACATAAATATTTTTGCCTATACTCTTTGTTTGTGGATTTGAATTACTGTGTGTGATCATTTACTTTCAGCTTGAAATTCTTTTTTTGATATTTTATGACAGTTGTGTCTGGTGTCAACACATTCTCTCAGTTTTTGTTTATGTGGAAATGTATTTTGCCTTCTTTTTTTTTTTTTTTTAAAGATTTTTATTTATTTATTTGACAGAGAGAGAACACAAGCAGGAGGAGTGGGAGAGGGAGAAGCAGGCTCCCCACGGAGCAGGGAGCCCGACGTGCGGCCCGATCCTAGGACCCCGGGATCATAACCTGAGCCGAAGGCAGACGCTTAATGTCTGAGCCACCCAGGCGCCCCTTGCCTTCATTTTTTGAAGGAAAATTTTGCTGGATATAGGATTCTTGATTGACAGTGTTTTGTTTTTTTTTTTTGAGCATTTTGAATGTGTTACTTTTTGTTATTTCTGATGATGAATCCACTTTTAATCTTGCCGAAGTTCCCTTGTTTCTCTCGTAGTAACACCTCTGATTTAGGATCATAGGGATGATGGATAGAGGTTTGGGACCCCATTATTTTCAGTATTCCAAGGTGAACCTGAGAATGGGAGCTGGGCAGAGAAAGGGAGCCCTCAGCCTCCTAGCCATACTTGCTGCTACTTAGCCTTGGCCTCAAATATCTGAGAGGGGTGGGTGGGGAGAAATGCTGACCTCTTGCTTCTCCCAATAAGCTACTGTAGCCTTCAGGTGTGAGTTGGGAGGAGGGAGCCCTCTGTTTTTGGCTGCACCTACTCAGCGAGCAGTTTCTTCCACTTTGCTACGAGAGAGACAGGGACACAGTAGATAGTGGTTTAAATGTCACAGGTTCTTACCATTTTGACTGAGTTTTTGTAGATTTTCTTGAATAAACGTTTGTTTGTTGCATGCCCTTAGGATCATTTCCATTTTTTAAAAAAGATTATATATATTTATGTATTTATTTGAGACAGAGAAGATGTTGGGGAAGGAACAGAGAGTAGGGATAGTGATAGAGAAGGAATCTGAAGCAGACTCTGCGTTGAGCATGGAGCCCAACTTGCTCTCAGGACCCTGAGATCGTGACCTCAGCCAAAACCAAGAGTCGGTTGCTTAACTGACTGAGCCACCAAGGAGCCCTGGATCATTTCCATTTTTAAAAAATATTTTTCACCAGTTTTGAGGGCACAGCTTCATGGAGCTCCTAAATTGTCATTCTGGAAGTACAACTCTGCTTCAGTTTCTTAGATGTGGTTCCTTTGAACATATTTAAATACCCTATTTAATGTCTTCATCTAGTAAGTCTAATATGTGGCAAGCAATGCCTGGGCTTTGTCAGACATGGTTTCTGTTGACTGCTTTTATTCTGTTTATGGGCCACTTTCCTGTTGTTGTTGTTTGTTTGTTTGTTTTGTTTTGCAAATCTCATAATTATTTGTTGAAACTGAGACATATTACATAATGTATTATGGCAGCCCTGGAGGTCAGAGTTCTCCCCTAGCATCTGTGGTTGTTACTCTTTATTGTTGTTGTTGCTTTTTATTTGCGTAGTGACTTTCTTGAACAAATTCTGTACTTTGTCAGCTTTATCATATGTGGCCCCTGAAGCCTCTGCTTAGTTACCTTAGTGGTCAGCTCCTGACTGTACAGAGGTTTCCTTGTGTTTGGAACTAGCAAGTCTCCTGGCCTTGGCTGGTGGGCTCTGTGTGCATGGGGTATGTGTCAGTGCTCAAGCGGGCAGTGTACAACTTTGTAGTAGCTTTACTTCATGTTTGAGCAAAAAGCTTCAAGGTTGACCTGAATTTCCCAGTGCAGCTGTCAGGGCTATTTGGATTATGCATATCCTCTTCAGTGAGCTTTGGGTTTTCTTTCCTTCCTCCCTCCCTCCCTCCCTCTCTCTTTTCCTTCCTTCCTTCCTTTTTTTTTTAAGAGTTGGGGGGGCCGGAAATGGGACAGAGGGAGCGGGCGAATCTGAAGCAGGTGCCATACCCAGTGCAAAGCCTGATATGAGGCTCAGTCGCACAACCCTGAGATCAAGACCTGAGCTGAAATCAAGAATCAGATGCATAACTGACTGGGCCACCCAGGTGCCCCTGGTTTTTGTGTCTTTCATGACTTTTTTCTGTTTATTCAATTTTGGAACATAAAGTTGGTGTTATTCCCTATTATTCTGCAAATATCTATATAATTTTTACTGATGTCACCTTTCTTACTGTTGATAATGGCAAGTTGTATTTTCTTTCTATCTTGATTTCCTGATTAATCTAGCTAGAAATCACTCAATTTTATTGATCTCCCAAAGAATCAGCTTGTGGTTTCTTGATTATTCTCTCATTTTTCTGGGCTTTATTTAACTGATTTCTCCTTTGATCTTTAATGTTTTCCTTCTGCTTACTTTGGTTTTAAATTTGCTCTTCTTGTCCTAGTATCTCCAGGTGGAAGCTGAAGTCTCACATCCTTCTCTAATCAGTGTTCAGTGCTATAAATTTGCTCCTAAATACTGCTTTTGTGGTATCCCGCAAATTGTACACTGTACTTTTATTTTGAGACAACTCAAAATTCTTCATCATTTCCCTTTTTATTTCTACTTTTTCTTTGAGCCATGAGTTATTTAGAAATTTGTTATTTAGTTTTTAAATATTTTGGAATTTTTCTGGGGATTTTTCTATTATTTATCTCTGATTTAATTATCTTGTGGTCAGAGGACATATACTGTGTGATTTGAATCTTTTGGAATGTATTAAAAGTTCTTTTATGGCTAAGAATATAGTGTTCCTTGGTGAATGTTGCTTGTGCACTTGAAAAGAATGTGCATCTACTGTTGCTGGGTGAGATGATCTGTAGATGTCGATCCCGGCAAGCTGGGTGGTAGCATTGTGCAAATCACCGCTATCCTTGTTGATTTTCTCTCTACTTGTACATCATTTACTAAGGATGAGGTGTCAGAATCTCTAACTACAATTGTAATTTTTTTAGTGTCCACGAAGGCTGGCCCAGAACCTTATGCTTAAGTGCTCTGGGATCGTTGAATCCCTTGAAGTAGGAATTATGTCTCATAATTCTTTTGATCCCAATCCATAGTAGTGACTATTTGGTTAAAAATGATGTCAGTGTGAGAACTATTTGTTATATGTGCTTACTGACTTTAGTTGTATATGAAGGTTATATTTAGATAAGATGCCTCATTAGTGAAAACATACAAGCATTTGCGTTTTATTTGATGTATGTAACTTGGAAAAGAATTATAATATAAAAATTAATCTGTGTGCCACAAAATGATTCTGTAGTTTAGCCCTGAATTCAGTTTAATTCAGTCAAAATGCCATTGAGCTTTACTTTGACTAGGCATCCACAGCAGACTTTCAGTGCAGGTTATAGTAGAAAAAAAGTCTTTAGAAATTTGAAATAAACTCATTATTTGTTACCTAATATGTGCCATTTCTGTTAATCTTGGGGCATTAAATGTTTAATTTTCTTTTCCTAAGGTGGCTTGTATATCATTTGGATAACTTATGTGATTTTTTTTTTCTCCTAGAGCCATAAACATTCTAAGTGTATACGGCCATTTCTGCCTTACTTCAATGTGTCACATCAGTTTGCTACCTTTGTTCTTAAAGGTTCTTTTGTAAGTAAATATGTGGGACTTTTATTTTGGTTTTGATTTGAGAAGTTGTATATTTTATCACAGCCTAGCAGTTTATAAGTGAAGTCTTCTATTAGGAGCCATTAATTATTTGCATATAAAGGGACACAGGCACAGTGTCTTCTGTCTGCTGACTGGTCTTAGTCAAACAGTACTGGAGGCAAAACTCCTTGTGGCTAAAACTCTGCGGGGCTTTGAAGAACACTTAACAAAAGTCAGTTTGTAACAAAGTTCTTGTTGGTAGAAGTGTCAGTTATATAGTCTAGGGAACTTTTAAGCATTGATCTTTTCAGTACTTTGTACAAAAAACCAACAACATAAAAAGACACCAGATTCTTGCTGTTTCTACCTATTGTTAGTTTTGAACACAGAAAATACAATGCCTTTTCTGACTACTGATTTTTTTTTAACATCTTAATGTAATTTTATTTTTGTCAATGCTCTAAGATTCATTGTTTACGCACCACACCCAGTCCTCCATGCAATACCCACCACCAGGCTCATGCATCCCCCCACCCCTCTCCCCTCCCAAACCCTCCCTTTGTTTCTCAGATTCCCACAGTCTCTCATGCTTCGTCTCTCCCTCCAATTTCCCCCAATTCACTTTCCCTTTCCTTCTCCTAATGTTCTCCATGTTATTCCTTATGCTCCAAACGTAAGCGAAACCATATGATAATTGACTACTGATTTCTACTACTAATTTCTAACTACAGTGCCTTTTCTGACTACTAATTGCATAAAAATTGTGTTTTAATACTAGAAAACTCCTAAAAAGTGTTTTACACAGGTATAGTAGTGAGTAATTTTGAAGCAAAGGCACTAAAATCTTTTTAAACATTTGCCGAAAGTCTGTGATATTTATAGGAAATAAAGTATTTGCTTGAGCAATATCTTCCTATTTTCAGGATGTTAACTGTTTAAGATTTGAGGTGGATCTTTGGCAAATAGGAATAGGGTGCACATTATTAATGGTTCATTCTTGCTGGTATTAATTTTGGAAAGCCTCAGAGGATATGATGAACCACTCAACCATGCCTTTTTGTGTGTGTTTTCTCCTCAGAGTGAAATACCAGAGCTACAGGTGTGGTATACGAAGCTTGGAAAACCATCTACCAGATTTCTTTTTAAACAACTGGATTCTCTATGGGTAGTTTATAAAATAAATTCCTATATTTTGATCATTGCAAATAGTAAAAGAGGACAGATATTTGATTAAGGAATTAAGAGTTTTTAATTTTATAGTTGATTTTATGACTGAAGTATAATAGAGCTAAAGTCCCCAGCTGTTTTTTTTTTTAATAGAAGCCCTCCTCAAGGCATAATGTGGAAGTGCGTATGTTTATAGGTGTGTTTGGTCTTAGCATTTAGTTTGTTGTGAATGGTACCACCATCCCTTGGCTGCCCATGTCAGAAAATTTCGTCTCATTTTTGAGACTATCTTTCCCATCCGCTCTATCTTTGTATACCACCACTGGTCAAGTCCAGAGCATTCTATCACTGACATGTCTTTCTTGCACATTCCCCATTCTCCATTCCCACTGCTGCTGCTTATTTCCGTTCCTTATTATCTCTCTCCTGGATTTTGGAAACTACTTCCTGTTTTTCCAGCCTCTAGTCTGATCCTGTTCAGCAACCCATCACACTGCTACCAGAAGGATGTGTCTAAAATGCAGATCTGAGTTTTGTCACTCCATTGCTCAAAGTCCCTCAGTGATTTTTCCTGTGAGTTCACATCCCTTAGCATAGCACACAACCCTCGTGACCACCTCATGAGATAAAAGACGGCTTCCATTTCTCTTTGCATGTTCTAATAACATGGCTGTACTCACAGACCAAACTTCTTGCCTTTTTCAGAGCATGGCGTGCCACTTCACTCCCCTCTGTGACTTTGTACTTGCTTCTTCCTCCTGCTAGAGTGCCTTCTCCTCGTGTCTTTGTTGTCCTTCAAGACTCGGCTCAGATGCTGCTTCCCCTGAAGCTTTCCCCACCAGTCCTAGCTCATAGCCACCCAGGAACAGGTGCTTACCTAGTTAAGCACTTTCCCCACTGCACTGGGCCCCTTGAGGATTGGGGCCCTGCTTTATTTAGCTTTTTACTCTGGGTCCCTGCTGTCATGCTTATTAGCACATGGTAGTTCCTCTGGAAATGTTTCAAAGAATGTGAATTGGTCCAAGTGAACACATTACTTCACTTAATTGACACAAATCTACTTTTCCTGGAAATTATTAATGTTCTCTGAATCAACTAGTCACTATCAGTGATTGAACACCGTTTCTGCATTAAATTCTAAAAAAAGAGCAGTCTGCTTTTTGCACAATTTGCTAGAAATAGCATATTAAAATCAATTTTCCCCACAAGAAAAATAATATCATTTGGTGTATTACCTGAGCCAGAATATGGTGTTATGTATTTCATGGATCTGACCAATAACTTATTATTAAAGCAAAGATATGGTATAAGCCCCTTGAATTCAAAGTAGAAAAGTAGAAAAATTCAAAGTAGAAAAAACCCAAATTTCCTGAAATGGGCATACATCTAATGTCTACATTAATTATGCAAAGGGTTCTTGTGTCTTCAGAGGTCAATGTGTAGCATAGACAACCTGTGACACAGGGGGTGTTTCTCTAGGGAAGGTCATGCACTGAGCGAAGCACTATATAAACAGTATGTTGTTTAATCCTGCAGCAGCCCTAGGAGGTATGTATTTTTTCCCCTCATTTTTTTGTGGTGAAGTGGATTAAAAAGATTAAGCTGCCGAAAGCATAAATGTGACATAAGCCTAACTTGCTAATTGAAATATATATTGAACATGTCAAAAGTAGGACCTTTTTTTCTTAATAGTAAGAGGTTTTCTGTGATTAATAGATGAGTCATCAGTGAGATATTTTTTGGATTTTTCTCCCTAGTGAAGTCCTAAAAAGTAAATAAGCAGATCTCTTATTTGTGTGTATTGCATATGCAGAGGCTCTAAGGAGCTTACAATGCGATAGCAAAGAACAGACAAATAGAAATTTTGGCGTCATCTAGTCTTTCTTCCTCCATGGAGGGAAATTCTTTTAAAATCCTATCTACAAAGTATAATTTTATAAAGTCCTCTAAATAACTTAAAGAAAAAGATCCCCAAGGCCTTGATTTTGGGTGTGGCCTTCATGAGTGGTTATGAAGTTTTAGTGGAAGTGAGTCTGGCTTTTCTTTAAGTTGACTTCTCAGAAAGTTGATCTTGCCCAAATGAGATGAGCCAAAGCACCTGGCCTTGACCTCTGCATTTTCGTTTTCCAGCTTCTCGACAGCAGTGGCACTTTCACCCTGGAGCTGCAGGAGGACGAGCTCTTCACGCTCACCACTCTCACCACGGGGGGCAAGGGCAGCTACCCACTGCCTCCCAAGTCCCAGCCCTTCCCACGGATTTATAAAGACGATTTCGATGTCGGTAAGTTTTGTTTGTTTGTTTGTTTTTACTAAAACAATGCAGTTTCCATTTTTAGCACTAGAGGGTAGATTTCTACCTGTCAGACAGGTGCGTGATAGAACGCCTGTGCGGTGTAGCTCTGAATGTCCACGTGTAACTGAGACGTCATTTCTGTGTTAGCTCAAGGTGACTCAGCTTGCGAGCCCTGTATTTTCAGTGCCAGAGAAAACGGAGAGGTCATGGTGAGAATGAAAGCTATAATCCTAACTCGGTTTCGGGGAAGCTTAAGGTTTGCGACCCTGTCACTGTCCTGTTACCCACGTCTCATGAAAGCCGTTCCTGGTTTCCTCCGTAGGTGTGGAGGTCAAGGTCCTTCACTTTCCGCAGGGCTTGTGGACTGCGCGCTGAGGGCAGTTATGCTCCCCTTGGGTGCTTCACCTCATCATCCACCTGGGAATTTTATGCCGGCACCCTCCTGGTTTTCTAGGCAGATCTGTCCTAAAGCTGTTAGGAAAGCCTTCGATTTTAGGTAAGGTAAGAAAGCTGCTTGAAAAGTTGGAAGGCACAGTCGTTGTGGGCATAGCCCCAGATCACTCAGTACGTGACAGAATTTGGTGACCAGGAGATATACAGCTTCTGGATCTCATAGACGGGGTCAGGTAGCTCTCTTCTTTGCTCCTAAAATCCCTAGCTGTAGGAGAGAAGCAGGGAGGGGGACTGCCATTGAGAGAGAGCGTCTTGAGCCTCCCATCTGCAGGGCTGGTCTTTCCAGCACGGTTGGTTGGCGACTCCTGCTACCCACTCCCAGTCACGGTCACGGCCGCAGGGTCTCAGCTTCCTTTCCCAGGAAGGGATGTCTGGGTTAATTGCAGTACGAGCCCCTTTGGACTGTGTATTGGAGTCCCCTCAGTTATTTGCAGAACAGGGACAACGGGGACCCTCAGGGGGGCTCTGTGTTTTGTTTCCTTCCAATTCTCCGAAGTGGCCTCTTAGATGAATGAATGCGTGAATATGCCACCAGAAATGTCTTTGCAGTCTGTTGCTCACTTCTGTCATGGCCGAGGTAACTCCTCTTGTCTGCAGTAAAGGAGTCTGTGTGGGATATGGCCTAGTTAACAACAGGGAAGTTCCCCCAGCACGAGAATTACTTATTCTGTGACCTGAAAACCAAAAAGCAATTCTAAACCTTCAAATCTAAAATGTAATGCTTTATTGATTACAAAATAAACTAAAAACTATAAGTCAGGCTGTATCACTCCTTTATGTGGTTCTTAATTTCTCAAATGATGAATATGAAAACACTTAGAAAAGCATGAAGTGTGCAATTAGCTGTAAGATTATGACTAAAATTGCCCTCGTATAGCCTTTGTCATTGTAAGACTGTAATTTAATTTAATAAACTAAAAAAAAAGATTGATAGATTGCTGAGACCCAACTGCTTTTGCTCCATTTTAGAAATAGAAGAAATTTTGTGATATTTAAATTCTGTAGTTGATAATAATGAGCCTTTTCTAATCTTCTGTTGGCGGATGACTGTGACCAGGGATTTAGAACCTCGTTTGGCAGATACTAGAAATAACAAAACCATCTCTTACTGAGCCCTTGCCAGGTGCTGCTTTATGTACATACTTGACATGCTTTCTTTCATTTAGTTCTCTTACCCTCATGCCCACGTAGAGAGGAGGGTACCTGAGGCACAGGGCAGTTAAACACGAGTTGGCCAGGGGAACAGACTGAGCTAGAACTTAAACCTTGGGTCTGCCTTTCTCTAAAACTCATGGTCTTTCCTCTTATGCAGTTGCATGGATTAAATATGTAAAGTCTGTCTATCAAACTGATCGTATTGGTATTGAATAATAATGATGATATACTTTATTAACCTAACCCCTAAACTTCTGCTTGTTATAAGTATCATTTACTTATTTAGGACTCCTCAAAAGTGTTTTAGAATGTGCCATAAAATATCAGAGAGGAGAGATTCTCTAAGGATTTTATACTAACCAAGGAATTTAATTGTGTTCTGAACAGATTACCCGTTTTTTAGTGAAGCTCCGAATTTCGCTGATCAGACTGGCGTGTTTGAATACTTTACGAACATCGAAGACCCTGGGGAGCATCGCTTCACACTACGCCAAGTTCTCAATCAGCGGCCCATTACTTGGGCTGCTGATGCATACAACACCATCAGTATTATAGGAGATTACAAATGGTATATAAAATTGGTGTCCTTAACGTAGATCTAGCCGAAATAACCTCATAATGTTGTCAGCTACATTCTGAAGCTTGTACAAGAACCTAAGGGGTGTGTGGTGATTGTGGACTATCATGGCCACAAGCCAGCACGTGGTTATGCCGCCTCGGTGTCCTTCCCTCAGATTTGCCAGTTTAGTAGTGGTTGTTGCAGGAACAGATTGCTTTTAATACAAAAATTAAGGACTTTTGGATCCAGTTATAATTTAATATTTATTTATAAACAGATTTCGTGATTTGTGTGTGATTTTTGGTTTTACTGGGAGTTGATTTGTTGATCTGGGGTTGCCACCTGCTGGATCCATTGTAGACTTACACTGTTTTAGCCTCCGGAGAAAATCTGTTTACTGGCTGACAGTAGATGGCAATAGTGAAAAGCAGATCAGCTTTTACTTGGTGGGTGAGTTCAACTCTTTTCTTTAGGCATTTGTTGAAGACACAATTTGTATTTATTCTTCACTTAAAACGTAATGACCAAACCAAAATGTCACCTTCATTATTAAGTCTGTTGTGGAATTCTAATGTACAGACTTATACCTGTTTTAGGTGTTTCTTTTCTACTTCTTTTAACTAGTATAATTCTACTGTGAAACAAAACTCAAGCATTCCAGGTTTAGTGATAGTAACTGTTAATGCCAAGTCACCGAGCAGCCGTATCTATTACTTGGAAATTGGACCGGGCAGGGAGGATAAATCTGAAAAGAGCCCTGACTTGTTTATCTGTGGAATTCGGCAGAAAGTCCTTATCCCTTCTCTATTGCCTTACTCCCTATTAGAAATCCCACTTCTAGTTCCAAGCTCCGCTGTAAGTCTTGAGAAATCTTTAGTTACCTGGTTTCCAGAACCCATACAGTGCCATGGAGAGTTATTGGGTTACAATGAAGAATGCTTACCTAATTTAGGATAACCTTGCTGGCTTGTCTTTTTATACAACAAAAATGCCATTTATCCCACGTCTTTGTAGTAGACGCTTTACCTGGATTTTCTGATCGTGCTAGTGAGGTGTGTGATTTTTTTCATCTGCTACCTGTGGTCTTATTATGAGACAGGTAGCTGGGTTTACTTGTCTAAGGGATGGGCCCCATTGTTTTGATTACCAGTTTGGAAGCCAGCCGTCATAGAAAACCTTTAACTTTCTGCACCAACTGTTATCCTCCTTCCTGCTTGTGAGTGCTACAGAAGAGGGGCTCTCCCTGAACCCTGACTCTTATATCTGGCTGGGACTCTAGGAAAACCAAGGCTCTTCAATTGTAGTAGAGAGATGGCATAGAGCACCATCCAGGGAGTAACCAAACATCTTCATAACTTTGAAGATTTTGCAGTATTTAAATAGCAGTGATCATCTTTACTGCCGTAGTGGGTAAGGAAGTGGGAAAGGGGGGGAATTGGGGAGAGAGGGAAAGAGTGACATAGTTTGAATGAGAAAGAATGAGGAAAGGGCGGTGATGCCCTTTGAGAAGGGACTGTTTTCATCCTACTTAGTCCTGCTCTCATTGTGCAGCCCGTTGCTCAGGAATATGCAGTGACTCTCTCCAGCAACCCAGTCAGATCTACACATCTATGCCTGACTTCCGAGACCCTTTCAAATTTAGGCTCTTCCTATTTATTATGTGCTATTTCCCAATATTTCCTCCTGGATCCAAGGTAACCAGATCTGTTCAGAGACCCCCACATGTGCCATGCTCCTTTCTGTTTTCTGGCTGCAGTGCCCCCTTACTGTGGGGAAAGGAGGGAGTGTAAACCGGTCATACTACACACGGGTATGAGCGCCCCACAACTATCGATTGCAGAGGTGTCATCTTCCCCTCCCTATGGATTGGGAAACCAAGGCTTCCGGGCAAGATTGACCCAAGATCCCGTACTTGTAAGTTCTAGAACTAGAGCGAGAGACCAGGACTGTCTGGTGCTGTAGCGCATGCTCTTTGGACCACCTCACAGCCTCGTTTTAATCCTCGTCTCCCTCCTAAGCGTAGGAGAGGCAGGATGAGTATGGTTTACCTGTAGCACTGTTTTAAAGTCGCCTCTTCATTGTGCACATGCTGTCGTCGGTTCTTAGGATGTGTTCGCAGGGGGACTTTCTCGGTCATCTTTAGATTTAGTTCAGCACCAGCACAGTTAAGTACCAGCTTTCCCGAAGCTACTCGAGACTTCCACCTTGTTAGTAAACTTTGGTTGGGAACTGAGGACAATCGCAGAATTACCTTTCACTGCACACATCCAAACTCTGCATGCCTTTCGTTAAATTTGCATAATTTACTGGCCAGTTTTTGTGCCCTCGGCACTACCAAGAGATTATGGCTGTGGAAGACTAGACCACACTTTTATTCTGTTTCATTCATTGTCTGTAAAATTGCCTGCAAGTTCTGATGTGGGAATCTTTATTCTGGAATGGGAGGTAAAAGCGGAGGTTAGATCTTCTCCCACTCTAACTCTAAATAAAATTTCTGGTGCTGACACTTTTTACACTTCCAGTGAACCATAACAGAGGTAGGGGACGTACGGAGCGATGCTGAGCCTTTGTGGTTTCCTGCTGGGGACAATCTACAGAGAGAAAATCTCCCTCTATTTGGGAGGATGACTGGGCTTTAGTTAACTCTGCATTTGATTTTCCTGTAAAGTAGCCCAGCTTTGATTAGATGATTTGCTGTGGATTTTCCAGATTGTTGCATGTCCGTTGTAGCTACTTCTTTTTTATATTTTTCTTCACAAAGTAAAATTTTATTGTGTAAAATTTGCCGATAAGTAACTGAGAAATACAAAAGCCACATCATGCTAGATCTAATTTTCCTCCGTTTCCATGTCCAAAATATAGTTCTTGGCGTTCTTAGTTTTATTTTAGGAAAATTGCTTGCTTTATCACTTGGCTTCGTGCAGGCTTTCTTTCCCGTTTGTAGTTAGCGTTTGAGTAGGAGATAAATTATTTTCAGAGATCGCGTAGGTCTGGGGTGGTCGTATCTTTGCAGAAGGCAGGTAGTAGCATTTATAAGAGAAGCCTGGAGCTGTCGAAGCTCTAGTAGTTCCTGGTTGGCTGAATTTCCCCCTCCTTCGATGTTCCCCTGTTGCTCAGTCATGGCAGGGCTTTACTGTCGCTAGATGGACAGAGAGGCTCGCCAGGGAAAGTGACTCTCAGAGTAGGATTCCTGGACCCGGGGAATTTGTTAGACAGGCATATTCAAGAGCCCCATCCCAAACCTACTGAATCAGACACTGGGGTGGGCCCAACAGACTGAATTTAACAAGCCCTCTGGGTGATGTCAGTTCATCAAATTCAAAATTTGAAAACTCCTGCTGCAGAGTCAACATAGAGTTGACTCTGTGTTTGCAGAGAAATAATTTGAGATCTTTCTTCTGGAGTTTTTAAGTCTTGGTAGAGTTAAAGGTAAAAATTAGCCCCCAAATAGCTTGTGTTCTTCTAGGGGCCCCTACTTTTGCCTTCACTGCTTCTCTTAGCTGATGGGCATTTAATAAACTTTCTTTGTTTTGAATTGTATGGATCTTTTATGTATTCCTAGGGAAAAAAACAAAGCCTTCTTCTAACATTATATTCTTAGGATGAGAAGTTGTTTTATTATAGAGGGATAAGAAATGTGTTAAGAGACTTAAAAACAATAAATACTATTTTCCAGTAACATTAAAAGAGGCAATGAAATAACTTAACTTCAGCCACATAAAACTTAAAACTGTCATCAATGAAGGTTTTTTTTTTTTCACCAATGAAGATTCTTGAAGCCCATCCCTGCCACAAGCACAGACTTAGCAAATCACATACTCACCTCAATTAGAAGTCTGGCAGCGTGTGGCTGTGAAGTTGCCACACGTTCGTGCGGCATCCGGAGTGGCATAATTAAGTGCGCTAACTAACAGTTTCATTCCGCAGGTCCAATCTGACTGTAACGTGTGATGTTTACATCGAGACTCCTGAGAAGGGAGGCGTGTTCATTGCCGGAAGAGTAAACAAAGGTGGTATCTTGATTAGAGGCGCCAGAGGAGTTTTCTTCTGGATTTTTGCAAATGGAACCTACAGAGTTACAGGTGATCTAGGTAAGTGACTGCTTCTGTAGCGCATGACTCGCTATGAAATATGCCACGGTGAGCTTGTCACTCACTGTGTAATGAGAGAGCTTTACCTCAAGGGGCTTGGACGTCTAACTGGGAAGAGAGTCAGCACACGGAAGCAAATACCAAATGATTCCAAATTGGAGAGTTAATTAGAGAAGCAGCTGTGCAAAAGGAAATGGTGCCGAGCTTTTTCAGGTAGAGCTGAGCGAGGCTGACAGGGTAGGATTTGCATAGGCTGCGGTGAGGTGGACGTAGTAGAGAGAGAATGGCCAGGAAACCCCATAGATAAAAAGCAAGACTCCCAAGAGTGTGCTGGTGTGCTTATGGAAATACAAGGAGGGGGATTGGTCTGCTTGAAATGGAGAAATCCTGTTTCCCAATTTAGTGAATAATTTGAAAACAGCTTGACTTTTTTCCATTCATCTTAAACAGCCCTTGTCTTATATAGAATAGTATTTTGTCCAGGATAGGTGCTTAGAATAAGTCTGTGTTGAATTCTGTCTAATTCGCTTTGGTGTTGGTACACCCGCTCTGTTGAAAAAGACCATATTGGTGCTATGTCTTCCTGGTTCCTCATCTCTTGACTTCCCCCTGCACTTGTGAAAAATCTTCTCTCCTATGGTTTGCCACTCTTTGCCTCTTCCTAAGGTGGAAAGGGCTCCACAAGTAAAAAAGAAAGAGTGGGTTATAAGGACACTAGAGTAGGACTGCAAAATCATAACATGACCCATCTAGAACATTTCTTGCTGATTGTTCAGTCCAAACCAGAGAGGTTAATCGATTTGCCCAAAGTCTCAAAACGAGTTAGTAGCGGAACTGGAACTAGCAATTTACATCCAGGTCTTTAGTCCCCACTGTTCTTGTGTTTTAAACTGCCCACTCAACATCTTATTCTGGTTTCTCTCAGGCATTTAAATATAATCTATCCCCAAATTAGCTCATTGTTTTCTCTCTCTAATTCTCAGTTCATGCTATTCCCACGTAACCAGTTATGCCAGCTGGAAATCTTATGGTGACCTTTGACCACTACTCCTTATTCTTTATATCCAGTCCAGTTGAGTATAAATCTATGCCTGAACTGTAGAAGCGAATACATTATACTATGGTTGGTTTGTGAGTTTATTTCACTGGTTCTCCTGTGAACTCACATAGAATATGTGCCTCAGAGTAGGATCCCAGTACATGTTTGTGGAATGCATGCCTGAAGGAAGGATGTTTTGTTTTAAATCAGTGGTAGATCTGGAAACGTAGATCTTTATTAAGGCTCACTTTATTACATACAAATGCTGCCTGAGGACCCCAGCTGAGCTCTGTGATTCTGTGCTTTTGATTTTAAAAATATATCAGGATAATCTTTTTGTGTTGCAGCTGGGTGGATCATATATGCTTTAGGACATGTTGACGTTACAGCAAAAAAATGGTATACACTCACATTAATTATTAAGGTAAGTAATGCTGATCGGAATGCCCGGAGGTAAAATATTTTTTTCTTGTGCCTTTCTGGCATTTTCTGCTATCAGATGAGAGGGGAAAAGTGTGATAAATGTAGTAATGGAAACAGGCAGAGAATCTGCCAGGATGCCAGCAAACCAGCAAACTCTAGGGTGATAGTGTGTGTCAGGGTAAACCCGCAGGAGAACCACCAGCTACTGACTTTATCACTCTGCAGTTTTTTAAAATTTTGGTTCTTTTTTTTAAACTCAGGGGTAATTGGTAGATAGTCAATAATTGAGTTAATTTTTTTCCAAATTGGCTAAACCAAGATTATAAATTGGAGTCTATAAATTTATTTTTGGTAGTTGAGAATAATTTGGTTTTCAGCAATAGGTATGATTTTTTAGAAGTCGGTTTCCATGAAGACCCTGGTCAAAGAAGATACCAGATTAATTGTAGGATCATGGCATCTAAAAGTATTTGTCCAGATCACTGGGTGATCATGAGTTATTGTTGGACGTGCATCCAGGGCATGCTGTGTGGAAACTTCTGTGTAACACACGGCTGCTCTCTGGCAATACGGTTCTGCCGTTAAGTTGGTTTAGGTTAGAACAGCTAAATATGGAAATCAGATAACATTTTCAGGTGGTTCTCATCTCTTACCCAACCATCCAAAACGACAGTACACATTTTCGGGCGGTAACAATACGTTTTGAGCCCCTGGTTTGGGGGCAGCACTGTGTGTTGAACTCTGCCACACTCGACGGGCGCAGCTCTGTTCCCAGTTCTTCCCTCTCGTGGGGAGCGGAGGTTTCTGGGCTGGCTTGAGGCACACGTGGAGGGGAGGGTCTGTTAGCTGCCTCTCAGGGCCACGTGTGCTGGTATTTGATGAGGCAGAGATTTAGAAATGGAATTGCATTTCGAATTTTGACAGATACTGCCCTATTGCTAGCCACGCTGTACCATTTTTATAGCAGTTATAGTAATATTTGATACTACCTATTTTTAAGGATTGTTTTTCAAACTAATTGATATGATTTATATTTCCATGATAATTAGGGAGCTTGCACCCCTTATTATGTTTATTGGCTATTCGTATTTTTCTCTCTTCTCTGAAGTTACCCATTCACATTCTTTCCTCATTTTCTTTTTTTTAAAGATTTTATTTATTTATTTGACAGAGAGAGAGAGATCACAAGTAGGCAGAGAGGCAGGCAGAGAGAGAGGGGGAAGCAGGCTCCCTGCTGAGCAGAGAGCCCGATGCGGGGCTCGATCCCAGGACCCTGGGACCATGACCTGAGCCGAAGGCAGAGGCTTTAACCCACTGAGCCACCCAGGTGCCCCCCTTTCCTCATTTTCTTACTGTGTTTTCTTTTTCTGATGGATTCATATGGATTTATTATATATTCTGAGTGGTGACCCATTGTCAGTTACATATGTCACAGATAATTTTCTTCTGTCCTGTTGTGTGTATTTTATTTTTGCTTATGGTATGTTTCATGAATAGAAGTTTTAAATTTTGATTCTGTCAAATATTTCACTTTTTTTTCATGGATTTTATAGTTTATTTAAGAAAACTTTCACCTTTCTCAAAGTGAGGAACATTTTTTTTCCTCTAAAGTAAACAAAGTTTAGGGTTTTTTTATGTTGAAGTCTTTTTTTTTTTTTAAAGATTTTCTTTATTTCGGGGGGGAAGGGGCAGAGGCAGAGGGTGAGAGAGAATCCCAAGCAGACTTCGACTGAGCCAGGAGCCGCACGTGAGGCTTGATCCCAGCTGAGATCATGACCTGAGCTGAAATCAAGAGTCGGAGGCTTAACTGACTGAGCCACCCAGGCGCCCAATGTTGAAGTCTTTACATCTGGAATTTACTTGTGAATCATAAGGGGGAAGAGCCCAATATAATTTTTTTAAACAAATGGTTGGCCATCATCATTCATTACATAGACTATCCTTTTGCCTATGATTTAAAGGCCACTTTTTTGATGTAACAAATCATCACATGTGCATAGGTTATTTCTGAACTTTGTTCTTTATATTTCTTTGTCTTTTGTTAACCAGTATCATGCTTTAAAGTGTGTTGACTTTCCAGAATCTTTGATTACATAGTTTACTCCTTTACTCCCTTCAGGTTCTTTCCTGGCCACCTTGTATAAAACAGCATACATCTTCCTTTCTGTCCCTCCTCCCTTAGGGAATGAAGTGAGTGTTCTTTATTTTTTTAAATTTTTTATTATTTATTTGAGAGAGAGAGAGAACAAGCAGAGGGGAGAGGCAGAGGGAGAGGGAGAAGCAGATTACCCACTGAGCAGGGAGCCCAACTCGGGGCTCGATCCCAGGACCCTGAGATCATGACCTGAGCCGAAGGCAGACCACTAACTGACTGAGCCACCCAGGCGCCCCTGAAGTGAGCGTTGTTAGCAGCAGGCATGTTTGGACCAGGCAGACCTCTGTGCAGACTTCCTCGCTGACACCTGCTGACTCCCTGCAAGTTATTCACCTCTTTGAGCTTCTGTTTCCTTATCTGTAAAAGGGGGTAACTTCTGTAAGGTTGTCTTAGCGTTAAATGTTTTTTCTTCTTTCATTCAGTACATGTCTGTTAGGCACCTTTTATGTGTACTTTCCTAGGTGCTAGGGATGCAGCAGTGAACAAGACATGCAAGATTCCTGCTCTCCTAGAGCCCATATTCTTCTGGGACATGTGTTGGCAAAGTCTTTCTGTGAAGGGCCAGAAAGTAAATATTGTAGGCTCTGTGAGCCATCTGGTCTGTGCAACTTTGCTCAACTCTGCTCGTGTCGTGAGAAAGCAGCCACGGACAGTAGATAAGTGAATGCGTGTGGCTGTGAGTCCAATAACATTTTATTTATAAAAATAGGTGGTTGGCCTGTGGGCCAGGATGGCTGCCTCCTGCTCTAAGACAGTAAGAAAACCAAACAAATCAATCAGTCCATCAAATTGTGAAGAAAACAAAAAACTAAACGGGACAATGAGATGAGGTAGCTCCCCTGTCTGGGTTCTCTAGTCGAGAGACCAGGGCAGGGCTCTTGGAGTTGGTGCTCTTTGAGCTGAGGTGTGCCTGGTGGGAAGAGCGCTCTGGGCAGAGGACGCCGCTGGTGACTGGCCTGGCCTGAGGAGCAGCCCGGAGGCCAGCGGGCGGGCGTGGGGAGGGGTGCAGGGCCGCCGGGCTGTGTGACCGTGGGTGGCTCCGTGCTAATAGTCCCTGTTGGCCAGTCTGAGGGCCGCGGAGGGATGTGCACGTGTGTGGCAGCAGGAATGTGGGTTCCCTGAACGTGGAGTCGGACAGCTAAGATTCAGGTTCTAGCTCTGCTGGTGAACCTGTGATTTTGACTTAGAGTTTCACGTCTCTGTATCTTTCTCCATAAGACGAAAAGAACAAAATTAAGGCCCACTGCATTGTAATTCTGCGACTTAAAAACAGATTTTATTTTGGTCCTTAGCCTACTGCTTTGGATCTTTAGCTCTTCACCCTTCGAAATTAGCTACTTTTAAATGTTTAGCTGCAATTGATGTGCTGTGACTATATGCTCATAAAGGTGCTATAATAATAAGAGCTAGCGTTTATTATCCTCTGTATGCCGGGCACTTGGCTCTGTAGGGATGGCAGCTGTCTGAGGAAATTATTTTATCTTTCTCGGTCAGTGACCAGTAAGTCATTTCTAGGGCTATTTCCCTTCTTACCCCTTGATTCCCCCACCCCACTCATCAGTTTAACTGATGGTTACTATTTTTCTAACCTAACGGTGGGCTGCTCACGTGACTTCGAAGTGCTATTCTGTACGTGGGGACAAAAGGATGCGTCGGCTCCACTAGCCGTGTCTAAAGAGCTGGTGCCTGTTGGACGACGTGTGCGCATGCAAGTACTCGTAAATTACAGATGTTTGTTTATTTTAGTGGGCTTTTGTCTAAAACTTCATGATGCTATGGAAAGTTTTACATTTCTGTTGGTTTTACAGCATCTCGGTGGGGTACAAGGAAATTCTGAGGTCTTCCTTGTGCCTTGGAAACTCTTAACATACGTAGATAAGAATTTCCTCTGAGAGAATTTTTCTGTGTTTCAAACTTTTGCTCAGACTGTGGAATTATGTTTCACCATGGTCTGAAGTGAGAAGGATGTTAGCTCCACTGACTAGATTGGCCGTACGTATTAAGCAGACCTCAGAAAATCATTTTCATACGTCTTCAAGGGCTGCATTTGTCTTTCCTCCAGGGCCGGTTCTCCTCTGGTATGCTGAATGGCAAGTATGTCTGGATGGACATCCCTGTGAGTTTCCCGAAGAACGGCTGGGCCGCCATTGGAACTCACTCCTTTGAATTTGCACAGTTTGACAACTTTCATGTGGAAGCCACAAGCTAATATTCATGGAGCACCATAGCACCACTCTTTGGATTTTCTTTCTTTTTTTTTTTGGTTTTGGTGGCGAGCCAATTCTTTTGATGGATCAATATTGAGCCTCTTGGAGGCTAACAATAGTGAAGAGTAAATGGGGAGAGAAATACATGTTGGCTTGATCTTCTGGAAGATATTTTTAGAACTGGTACCCAGGGGAAACTGATGAATCTTGAACATGACCTGATATGTCCCCTAAAATTCAAGCTGTGCAGCGGTCCTATCGTGAGGAGTGGTTTGGGTGGTTCACACCTCAAAGCCTTGGCATTGATGCGGAGGTGGCTGTCTTCATTGCACGCGCAAGGGATCGCGTGGATGGCAGTAACTGGATCACCACAGAGACGGACCGTGTGTCTGAGCGAGCGGATGGCCTCGTCCGGAGGTCACGCCACACCATAGGGAGCTGAAGAGCACTGGAAGTGCTGCTTTTTGAAAACCATTTCAACACATTAATCTTAACACTCTAAAGAGTATTTTTTCTTTTCCTTTTTACGATGATGCTTTTGAATTATAGATATGATGAGTGGATCACTTGAAAAACGCCTCACTAATAAACTACCTCTAAAGCTAGTCCTGCAGTAATCAATGTGAGCAGATTAATTGGGTTATCTGCAGTTTTTGATTCTTTTAAATCCAGCCTTTAGTCTTGTAACCCATAAAACTCTCTGTGAACATTTTCCCAGGTGGCTGGAAGGAGGAAGAAGATCCCACGTGGCCAATGCTATACGTGGGTCTACAGATGAAGCTGTAGCAGTTTTCTTGTGTCTCATCTCATGGTACCTTTTGTGGCCTGTCTTCCTGTGTGCCGCTGGTCATGGACTAACACAGCTAATGACTTCTCTTCTCTTTGTGCGTGGAAGAAGGGGAACGCTGAGCTTCTGCTAGTTCATAGAATTGGATCATCCTCTAATATTCAGTGTGATTAGATGCATTTATTTCATGAAAGTATAAATGTGTTTATATTTAAATGTGGGGAGCAAATTTCTCATGCAGTATAATTTATATCTAAGCATTAATGAACCTCCTAGAAACAACTCCGTTGTTCATGTCAATAAAGTAAATTCTGGAATTCTCTAAAATGAAAGTCCAAAACTTCACTGGACTAATTCTATAATTTCGGAGTTTGTAACATAGGCTAACATAGGCTAAACATAGGTTTAACATAGGCTAAACTGACATGAAGTTTTGTATTTCTATTAAAGACAAGAAGCTAAATATTAGAATATATCAGATTATAGAGAAAAAATTTTAATTAAAACCAAGTCTAAGTGATTTCCACTTCAGGTCTACATATTTTTTTTAAGTTAACTTTATTGTGGTATAATTTACATACAAGAAAATGTCCCCATTTTAAGTATACAGTTCAATGAGTCTTGACAAGTGGATACACCCACAAAACCAACACCCCAACCAAGATACGGAACATTTCCATTACCCCAGAAAGTTCTCGTGTACACCTGTGCAGTAATATCCTCTCGCCTGCCTCCATCTCAGGCAACCATCAATCGGATTTCTGTGCTACTGATAAGTTTTCTTTGTTCCAAAACATTATAGAAGTGATATCATACACTATGTACTTTTTTGTGAGTGGTTTCTTTCATTCAGCATAATGCTTTTGAGATTTGTCCATGTTGCTATGTATATCAGTGGTTTGCTCCTTATTTCAAAGAATATTCCATTGTATGGTTAAACCACAATTTGTCGTCCTCCTCCCTCACTTTTTGGAATTACAAATAAACCTGTTATGAACATTTGTGTACAAGTCTTTGTGTGGATATATGTTATCATTTCCTTTTTTAAAAAATATTTATTTTAGAGAGAGAGAGCAGGTGGAGGAGCAGAGGGAGAGTGAGAGAGAGAGAGTATCGAGCAGACTCCCTGCTGAGCACAGACCCTGCCTCGGGGCTCGATCTTACAACCTCGAGATCATGACCTGAGTCGGACACTTAACCAACTGCACCACCCAGGTGTCCCTATTTTCATTTCTTAATAAATACCAGAGTGAAACTGCTGTATCTTTAGGGAAGTGTATGTATAACTTTATAAGAAACTGCCAAACTGTTTTCCAAAATGCTTGTATGATTTTACACTCCCATCAGGAATACTGGAGAGTTCTGGTTGCTCCACGTTCTCGTCAATGCTTCATGTCGTTATTCTTTCTAATTTTAGGTACGTGGGTGTGTAGTAGCCACATGAGACGTTGAGCATCTTTTCATGGACTTAGTCATTACTCATATATTTTCTTTTGTGAAATGTCTGTTCAGATCTTTTGCTAATTTAAAAAAGATAGGGTTTTCCATCTCATTGAGTTGTGAGAGCTCTTTATATACCCCTGAGACCATGACTTGAGCCGAAACCAAGAGTCGGAGGCTTAAATGACTGAGACCCCCGGGTTCTCCCAGGTGAAATTTTAAATCAGATAGCTATTTTATAAATAGTTTTCTCCAAGTCTGTGTCTTTTCGAGAATACAAAATTTTAACTTGGAAGTACAGCTTATAATTTTTTTTTTCCTTTTAGGGTAGGTGTTTTTTTTGGTGTCCTAAGAGATCTTTGTCTATCCTGATTTCACAAAGATCTTATTCTTTGTTTTCTTCCAGAAGTATTATATTTTTAGCTTTTAAATTCAGGTCTGTGAACCATTTTCCATTACTTTTTGTATATACTGAGAGGTGAGATTTGAGGTTCACTTTTTTTCCTTTATGGATATTCAGTTTTTTTGAGTATCATTTGTTGAAAAGACCATCCTTTGTGAAAAATCAATGACTATCTATGTGTACATCCAGAAGTAAACACCATATTCTGTTCTATTGACTCATAATTCTGTCCTTAGGCAAATACCATACTGTATTTCCGTAGCTTTATAGTCAATGTTGAACTCAGTTTAAATGGTCTCAACTTGTTCTTCAGAATTGTTTTGGCTAATATAGGTAAACATAAAGTTTCCATATAAATTTTAGACTCACCTTATATTCTCTGCAAAGAGCTTGGGGAATTTTTATTTGGGATTACATTAAAATTACAGTTCAATTTGGAGAGAATGGATTTCTTACTTCTATCGACCCTTCAATCCACGAACATGTCCCACCTCCACATGTTTAGGCTTTCCACACTTTTAGCCATTTCTGTAGAGACCAGGTTTTGCATGTATTTTAAACTTATTAAATATTTTATGATTTTTTGATGCTGTTATAATTGATATTTCTTTAATTTCCTTTTTCAATTATTTGTTGCTCATACATTGGAATACAGTTGCTCTTCTTGTGTTGACCTGGAAATACTGTTGCTTGTCCCAGCCTTCCTGGGAGGGGTGCATCACTGGGTGTACCAAATGCTTCTAGCGGCCACACAGCACTGCAGCAGGGAGGAAGAGCGCCCTGGGACAAGGATGGCAAGCTCCTCTCTCCAGCAGCACCCCTGCAGCACCTCTACGCTGCCTGGCCAAAGACAGACGTTTGCAGATCCCAGCTCCAATATCACAGTGCAGGTCAAAACAGAGGGATTGGGGGCCAGGAAACCCTAACAGAGGCAGCACTCTTCCAATTTCTACATTTCTTGTGTTCGTTTTGGCCATTTGCGTCTTACAAGGAATTTGTCCATTTCACATAAATTGTCTTAATTTATTGGCATAAACTTGTTCGTAATATTTCCCTATGTTATTGTCTATTAGATGTTCCTAATAGGGCCAACTTGTGCTTGCTTGGTTTCTTTTGATCTTTATTAGTAGGAGTTTTGTCAATTTTATTTATTGACAAAGAACCTGCTTTTGGTTTCTTAAATTTTTTCCCCCTATTGTTTCGTTGTTTTTTGTTTCATCAATTACTGCTTGTACCTCTATTTTCTTCTACTGACTTTGGGTTTAATTTGCTCATTTTCTAGCTTCTTAAGATGTAAGCTTAGATGATTGGGTTGCAATCTTTTTTTTTTTTTTTAATATAGACATTTAACACTGTAAAATATTGTATAGAACACCAAGCAGCATCTCACATATTTTGATATATTATGTGTCTCTTTTTTATTCAGTTGAAAATGTTTTCTAATATCCTTTTTATTTTTATTTTTTGACTTTTATGCTAACTAGAGGTGCTTAATTTCCAAATACTAAAGGATTTCCCAGATTTTTGTTGTTGTTGTTATTGATACTTCTGTTGTGGTCAGAGAGTATGCTCTGTTGGATTTCAATTATTTTAAATGTATCTAGGCTTGCTTTTATGACCCAAGCTGTCTTAGTCAACATACCCTTCAAAAGAGTATACATCCTGCACTGATTGGCTATAATGTTTTATAAATATTAATTAAGTCGTGTTGGCTGATTGTGTTGTGTAAGAATTCTATGTGTTTACTGATTTTCTGTCTCCTTGTTCTATCAATTACCGAGAGAGGAGCATTGAAGTCTCCAGATACAATTTTGTATTTTCTCTTTCTTCTTCAGCTTTGACAGTTGGACTCTTCTGGGGCTTTTAGAGCTTTGCGAGGGGCCGCCGGGGGGGCTCAGTCGGTTGGGTGTCTGCCTTCGGCTCAGGTCATGATCCCAGGGCCCCAGGATCGAGTCCTGCATCGAGTCCCGCATCGGGCTCCCTGCTTGGCGGGAAGCCTGCTTCCCTCTCAGCAATACCTGGCTTATTCTCTCTTTCTCTCTCACAAAAATAAACAAGTAAAAATACTTTAGAGCTTTGCTATGGCAGGGAGAGTAGCCTTGTAGCCTTTCCTCCAGGGGCAGTATGGCCCTATTCCCAAGGCAGCAAAGTCTCTCGGGGTGGAATGAGCATGCTCCACGAGAGTTGTTCCAGTCTTGAGCATCCCCCAGCCCTGTGAGAATCCTGATCGTTGTACAGCTAAGGGGACCCCCATAACTATTCTTTCCTTTATGGACCTTTTGTCTGGCTCACGGAGTTTCACGCTGTGAATACATAGCTTAGTCCAGAGCCACAGGCACGAAGGGAGCCCTCTGCAGATGTCTGGACCTCTTTTGCAGAGCTCCCTTCTCTCGGGTGCTCTGCATTGCGTGTGTCAGCCCCCTCGAACTCGGAGTTTATCTTCACAGGTCCATATTTACCCCTGTGTACTGGAATCTAGTAAATGCCTCCAGACAGAAATTGGGGGTCTCGGGGTTCACCTCTTTTGTTTCCCTTCTTTCAGGGCTCACAGCCCTGGGGTGCCTGCGGTCTAACTCCCTGGAACAGTTTCTTAGAGAGGAAGGGCCGATCCAGTTCCGGTTGTTATTCTCTCGTGGCTGGAGATGGAGCTCTCAACCCATGCAACTTAATATTTAGTCTTCATGGACCTTTTCCAAAATCCTTTAACACTAACACTTTGAGCCCTATCCCGTTATGACTTCGATGCCGTTTCACGTGGAATCTTGCTCTTCTCAAGTAGCGTGTGGCTCTTTGGGTATAAAGAATGTTTCTCATGCTTTTCCATTCCCTATTTCGGGGCTCAGCAGGGACTTGACTTCTGATCAGGTTGATTTGAAACACTGGATTTATACGTGGTGACAGGTAACCATGAATTGCATTTATTGAAGCAGACCCCGCCGAGCCTGCAGGGGAAAGCGCTTTGTAAATTGCCAGACTGGCTCCTCACACGGTCTTCGTCCTTTCAGGCTGTTGTAACAAAAAACCCACAGACCGTGCAGCTCATTAACAACGAACTTCTCACTGTGTCCTCACGCGGTGGAGGGGGCTGGGGAGCTCTCCGAACCCTCCGAGAGCGCTCGTTCTAGTCATGCACACTCTACCCTCATAACCGAAGCCCCTCCAAAGGCCCCACGTGCATCCCCATCCTGTCACAACGAGCGTCAGGATTTCAACCCAGAATTTGGACACAAACATTCAGAGCACACACATACCTCAGAGTGTGGGGAGCGCCATGGTGAGAGGATGGAGTTTGAGTCCTAAGGTTTGAGTTCAGTGCTAGCTCTGCCATTAATTTACTTTGGGCTGAATCACTTAAGCCCTCTCGTTGAAAGCTGCTGTGTGCAAAGCAAAGATCCCAGGCTGGTCACGAAGACACCTTCCAGCCCTTACTCTCTAATTCTGTAACTTGTAAAGCTGCATTTCTTCGTTTCGTTCTAATCTTGCTTACCCGAAGAGGTAACTTTTCCCCCCCTAAATCCCTAATGCTAGCCACTCGTTTCCCAGACTTGGAAGACGATCATACGATGCCCTGTACATTTTCATTCTGGCAAAATGGCTTCATCAAGTGAAATCATGGTGCGAACGGCATTTTACCTCATTTTAAACTAATACAGATAAGCCGTATTGCAGGTTCCATTCTTAAAGGTATGTGATCTGCATAAAAAGGACCGTCTTTATCACTCTCGAGGAACTGTTCATAATATGCTTAAGCCATCATGGTGTCCAAATGAGAGGTAATCAAGAGGCGGGATTCAGAAACCACAGTGGTCTGGTTTCTGCTCATACGTAGATTCTTCCTAACACTTGATTTTTCTCTTGTTAATATTTTACTTTTACTTGAAAGAAAGCTTGCTTTTCTTTGTATGTCAGAAGCATTATAGTTTGATCATATTATTCTAAAAATAGCCTTTTTTGCTTAATTCAAGCCTGTGGCTGATTTGAAACAGTTCTAAAATGTGTTCTCCTTCTCCTCTCACTCATTCTTTCCCCAGGCTTTCTTCCCTCCTCCCCACTGTCCTCCTTCTCCATCACCTTCTCTTCTCCACTTCCCCCTCCTTCACCAATAAAGTAGAGCTGGATGCTCCTGAGAACTGATCATTGTTACCGAACCAGGAAAAAATGCAACCACTTTGAGGGATTGTAGGGGGTTGTTGGGCAAGCAATTTGAAATGATTTTGCTCCGACAAGATATTTATAGTTTTCACATTCCTGGGGGTGGAAAACATTATAGAAGTAAGTGGTTTGAAGATTATACTGAAAAGGCAGTTTATTACTCTCTGCATCTGTTTAACAGATTGCACTGATTAATGTTTTTGAATTGTGTGGTATGTATTTAACACAACGTGGGAAGTGTTTTTAAGCCCACATTAAAGATTTTATGTGCAAGGTGGCACCACGTTCTTTGGGAATCAGCGTGGACTCTGGGAGCTGCAATGTCGCCGCCGCGGATTTACTGCTCTGTTTGATAACAAACAGGCTGGCAGCCTCACAATTGGAAGACCCCACTAGACACAGGCAGAGAATACAGGTTCCTTCAATGCAGGCAAATGGCACTAACTCTTAGCCGTGTACGGGTGGCTCAGAGTGGGGCACACGGGGCCATCCTGCCGGGTGGGGTTGTATAACTTCTGGCCCCGAAGGCTCATGAGATTTCTCACCTGCTTCTGACGGCGGTGGGAACTGGCCAGGTTGTTTGCAAATGGGAAGATTCAGGATGTCTCTACCCACCTGCCTCTTCCCAATTGTTCTGCTAGTTATGTGCGTGGCTACTCTCCGGGTATAACTGGTAACAATCTCAGAACAATGTGAGAATTCACTGCAGGACTAGGTGAGTTGAAGGTCAGTTTCTTCGATATGGACTCCTCCTGTCTGTCCGGGTCACAGAGCCTCCAGAGGTCTCTTTCCACACACCCACTGTGACAGATTTATATAGACTTATTTTTTTTGCAAATAAAACTACCCAAGATGCTATGAAAATTAATTTTATGTGTCAACTTGGATGGGCCATATACTCAGATAGTTGGTCAAACACTATTCTAGATGTTTTCGTGAACATATTTTTGTAAATGAGATTGACATTTAAGTCAGTAAACGGAGCAAAGAGGATTACCCTCCATAATGTGGGAGGGCCATATCCAATCAGTTGAAGGCCTCAATTTTAAAAAATGACTGACCTCCCTGGAAGAGGGAATTCTGCTAACAGATTGCCTTTGGACTCAAACTGCAACTCTTTCCTGGGTCTCTTATCCTGCCAGCCTACTTGGCAAATTTTGGACTTGCCGAGCCTCTATCATGGTGTGAGCCAATTCCTTAAAATAAATCTCTCTATATGCATATCGCCTACTGGTTCTGCATCTCTGGAGAGCCCTGACTAATACAGATGGTCTTATCCTGGAAGTGCATTTTGGAATTCTTAAATGAAAGTAGATAAAATTTTCTATTTGGGGTACTGCATTACATTTTCTAATAAAAATGTCACTTAGAACATGAGGATTTTGGCCTGTTTTTCATAGGGGATCGAAGAGAACATGGGAAACCTTCAGTAATCACAAACATTTGTGAATGAATGTTGAATTGAAAACTTACAATTAGTCTAACTGTGATGACATTTTTCCCTCTGGCAGGTGTAAAGGAGGTAAGAGCCATTAACTCAATCCCCTAAAAAGAATGCATATGGCTTGCTTGCTGGGTTATGGTGGTATTTAAGTAAAAAGTTTGTTAAAAAATTGACTTTTGAAAATTCCTCTTTTGTATATTTCAGTAGCATTTTACTCCCACTTATTCCTTTTGCTTATTGCTGTTCAGGAGAGGAAAAAAGCGCCCGACAGATGTGCTGGAAAGACCAATTTACATGCCATTGACTGGAATTCCATAAAATTGTAGCTGGAGTCACAAGAGAGGCTAGGAAGCAGGTCTTCTCGCTGGGCACCTTGAAACTTCAAATGAAATTGGGGTTCAATTACTAAGAATAAAAGGGAACATGAATGTCCAGGCAGGTAAGGAACAGCCTCTGCCATAGGGCCTACTTTTATTAATGTTATCTGGGGAGCCTGGGTGGCTCAGCCGGTTAAGCTCCGGACTCTCGGGTTCCGCTCAGGTCATGATCTCAGGGTTGTGAGATGGAACCCAGTGTTGGCTTCTGAGTTGGGCTTGAGATGGGCTCAGACTTGGGCTAGCCCTGGGCTCCAGGTAGGCTCCGCGCTCAGTGGGGGATCTGCTTAGATTCTCTCTCCCTCTCCCCCCGCCCCTCTGCCTGTTCTCTTTCTCTCTCTCTCAAAAAATTTAAAAAAAAAATGTTTAAAAGCTCAATCTGTGGAAGAACATTTTGGCTAGTTATTTTCAGGACTATTATCTTAAAGCCAGTGGACCGGAATCATCATTTTAGGAGGGACCTCCCCCCAACCCCCACGTTTGTTCTTACCGGAGAATGTTAGCACTGGCAGGGGCCCGAGACATCACCTGCCACAGCTTCGTCGTTTTGCAGAGGAAGACAGTAGAGCCCAGAGAGGTGAGTTTGACCTACGTGAAGCGACGGTGCCCTGGGAAGGCTTCCTGGAGGAGGCAGTGGGCCATCTCATGCTGTGTCTACGCGCCCTTGATCCCTGTCACTGCAAGTTTAATTGAAGTCAGAAAGTTGCCCGGCCCTTCGGTGCTGCATTGTTTCTTTCCAGGGAACCTAACTACAAATACTTGCCATTTGGGAATCGCAAGCCCCAGTAAAAGGCTGCAGGCGTGCGCTGTACCACTCACACTATTTATTTTTTACCAGTGCAAGAATCATTCCCATTCTCAGCATCTTGAAATAATAACAACTGGCATCTACTGAGAATTAATTTGTAAGCTCCGCGGATGCAGGGATCAGGTTTGATTTCACGCACCGCTGTGTCCACAGTGCCTCTCGTAGGCCTCGATGCGGAATATAATACAGCAAATCAACAGCGGCTGCGTGGGTCGTGTTTACATGGCGGCAGACACTGTGTTAAGTGCTTTGCACTGGGTGTCTCACTGCATCCCTGCCACAATCCCTGGAGGAAGGCAATACTTGAAACTAAAATTGAAAATGTGCCCAAGGATACAAACGTAGTACCCGTCAGGGCCCACACTGGTCGGTCTGACTCCATGCTGAATTACTAGGGAAGCTGGAGATTTTGGGGTTGCCACTGATTATCACAGAGATGTATAAAACTGTTAGATTAAATACGGGGGAATTTTAAAAACCTGCTTAATTGGCGTGTTATCCAGCACTAAAGATAAGTCATTTTAACCTTATAAAAAATGGAAGAATAAAACAGGAAAAGGCCGACCAATGGGACAGCCAAAGATAATTGGGTAGATTTCTGGAGGTGCAGTGAGGTGGAGTGGAGGATAGTTATTCAGTCAGCTTCTATCTTGTTGGAGATGTCAAGAGACTTTCTTCTGAGCCATACATTCGATTTGAAAATGCCATCCTGTGGTGTAATCACATCTAGAGCAGAGATGAGAGGCTCTGAGATCTTACTCCCAGGATTCATTTCCATGACACTCTTTTTCAAAGGAAATGGGACATTTGTGCGAGAGGAGAGCCGTGAGCTACAGGAACCATCTCTCTGAGGTATCTATGTCTTAGGCCCTGCTTCTCCACCTCATGGGGAGAGAATTTTTGTATTTTTGTGTATGAGGTTTTTTTTGTTTTCCTTTCTGTTTGGCTTGAGGCATTTTTAATGCCAGAAACCTGTGTTGGGTGATGAATATACGATCCTGTTTCTCAAAGACTTAAGCCGTTGTTTCTGGAACAGAATCCCTGACGCAGACTCGTGGGACTGACTTGGGCGAGGGGTCAGGTCTTCGAGGGGTCGATGTGGGTTAGAGGCCACGGGGCTGCACGCCTTCAAAGGTTTTGTTTTTCTTTCCCTCCATATTTCTGGAGCCTAGTCGTTCTCATCCGTGAGGGCACAGCGGAATCATCTGAAGAGGCAGAAGCTACCGATGCCTAGGTTCCACCCCAAAGGTTTGGGGGAGGGCTCCGACACTGGCACTTATTGGAGAAGAGTACACGCCCAATGCGTGGTCGAGGCTGAGTCGTTCCTGCGGCCTCCCAACCATTGTTGGCCCTGGCAACCATTGTTTTTCTTTGCCTTGTCCCCCTTCCTGTGTTCTGAGTCTTCTAGCATGAGGGCTGCTGATTATATTGGGTGGCATTTCCCAGACGGTCAAAGAGTGCGTTTGATTGGGGTAGGGGTAGGGGGGCGCCTTCTACAAAAAAGCCAGAGTGAGGTGTATGTAACAAGAGACCGTTTTTCTTTTTAATTAGAAATTAATGAATGAACCTCAGGGAGGAAAACATAAAAACCAAACAAGTGTGAACTAGGAGAGTTTTATAGTTTTTCTCTAACCAGTAAATCTGAGGGCAGGTTATCTCCTAACAAATGGAAAAATTAGGCCCAATGAATGCTTTTCTAAGAAAAGACTTTCGTAAAACGGACTCAGGAGGAACTGGGAACAAGAGAATGACCAATTATCGTGACAGAAATTGAGCTATTTGCCATGAAACGTCAGGTACAAACTGTTTCCAGTTGATAATTTTAAATTCTTGAGGATCTGATGGTTCTTAGGCTTGTTTAGAGTGTTCTAGAGCAGTGAAAAAAGAAGTAAAGCTTCTGAATTATCTTTGGAAGCAAGTACAACATATGTATAAAAAAATGGGTTGGGATGGTACTTAACAACAGCTAAGAATCTAATCTTCCCCAAGAACATCGATAAGAAAATTCCAACTAAAGTTTAGGCACATAGAATCCAGCAAGACAGAAAAGGAGAGGACCATGGCCAAGTGAGATTCATTTTAACAAATCAGAGATGGATCAGTAGTGGAAATCTGGTCATGGAACTCTCTCTTTTGATGGGGAAAGACGGGGAAAGGATGTTGATTTCAGTAGAAGTGGCAAGGGCATTTGATGTAAGTTCATGATGTTCCGGATACACAAAACAGTAAAGTGGTAGTAGATCATATTAGGGAGACTTCCATGAGTTATTTCCATTATGCTTGGTGGTAAAATACATTCAGAACCAGTTTCTAAAGTTAGCAGTGCATGGGACGCCCACAGAAACAGTCTGATTTGACAGATGTAATAGGAAGTTTAGAGCACCAAGTAAATAGCGCTTCCTATGTTCTAAGCAAGTCATCCTATCCTCCCAAAACCCTGCAGGAAAGATACTATTCTTCCCATTTTCCTGATGAGAAAATAGAAGTGCAGAGAAGTAACTGGCCCAAAGTCACCCTGCCTGGACGTGACAGAGCTGAGATTCAAATCTGTGCCCTTCCAGGAAGAAAGTTCTTGATTAACAGGAGACTCACCTACACGGAGATGGGAAGATAATTTTGTAAAGATGGCATTCCCTTTAAATTCACTAGTGAACAAAGGTATACGCCAGTTATAATTCCAATACGCTTTTCGTAACTTGAGAAAGCAATTCTGAAGTTCCTCCGGAGGGATAGGTATTCAAGGATAGCAAGAAAAAAGCCAGTCTGTAAAGAAGTATAATGAGAAAGGAGTTAAAGTTGTACTAAGACAGTGAGCACAGTAATGGCCCGGAACGGATGAAAGGAGGATGTGGGGCAGGAGGCCGGCGCCCTGAGGCCAGCAGGCTGAATGCAGCCACTCCTGTCCCCTTACAGCTTATCTACAGTTGCTTTCATGGTTCAAGGGCAGTGCTGACCAGTTGCCACAGAGACCTTCGGGCCAGGAGAGCCCAAAATACTTACAGTCTCTTCTTTTCCAGAGGAAGCTTTCCACCCCTTGACATGGAATAAAGTCCACATTCAAGTGTGGATGGAAGGCATTTAGAAGTCAGTGGGACTATTTGATTATGGCCATTGGCTTATTTCTTGTGCCTCCCCCTCCCCACATACAAATTGTAAGGAGGAAGTAATAATTGTACTGAATGAAAGAAAAGATCGTTTTTCCTTTCTTGATGTGGGACGAGACCTCCTGCCACCAGAAAGTCAGATAACCTCTATAAAGGGCAGAGTCCGCCCCCTGACTTAGCAACCTCACTTCAAGAAGTATCAGCCAAAGGCGCCTGGGTGGCTCAGTCGGTTAATCATCTGCCTTCAGCTCAGGTCGTGATCCCGGGGTCCTGGGATGGAGTCCCGCACGGGGCTCCCTGCTCAGCGGGGAGCCTGCTTCTCCCTCTCCCTCCTCCTGCTGCTCCTCTTGCTTATACTCTCTCTCTTTCTCTGCCAGATAAATAAATAAAATCTTAAAAAAAAAAAAAGAAAAGAAATATCAGCCAAGGAAGGAGATGATCTCATGAAGTTAGCAAGAGACATTTCCAGGCATCAGAGTATTGCTATCAAGGTATGGCTCCTAATTGCAAAATATCACAAACAATCTAAATGCCCAACAGACAGGGACTAAGGACATAAATGATGGTACATTTGCACCATGAAATACCGCACAGCCTTTGAGGCAGAGGGGCCTCGCTCAGGGATAGTATCATGTGTCGAGTAAGTCCACAGGTGTTGAAGCTGGAGTGCATGGGTCCGAACCCTGACGCTTAGCGTTAACTAGCTGTGTGATCCTGGAGCGTAGTCGGTTTGCCATTTGTGAAACAGCTAATAATAGCCAAGCAGGCATAACACATAATAACCTTGGTGGCTGGGGTTTTATGAGAATTAAATGAGTTAATACGATGGCTCCTTTTCAGCTCTCGGTGAATATTCAATGTTATGTTTGTTGCTCAAGATCAATGACCATGGCATGGCATTTTAAGTGATAAATTAAGGTTTGGAAAGATCAAGTACATTACGATCTATTTTGTATAAAAAGCAGCCTACGTGTGAGCACACACACATAAAGGATAGAAGCAACCATGGAATTTTCCAGCATATTCAAGGTCTTAACAGAAGTCCTCTTTGAATGAGATTTCAGTGATTTGACTTTATGTGCACGGTCTTATTTGTGTGTGTGTCTATGTATGCGTGTTTCTGATGTACCACATAGCAGTTTTCAAAAAGTTATTTAAAAAACCCAGAGGGCCAGGGTTTAAATTCCCTCCTTTTAGTATTTTGCCTAAGATAAGGCACAGCCAGCCCACTCCTGGCAGACAGGGTGCCAAGGTCCCCGAGAGAAGCCGGGGGTATCAGCCGTGCTTGGAGACACACTGGACCACAGCAGGGCGCCGGGGGCTCCTGGCAGGAGGCTGGCGCCAGCTCACATCACCATGGCAACCACAATGGAAAGTTGAAACAATACTTTGGAGGGAAGAAAGCACCTTTCTTTATCATTAGGGGCATAAAAATAAGAAGCTTATAATTTTTATAATTTTGGCAGCAACCTTCTTTCCTCCATCACCAAAGGCCCAGAGCAAAAAGTCTAGTCCTTCGACATAGGCTCAGACAACTGGTGAATGATCCGGCCTGTGAGCTCTTCTCACTGGTGGTTCTTTAGGCAGATTTTGCCTGTTCTGATGACCCGCGGACTCTGCAGATGATTGTTTAATAAACATGTTGGAAATGAGGATCTGAATGAATGAGACTCTCTTTAAGATAGAATTAGCAAATTTTCAAGTTATGTGGAAGGTGCTTTGGAGCCTGGGTGGGAGGGCACCCCCACTTCCGCAGCTCTGGCCCTCTGCTGGCAGGTCCCTACCTGTCTAGAGAGATGTCTTGATTGCAGGGGAGTTATAATCACCAGAAAGGAGTTGTTTTGAGCCCCAAACCTGCCTTCCTTGAACTTCTGCCAATCGATTCTAAATCTAGGTCAGAATTAACTCCCTGAAAGTCTAATTCCTGTCTCACTTCAAAGCTCTTCAGGTAGAGAGAGGTCCTTGTCACGGACTGCTCTGGAAAGTAGTGTTTCTTGTCTCTGGTAGGGTACTTCAGAAGCTCGTCGGTTTTAGGGGTGTGATGATAAAGCAGCCACACATTTCTTCACTGTCTGGTTTGAAAAGCTGATGCAGTTTCTCCTCGTCGCCCCTAACATGCTCCTTTTCTCTACCTTTGCTTCAAAACTCAGGACCCGTGTTACACCTTTGAGAAGTTTTCCTGATTCTCTGGGAGAGTTGCCTGCCTCTGCCACCGCTCCTTGACCCATGGGGAGCGGGTTTGCTTTCCGATCTGTCTCCTCCATTAGCCCGACAGCCCCTCGAGACCATCTGTGGCTCCCAAGTGCTCGTCCCCGTCTGGGATGAACTTACGGTGTGGCCGGTGCTGAGGGCAGGGAGACCAAGCCCCGTGCATCGGATGCCCCTTCCGGTTCGGCCGAACACGGCACCCCTCCTGCTCTGCTAGTGGTTACAGAGCGTGTGGTTCAGCGGCTGGCAGACGAGTTGTCCTCTTCCACCGACGGAGGTGTCCGGACTGTCGAGAGCTCCTGGCCGTCTTCCTGAGCTGACCCCATGGCAGAAGGAGGCGGAGCAAGAGGCTGCAGGCCGCCGGTCGGAGTTGGACGTGTCAGCACGGAGAGCATGTCTTCAAGAACTAGAATTATATTGTTCTAATCATTGCAAGTGACCGAAAAGGGAGGGAACCGGGCTGAGATATTACTAAAATCCCCTTCTCTCCAGCAGGAGGTCGAGAGTGGGTCCTTCGGGCAGGGCAGTTATGGCCAGAAGGAGTACATCCTGCGTTTACACGACCCGGGAGTGAGACCCGTGAGTGAGAATCAATCATTCGGCTCCTTCGGGCATGCTTGTAAGCAGCCAGTGTTTACTGCACCACCACGAGGCTGCTGGGGGGTTGGGTCACCTTCCCATTTTTAGAAAGTCACCTGAAGTCCCCTGGCCTGCTGCACGAGGTTGTGAAGACAGCTGTCTCCTTACGGGCGGTGTGTGGCACAGCGAATGTGTGGCACAGCGAGTGTGTGGCACAGGCCTGAGGGCTTGCAACAGGTGGGGTCCATTTCCCGACTAAAGGAAGGGTATTCTTAGGAACATAAGCTCGAGTTACCCAGCCAGCCAGCTGTGAATGAGCCATGTCTCTTAGACCAGCAAATCATAACGGATTGGATGAATTTAGGAGTATGGGAAGTTAGAAAACCCATTCTTCCTTCCTCCCTCCCTTTTTCCTTTCATTCTCTCTTCCTCTCTCTGTTTCCCTCCCTGTGCTTCTCCTTTGTGGGATCGATAGCAAGTGCATAAATGTTTGTTTCATTTCTGGTTATTGTCTGCCTCTTCCACTTGTCCCTGGGATTCTGAGAATGCAGCCACGTCTGTTATGCTCAGCTTTCTGTCTCCATTACCAGCCCAATGATGGGCACGTGGCAGGCACTCAGTCAATATTTACCAAATGAATGAGTACATGAACACTCATTGGTGGTCATTAAAATAATGTTCTTTAAATTGCTGACTTTATTGTAAGCTAAATGTCCCAGGCTTCCTGGGCTATGATCCAACCTAAGATCACGATTCCTTTGGAAGTATCTACATCGTCACATTCTGCTTTGTCTTGACCACAGGAGTCCCCTCCCCACTGGAATTCTGGGAGTTGTGTGAGGAACCATCTGTCACTGGTGTTTGGGACAACTGGCCCCAGCATTCTCCCCTGTGATGTGCTCATTCTCCTGCCCCAGCTCCTGGTGACCCTCTCCAGTGGGCACGGCTCCCTGGGTTGGTGTCCCTCTCCAGCAGCCCCATTCTGGCTTCAGGAGAGCATGGACTGCCCTCTCCCCTTTGCTTTTCCGTGTTTGGGCCAAGCTCTTCTTCTAATTCCCAGGAGCGTGTGAGAGACCCAGCAACCGCAGAGAATAACTTAGAGCCACTACTGGTGTCGGTGCACACAAACTGCCTGGCCCAGACCTGCCCTCAGATGGCTCCCCTCAGGGAGCCCCCCCTGCTACCTCCCTGCCAGCCTCCACACAGCAGCTGCGGCTCCTCGGGCTGCACCGGGAAGGCCCCAGGGATCTCCCCTCCTCAGGGTCCAGGACAAGCTTCCTTGGCATCTAAAGAGAAAAGGAATCGGGGCGCCTGGGTGGCTCAGTGGGTTAAAGCCTCTGCCTTCGGCTCAGATCATGATCTCAGGGTCCTGCGATCGAGCCCCACATCGGGCTCTCTGCTCAGTGGGGAGCCTGCTTCCCCCTCTCTCTCTGCCTGCCTCTCTGTCTACTTGTGATCTCTCTCCTCTCTGTCAAATAAATAAATAAAATCTTTAAAAAAAGAGAGAGAGAAAAGGAATCGTATGGTTGTTTGCCTTCCCCTCATCTAATATCTGTGCTGAAAGACACACCCCATTTGCATTATTAAATGCAGCGGTCCTGAACATCGTTTACTTTACCCCAGTGTACACACGTCTTTCTCAGCGGCAACAGGTGGGAACCCACTA
>CM052896.1:113443106-113492857 GCA_028534135.1 Potos flavus | reverse complement strand
TGAGGTCTACACCCATGACCTTATTGTTACAATTATTGTTTTTGGCAGGACGACACTTATTTGGATGTCACATTCTGATCCTTTGTTGGAACCCTGGCACTACCTTGCACTTCTTTTTTTTATTATTATGTATCTAACAAATATTGATGGGACATTACCAAAATCCCCGCTCCTGTGGGTTTCATGTTCTTAGAGCAGGGATCAGCATATTTTTCCTGTAATTGGTCAGATAGTAAATATCGTAGGCTTTGTGAGCCCTTTTAGCACTAAAGCAGCCGTAGACAAGACAGTAAGTGAATAGACATGGCTCTCTCTGATAGAACTTTATTTACAAAACGGGTGGCTGGCCTGGGTCCCGTAGTTTGCTGACTCCTATTCTAAGCAATAAAACAGATATATATACTATGGCAGGTATGACTAAGTGCTAAAAATAAAAATAAGACATTCGGTGAATAGCAGGGAACAGATCATGCAGGAATTTATGCTGAGTGAGATGGGAAATCCTTGGAAGATTTGAGCAGAGAAATGGTCTGACCTGACTCCCAGCTCTAGTGGAGCACACTGCGGAAAGGATAGACACGGGGGACTGGCTGGAGGTTACTGCAACGGTCCAGATGCAAAGGGATGGCGGTTGGTACCAGGACGGGAGCGATGAGGGGGTCAGATGTGCCTGCATTCTAGATAGATTTAGAAGGTCTGAGAAAAAAGAGGTCAAGATCAAGGCTAAGACTTTAGTCTGAGTATTTGGAAGAATGGCCTTTCCATTGACTGAGCTGAATAAGAGAGAAGGAGGGACAAGTTTAGGGCAGAAGACGGAGAGTCCTTTTTGGGACATGTTATATTTGAGGTACCAGTCTGACGCCCAAGTGAACTTGTTGGGTAGGTGGTGGCATGTACATGTCTGAGATGAGGGGAAGGACCTGGGGTTACAAATTTGAGAGTCACCAGCATGCGGGTGGTCCTTGCGGGAACAGTGAGGGAATGAGAATTGATGTAGAAGACAGGCCCATGGATTGAGCCCTAGCATGTCCCGGTGCTTGGAGGTCAGGCAGAGGAGAGAGCAGCCCGGGAGACAGCAGGAGTGGGCAGCGTGGCTGGAGAGAGGCAGGGAGAGTGGGCTCAGGTGGAGAGTGTGATGGGCCAGCGGGATGTTACTTGTGGGGCGACAGGGGTGCGGGCTGAGGGCTGCCCTGGATTAGATGCTGGGGCTCAGCAGGAGAGCTCTTCCCTACAGTGCCCTGCATCTCCCTCAGTGGATCCCCGGCTGCTGCCGGGGGAGAACTCCCGGGCCATCACTCTTTCCTGGTCCCTTTATTGCCAGGCAAGTTGCATTTTCTTAGTGACTTGGCAACTTGGCAGGTAAATTGTACCTCCCAAATTGCCCATAATCCTTGGCTAAGCTGCTGTCTTTGTACTGAAAAAAGAAGCCAGCAGAGGCAGAGAGTGATTTCTGGAACGAAGAGGAAAAAAATTTTGACCAAAGTATAGGCACATCATATCGGGCCCCCGCCCCCGTCCTCGTGCCCTGGGGCAGGATGGAACCTTCATGCCAAGGTGGTGTTATCCTCTCCACAGGGTGAAAATGCAGCTGCCCCAGGGGGTGTGGGCAGCATTCTGCTTTTCCCATGAAGGCAAAAGCCCCAGGAATGGTCTTTCATGTGTGGGCCAGAGTGTGGGTTTCAGCGCAAATACAGAGGAGAAAGGGGATGGGCAGAGAGGTGGGAGAATGTCCTGGGGGCCCGAGAAGGCTGGTGGAAGGAGAAAGCCCAGTGCAGAACCAGTGGGAGGGGAGTGGGTAGGCTTCTTGAGTGTCTTTGACCTAGAACTGGCCCCACGTGTAAGGTCACGAATCCAAGAAATTGGTCCCTTCCTTCCTCTCTCCTTTTTTTGTCATGGCAAAGATGACACCTGGCACTCTGGGCTCGCATCTGCTCATGCCTTTGTTCTATTTTTTTCTACTCTGTTCAATTTGGGCGTTTGGCATGATGGTTGGAGGTTTGAAAGCACACTCCAGCTGTCCCTCTCCATGCCCACTCCTACTGAATTATCTTGAAATCCCTCCTGCTTGGCATGGCTTTCTTTAGTCCCCGCTAAGCAGAGTCTTGGGCAAGCCTCTGTTTTGACACGGAATCATGCACTTGGCGCCTCCCCTCAACCATCTTGTTGGATTATGGAACATCTGTCTTCTAGGCTTCAACTCTTGTGGTTGATGGACGACCAGCTCTCCCGAATAGAGCCGAGAGCCATGGAAGCAATGGGGCCTCTGCCTGGTTAGGATCCCAAGCCAAGAAATATACAGGTCTGCCCTCTGGCCAGGAAAGTCCTTTCGATTAGCGGGATAGCTGTAACAATGGGGGTATTTTTAAGTTACTTAATGCTTCTTTTTGTTACCAGACTTTATCAAATCCAGAATACCACGTTTGTGTATTGTCCTGGCTACCAGGCAGCAAGTCATGAAAAAAGAAGGCAGAGGAGACAGCAGTACATATGTAGGTGTAGAAGAATGGATTATTTTAACATCTGCTACCAGAAATACTCCCAGGAAAGGAGTTCTTTCAGGAAAGGATCTTGACAAGTCATTCGGGGATGGAAGGGGAGCCCTGAGGGCTTTGAGGAGTCGAGACAAGCAAAGAAATTTTGAAAGTGCTCTGCACATGATATTAAGACGTGGGGAGAAGGAGATGAGAGGAAGCAGTGGGAGAGGGCCCCAGAGGCCTGTGGAGTGTGGACCCCTCTCTTGTATGATCAGGGTTCTCCAGAGACTCAGAACCAAGAGGATATGGACATATACATAAATGTATGTGTATGCGTCTCTCTCTCTATTTACCTATCTACCTACCTACCTACTGACTTACCTACCTACCTACCTATCTATGAAGAGATTTATTATAAGGAACGGGCTCATCTAATTACGGAGGCTGAGCAGCCCCATGATCTGCTGTCTGCAGGCTGGAGACCCAGGAAAGCAGATATTGATAGAATTCAAAGGCCTGAGAGCCAGAGAGCTGATGGTACGGATTCCAAGTCTGAAAGTTGAAAACCAGGAGCACCAAATGCAGGGGAAGACCAATGTCTCAGCTCAAACAGTCAAGCCGAATTAATTCAACCTTCTTCCGCTCTTTGTTGAACGGAACCCCTCCCAATGGGGAGGCCAATCCCTGCACTCAGTCCACTGATTCAAAAGCCCTTCACAGACACAGCCAAGACTAACATGTAACTAGAAATCCGAACATCTCCAGGCCCAGTTAGGTGGACAGACAAGATTAATCATCCCAGTGCCCCTGTTGGTAAGAAGCTCAAGGAATTTTCTGCACAGAGATGACAAACGCTCGCTTGGAAGGGGCTGCATTTTCGTCATGCCTACCTCCCAGTTTGCTGAAATCCTTAGTCAGGTGTGTTGTACACACAAGTGCATGTCTTTTCTAAGTGGTGTGCTTGTGTGTGTAGTATGTATGTAAGCTCGTGTGTGCATCTGTGAGAGGGAGAGACAGAGACAGAAGTCATTTGTGTAGGCGGAAGGACCTGAAGCTCCAGGGACGGTGGCTGCCATGCAGAACAGGGTTGGATGAGGAGATAATCCAGAGATTAGTGAATTCAGCAGAAGCGGGACCCTAAGTCAGAGGCGGTAGAAAGGCGTGAATAGCCAGGAAACTTCTGGATGGTTGAAATGAAATGTTTGTTTGAAAGGCCAGTGGGAGCTCTTTGTCTGGGTAGGACAGTCATTATTATTTGAAAGGCATTTTGGGTTTCCAGCATGGGAGGCTATGCCCCATGGATCTTTTTGCCTGAGTTAAAAGCCAGAGCCAGGGCCACCCTCGTCTGGAGGATAGGGGGCGTGGTGGTGTGGAGGGTGTGTTCCGGATGTGTTCTGGGGGCTCCATGACCTTTTGCTAAAAGAGCAAAGCCCGAGGCCGATAGATTCAAAGTCTCAGCATCATTGCCCTCTACTCTCAACAGAGCAGAAAATCTGGATCTCGCCTCTACTTTATTCTTCCCTCTACTTGTCATCCTGCAAGAGAATCAAGGTGAGTTCGCTCCTCGGTGAGTCAGGTAGAAACCACACCAGGTGAGCTGTCCCACAAAAGAAACTTTATTTGCAGCAAAAAAAGAGATTATGAGGAATATTCTGTGAGCAGATTCCTTTTGTTTAGGGTTAGGATGAATATTTAGGTGGGGAAACCTTGTCGTGGTGCGTAGAGGTGGGCATAAGGACACGCATGAGCCTTAGGGACACATGCCTACACATACATGGTATGTTATGTAAATGAGGCTTGTGCTCCTGCTTGGGCAGGGCTTTGGTATTATAATGAGGTAAGGGTCACCGTTGGTCACTCCATGGGTCACTCCATGGTCCACCTGTGCAGATGTGTGTTGGGGGTTAAGTTCAAGCTGGGCTGAATGGTCTGGGCCAGTGGGAGCTCTTTATCTGGGTAGGACAGTCATTATTGTTTGAAAGGCATTTTGGGTTTCCAGCATGGGAGGCTATGCCCCATGGATCTTTTTGCCTGAGTTAAGAGATAAGTGGAAAAGAAGAGCTTAAGAAAAAATGTGGGACAAAAGGTCAGTGGGTACAAGCAGGTGGGCAGTAAAGGTCAGGTCCTGGGGTCTAACTTCTGACAGTCTATTGATAGCTTTCTATCTCCTTTATCCAAGGCACTTCCATTGCTTTTCAGCAGACAAAATGGCAAAGGGTGAGGGTATAATTTTTTGCAGTGGCTTGGAATAGAGGGCCCTTCCAATAGGATTTTTATTCAGGGGCTTAAAGGACTAATTCAGTGAAGGCTGCTTGGTTTGCATAGAATTTCTAGGACACTGGCTGCATAAGATGAATGATATTTTCATGCATGTTTCTGAATGGCCAAGTGTTTTCCAGAAGCCTTAAATGGCTTTGCAGATGTGAATTGATCGGTCATATCACAAAGTGCTGTCTTTGGTGTGGGTCAGCCCTAAGCCCTTCCCTCGTCCCCCCTAGTGGACGGCATCCTTATTATGTGTCAGCTGCTGAGTTTGAGTCATCAAACACTAATCAGATAAGAAATGTATTAGTGAGGAATCATAGAAATTGTATTTTCAGAGTGGAAAGAAAAAAGTACAAATTTTAAATTCACCGTGAAGCTGTCACAGCTATTTAAGATGCTGTGAAAGTCCATTTTAATAAGTATCACAGTTTACCTATTAAGTGCATTTCAGAGATAGGCAAAGTGAAAAGTGTAATCTGCTTTTAAGCGTTTTCCACTAATATAAATTACCCAAATGAAGTATCTGGGCATGCTTGCCCTGCTAAACGAGACAGAAGACTTTACCAAACTTGATGTTACTAAGACTTCTTACATGTTTGGCTCTGTTAGGAATGAATCACGCAGCCTAAGTGAAAATCCTTCCACAGGGTTTGGAGGCCAAAGAGACCTCCCCCACCTCTGTTTCCTGTTAGTTCTCTGTTCCTGGGCAACCATTTCCCTTTTCTGGGCTGCAGATTCCTTAGGTGTAAACAAACTAGGTTAATAAATCCTCTGAGTATTGTTTGGGTTAAATGAGATAATACATATAAAGACCTTAGCTCAAGAATACATATACTTAATACTTCATGAATGATCATTATTTTTATTATAAATTTGTAGCATTTAACTCAATGCTATTATTTTCAGAGTCCAAGGTTCTATTTATTTTAACCATTTAAGATGGAGATATTAATTAAATTTTGAGCTTCCTGCCTGTTAGACTGAATTTTATTGTTGTAAGAACACATTGTAACAATGGGAAAGAGGGGCGCCTGGGTGGCTCAGTGTGTTAAAGCCTCTGCCTTCGGCTCAGGTCATGATCTCAGAGTCCTGGGATCGAGCCCCGCATCAGGCTCTCTGCTCAGTGGGGAGCCTGCTTCCCCCCTCTTTGCCTGCCTCTGCCTACTTGTGATCTCTCTCTCTGTCAAATAAATAAATTAAAAAAACAATGGAAAAGAATACATTACAACAATGGAAATTTAAAAAATGAAGTAATTTACTCATTGATTTCATAACCTAACAAAACATTGCTTTTCCTATTTTTGGATCCCCTTGCCCGTGCGTAGGCAATTTTGACATTATTATAATCAGTGTTCATAGCCCTATTCCACAGTCCGCATTTTCATAAAAGGTACTGTATCTATTTTTTGTATGTTCTCTCTAATTGTAATTTTTGTGGCCAGATAGCATTCGGTTGAGTTTGTGGACCTTAATTTCACAGCCCCTTTTTTTAGTCTCTTTGGTAGATCAGTATCTTTTGTAAAAGGAGCCAACAGATTCTAAATGTGGAGACTTGGAAGAGGTGAGTCCTTTTGCTTGGGGAGGGGCTTCATAGCTGAGGTGCGTGGGGACGGGTGATTGGTGCCCATGCTTCCGGAGAGCCAGCAGCAGTGGGGGTGAGGTGGGCGGAGTCCCCAGGAGAAAACCTTGCCTGGCTGGCTACGTGGGAGGCTGGCTCAGTCTGTATGGAGAGAGGCAGAGGGGACCACGAGGTTGCCTTCTGGATTGGTCGGCTCAGTTCGGCAGCCAAGGGAAGGACGAGGCAAGGTCACGAGTTCCTTCTAGCAGGCAGAAGAGGGAGTCAGTATGTTGAAGGCAATGTCTGTGTGATGTTGTGATTTATAATAAGAAATACATTTTGGTCTTTGTTCCGTTTCTGGCACGGAGCTCCTAAAACCCTTGGAGTTTTTGAAGAAATGAGAATGATTGAGGTCTCTTTTGCTGTGTTAATAAGGTGACTTTTGGAAAGCCCCTCAGTCACCCAAGAAAGGGGCTGGTTACCAGATGAACCAATGATTGGAACTTTCAATCCCACACCCCTGGCCTCCAGGGATGGGAGAGGGGCTGGAGGTTGAATAGATCGCCAATGGCCAATGATCTAATCAAAGTGCGTATGTAATAAAGCCTCTGTAGAATCCCAAAAGGACAGGGTTGGGAGAGCTTCCGGGTCGATAGACACGTGGAAAATGGGGGAAGATATGCCCCGAGAGAGCAAGGAAACTCTGAGTCCTTTCATCCCGTGCCCTGTGCATCTTTACATCTGGCTGCCGATTCACATCCCGTAAAGCTTTTGCAATAAACGGATAATCCTGTGAGTGAGCAGGTTTCCTGAGTTTTGTGAGCTGCTCTAGCGAGTTAGTTGAACCCAAGGAAGGGGTCATGGGAACGCTGATCTACAGTCTGGTGGTGAGTACAGGTGACAACCTTCCAAGTGGCATCTAAAGTGGAGATCAGTCTTGTGGGACTGAGCCCTTAACCCGTGGGATCTGACGCCATCTCAGGTAGCGAGTGTCAGAATTGCTTGGGGGTGGAGAGAACACCCCCTCCCCCCACACACACATTGCAATTGGTACCAGAATTGTACTCTGCCTTTGCCACTTTCCATGAGCTCCTTTAATCTTATAAAATACTATGGACCCTATAAAGTCCATTAATATTCCAGTTCAACAGATGGGGAAACCGAGGCCTAGGGAGGTGGGGTGTAAGTAGCCCAGGGCCGCAGCTGGCAGCTCATTGGCATGCCCTGCTTGGCAGGACTTCCCTGAGCTGAGAGCGGCTGAACCCTAGGGGGTGTCCCTCTGGGACTCCTGTTAACAGCCTTAGACCAGGGAAGGGCCAGTTCTGCTCTACAATTAAAACCAAAAGCTTGCCTTTCCTGCTGGGTAAATTGGGGCACTGCAGAGCAAACGGAGAGAAAATGGCTGCCAGGGGCTCAGCGGGGGCTGACGGTGTTCTCAGGAGTATTTCCCTGTGGCGCCTCTAAGATTAGAGCAATGCCCTGTGTGTGCCTGCAAAACAGTTCTACCTGGGGAGGATTCTGGACACTGGACTTCACGGCGGTTTGTGGTCAGGAACCCATCTTAGCCGCCATTTTCAACGACCGAGTCAATTGTTTTGGTGATGACTATGTGGGATGTGCATTGCTGTAGTTCCTATGAGGTTTTATGAAAATGGGCAGTTTAATTAAATAAAAAAACAGCCTTTTTCTTCACCTGTTACATTGGCAAATACATATATAAATATTTATTATAAATGCTATTTTATATATAATAGGTAATGTGTAAATCAATATATTGTGTATTTTATGTATTTTTAAATATGTATGTTTATATATGTTTAAAATATAGCTTTAGGTACAAATATGTGTGTGTAAGGATATTTGTTACAGGGTTCTTTATAATAGTGAAAAATGAGAATTTACTTAAATGTCCAGTGATAGAAGCATTGGTAAAGAAGTTATGTATACCTGCACAATGGAATCAAGCCTTAAAAAAATCATGCTTGCAGAAAGATGTTTAGTGACAGGGGACACTGCTCATGATGTAATATTAAGTTTTTGGAGGCAGTATATAAAATAGAATTTACACATTATATTTCCAGTTTTGCAAAGACAATAAAAAAGTATTTCTAAAAAACAACTAGAAATAAATGCATAAAAATATCAAAGTGAAAATGGTGATTATTTCTCCGAGGTGAAAATAGGGGGGCCCTTGTTTTCTTTTTTATACTTTACTGTAAAGTTCACACAGTTTCTTCAATGAACATAACAAACACACACACAAAACGTTCATGCATGTGAAGCCACTAGAGAAAAACCACACCGTGTAGATTTTCCAATTTATCCCAATTTCCAAATTTTGCCCTGTTGTCAGATTATGAAATTTCATTCTGGCTGGGAAATAAGATGCTGTAGGGATTTGGGGACGAGAAAAGTCAAGGTTTTTCTCACATAGGTTTCCAACAAGACCGAGTAGCTGCTGTGTGGAGTTAAGAGGTCAGGTCAGGCAGGTGGACAATGGAGGGCAGTCGAGGAGTGGTGGAGTGGTGGAGGTCTGACCTGGCTACCCACAGCTCTGGGACCAGGATTTTGCCTGGTATGGCAGCCGGGTGGGTCTAGGTTCAAGTCCATGTCCAAAGTTACCTATGTGACTTAATCTCATGAAATCTCAACATAATTGTAAAATGACCACCTTACTGATCTGTAGTGAAGCATTAATGGTAAAGCGAACACAGAAGCAGGAGCGAGGAGTCTGCCTCTTCCAAGGGCCTATAACCAATGTCCGGCTCACGATCCCCCCTGGTCTGCACATTAGCCTGCCAAATCAAGGAATTAGACTAGATCATCTCTAAAGTACCCTTTCTCTTTAAAACATCTATGGCATTTAAAAAGCCTTAGGCAAGGAGAATGTAATATTCCCTTAGCTTTTATTTATCCTCCTTTGGCGAAGAGAGAGTTATGGCAATGCGTGCATATACATCGAAAAGCCAACTAGCAGGGTGTGGAATTCAGCGGTGTGAGGAGAGGGGCTTAAAGGAAGCCAGAGCAGGCTGTCGTTCTGAAGGTGATGGATGACACGGAACGGGGTGGCTGGGTACGGGTGCCTTGGTCTCCGGCCCTTTCTCGCAAAGATGCATATCCAAGGGCTCTGTGTTTTGTTTTCTCTGGAGCCGCGGTTCTCAAGCTTTATTGCAAACGGCAATCACCTGGAGAGCTTTAAGGCCATCCCGTGGCCCCAGAAGCACCTCACGCCAATTAAATCTGGGGAGAACCCAGGTGTCAGTATTGCGAAAGTTCCCCAGAGGGTTCCAATGTGCCCCCGAAGTGAAGACCCATGTGCCTATGGGTGAAAGGAGGGCCCAGAAACAAGTGTCAATCCCATATGTTGATTCTAGACACCGAGTGGATGGAAGCAACGCTTCTCTCCAAGACTTTCTAGACAACAGTGAGGGCCTGGCAGCCTCTCAGAAGGGTGAATCTAGAGAAATCCTGCCATTTTCTTCTATGTTTGCAGTCCAGGCAAAGTCTTGGCCCTGCTCCTGGGGTGGTTAAACTCACATATGTAGAGAGATCTGAATTAGCTTTTGAGGGAAGGAGTACTTCATTTTATTTTATTTTTTTCAATTTTATTTATTTGAGACAGAGAGAGGGAACGAGAGAGAGAGAGCATGAGGGGGGTGGAGGGGCAGTGGAGGGTGGAGGGTGGAGGGGCAGAGGGAGACGCAGACTCCCAGCTGAGCTGAGAGCCCGATGCGGGGCTCCATCCCAGGACCCCCGGAACCACGACGGGAGCCGAAGGTGGACACCTAATGGATGGTGGCCACCCAGGTGCCCCGAGGGAAGAGGTACTTTTATTCAGCCTCTAACGCCACTGCTCATCTGCCAGGGGGAGAAACTGAGGCTCGGGGATGTGAAACGACTCATTCAAGCCCGAGGCTGAGAAAGGAGCCCAGTCTCTGCTTTCCCTTCCACTTCCTCTGTCCTCTTTGGTGTGACCTCAGTAGTGCCGTGACGCATGGGAAGGGACTAAAGTGAAATGTCCCTTTCCAAATAGCCCATTTGTCACACAACAGTGTTCATGAATGTCTGGGGACAATAACAACAACAACAACAAAACCCAGGGAAGTTGTCACTAGTTTGGGGTCTAGTTTCTCAAGGACACACCATGGAGCTGAACTAAAGGGAAGCTGTTGTCAAACCGATGGTGCCTCTTTCCAGGTGGACACACTTCCTCCGGTGGGAAGCTTCTCATTTGTAAACCGAAGCAGATAAGTTCTATTCTGGCCCACTGAATATGACTGACACATTTGAAAATATCTTTCTACTAAGACAGGGGAAAGGGATAATGTAAGACTACACAGATGAATATACAGGAAAATCTATGGAGGAATTCCAAAAATTGGTCCCTTAAAGAAAAATGCATGTCTGACATGAACCTCAGGACCTGGGTATCCTTTCCTGACATAGCCAGGCAACAGAAGAACCTCCGTTCTAAGGTCTGGCCACTAGATGGCAGCATGACCATGGTAAAGTATCACACCGGCTTGCTTTGGCATAAAAAAGGGATCTTATAACACTGCAGAGGTTGGAACTCGGATGGTTTTATGGATAGGAATATTCTGTTAAAATATTCTAAATCATAGTATATATATCTAATATATAATTCTTACTATTATTGTGCAAAGTATATTGGCGTTCTCGCTATAATTCTTACTATCATGAATTATTTCATGTGTTATTTAAGCGGGTTTAATGTTACGGCTAATCGTCCTTTGGCTACCACCACCTTTGCTCGGCGAATCCCAACTTTTGCTTGGCTAAAACTACGTTCTTCAAAGGGCAGCGAATGTTTATTTACCAAATGGCTTTAGTCTGTAGCGTGAGCCACACAGCTGTGATTCTGCTCATCACAGCTCTGTCAGGAGTTTCACTGAGTTGTTTTTCTCCCATGATTTCATATCGACTACAACTTGATTTTTGATATTTCGTGGATGCAATATGTTAAGGCGTTATGTTTTTACTGAGAGCCAGGCCATGTGGGAGCTGTTGGCAATGCAGAACTTCAGGGAGCTTAGGTGCTTGTGGAAGATACCATGACATGTATGTAAGGTGCATACTTTAGTACAAAGTAAACTTTCTTTCTTTTTTTTTACAAGTCTTTTTAAGATTAGGCCCTTACTCTGTGGATCTTGGAAAGTTCTTTTGGAAATAGCCGGGTGATCCAGGAAAGGATTTGGATCTGAGAATATCAGAGGCGGCTTTACAAATTTAAGGATTATTAGGAGACCGATGCCAGACGTGCTCGTTGGGGACCAGGGCTGGGCTGCAGCTGTCCCCTATTGTCGCCATCTGTCATCTTTAGGACACATCCACACGGCGGAGACAAAGTAGGTTAGAAATATGCAGACAGTTTGGTTAATTTCGTTAGCTAAATAAGTGAATACACAGACAAACTGGCCCACAAATAGAACAAGTCATTGTGGGAGGCTATTTAAAGCACTCGATGGTTGACAAAGAGTGTTCAGATATATCACATGTGAGTTTAACTACCCTGGGCCCGGAGAATGCTGCCATCTTCCCCAGCTGCTGTAGTGAGCCAGGGAAGAGAGAATTTAGAAGTAGAATGGTAAAACATGTCAGGTGCACGTCGGCGGTACCCAGTAGGTTACTAATACACTATGGCTACTATTTACTACAAGCCTGGCCCTTGGTACCCAGGCCTGGCAGTCTTAGATCATGCTGTTTCTGGTTCAGTAATTTATGACTTGAGATCTTCAGATGACTTTCTAAGTTCCAAGTTTGACTGTGTGTGCGCGTGCATGACTGTGTGTGCGTGTGCCCGTGCGTGTGTGCACCTGATCTTCAAATTCTGCTCCTGGGGTCTTTGTGCATCTGCTCCACCCATGTTTTAGTAAATAGTGGAAGAAGAGGGCATGCCTTGTTGATCTGTGGTCGCAGGACCTTACGCCAAACCAGCTTTGTTACTGGGCAGAGTGTAAATTAAGCAATAGGCTTTTCCTAAGATGAGATGTGAAATGACCGTACGGTCATCTGATTAGCCTGGAAAAGGCTTGTGGTGAGCTGGGCCTGGGAGTGACGCTCATTTATAACCCAGGCAACAGGAGGTCTAACAGTGCATGGCCATTAAAGAACACGGACATGTTAAAAGGAAAAGCTGTTGCCCATAACCTTATAAAACGGGCTTTCTGTTTCCAACAACAACAAAAACAAGCAGACAAACAGAAAAAGAAAACTGTGAAAATGGCAGAACAGCAAAATGCTAGAAAAGTGTGGGTCGGTACGGGGCAAGGTGCCAGGGTTTCTGGGGCCTGCATTTCCCATAAAGGAACAAATATATTTAGAAAGTGGCGGCACCTTCTGACATTTGCTAAGTGATTTTGATGATTGACTTTTCAATTGGGTTTCTGTAAGTAAGCGAAGGAGGGGTACCAGGGAAAAGCAATTTTCCCAATGGGAGTATAAAATCCTTCAGCCTAATGAAATGTTTTCTCTAGTTTAGAGATAACAACCCACTTTTGGGTTTTATGCCTAATATTGATTCTTTGTGTATTTTTTATAGAAGCCTTGATGAAATTCAGTTAATTGTATTTTATTAGACTGAGAGATTGTCTTTTTTAATATTGTCCAATACTCCTCACTCATGACTCTTCATTCCTTCTCCCTGCTCCCTATCAATAGTTTCGCTTTGATGGATGGTTTGTGACAGTTAAAAAAAAAAATCAAACTCTCACTCTACCTTTTTGATCTGCTTCCAGTTTGTAGGATTGCAAAAACGCTGAAAAAGCCAAGTTCCTTTAAGCGGTAAGATGCTGAAATGTGGTCATTAAATCCTAATGGGTTTTTCATTCTGCATCCCATAATTTTAAGGAGAACCAGTTTCTGAAATGGTTGGATAAATGCAGAAAATATAATAAAGTGGAAGGGAGGTCCCAAGGCAGCTTTTGAATCTGCAGGACACTGAGTTTATTTACAAACACCGAAAGAGCTCATAAATTATCAGGGGCCACCTCACTTAGCAAAGCAGACCCAGGAAGAGAACGTGGCAGGTTTGGGGGGTCGAGTGGCTTGGTGGCAGGTGGTGGGGGCTGCTGTGACTTCCACCTTTTTATGTCTTTGGTGTTTTATCTAGTGAAAGCATTATCTTGAGAAAACGGCTTTGCTGCTGGGCAATAAGGTGATTTACTCCTTGGGATAAGGGGTCTCGTAAAAGAATTTGGACAAGAAGAATTAGTGGTTTGGGGAAACTATAATCTTTATTGACTAACTGGGGTGGGCACGGAAAGCAGAATTAAAATTAGAATTGCTTAAAGGACAAAAAAGTTGATTGATTTAAACCCCAAGAATAATGAAAATAAAAAGTACGAGGCAGCATATTATAGTACAAATAGTTCTGCCCTAGTATTTAGGAGGCTTGGATTTTCGTCCTGGTTTCGTGACTTAGAAGTCATATATCCTAGAGCAAATCACTCAAATTCCCTGAGCTTCGGTTCTCCTGTCCGTGAGGCGGCGCTTTGGGGGGGCTTATTATGGGCTGGGCGAAGAACATCACGTGTGTTACGTAATTTAAATCTCGCGAGAACCTACGAACCAGGACGGGTGATGATTCTAACACACAGAGAAGAAAACGGAGGCCCGTGGGTGGCTGGAAATTTCCTGAGTCTGTGACAGCGGCAGGATTTGCACACGGACGGTTGAAGGTCAGTGTCCGAAAGCGCGGCGTACGTGCTGCCCCCGTAGAACCGCCCCGGAGAAGTCCCGGCCGCGCTGACTTGATCGCGCTGAGTTCCCGGAAGTCGGTACTCGGGCCAAGTGTTGTATAAAATAAAAACTCGCGCCAGTGGCGGGTGGCATTGTTTTCCCTTTGTGATCAGTGGGCTCCCTAGCGTTAGATGTGGCGAGTGTGTCTAAGACCACACTCAAGTGCCCCGAGGCTGCTTCGCGTCGTGGGCGCACTGATTTCCTAGGGCGTCCAAAACGAATTACCAGAAACCAAGTGGCTCAGAGCAATCCACTTTTATTGTCCTTGCAGTTCTGGGAGTCAGAGGTTCAAAATCAAGGTTTTGGCAGGGTCGTGCTCCCTCCCAAGGCGTGAGAACGGTCCAGGTTCCTCCCCCAGCTTCTGGAAGCCTCAGACGTTCCTTGGCTTATAGGTGACCGTCGTCTTCTTGTGTCTTCACATCACTGTCTTCTCTCTGTGCTTGTCTGTGACCAAATTTCACCCTTCCTAAGGACACAAGTCGTATTGGATGAGGGCCCCCCTAATGATCTCATCTTAACTTGATCCTGGGTAAAGACCTTATTTCCAATTCAGGTCACATTTACAGATACTGGGGATTAGGACTTTAATATTATTATTGCTATTATTATTTTTCTAAGGGTGGTGGTGGGGACCCCTTTTAACCTGTAAAAAAGCTCAGGGATGGAATTTGGAGTAGGCACACCAGAGTTCAAATCCAGGCTCTGTGGTGGATTAATGCAGGTGACTGTATTAGTGTTCTACTTTGGCTGAGACAAATTACATGTAATGGCTTAGAACAATACATATTTACTCTCTTCGAGGTCTAGAGGTCAGACATCCAAATGAGTGGTGTCCTGAGCTGAAATTGAGGTGTCGGCAGGCCTGTGTGCCTAGTGGAGGTTCCAGGGGAGAATCTGCTTTCTGCCTTTCCCAGCCTCTGGGAGCTGCTTGTATGCCTTAGTTCAGGGCCCCTTCTTCCACCTTGGAAGACAGGAACATGCTATCTTTAGTAGTTTTACTGATTAAAGCTGCTTTAAATCTGTCTTTGAATTTGACCTTGACCTTCTGCCTCTCTCTTCTATCTTTCAAAGATCCTTGTGAGCCTATTGTGGTTCTCAGGAGACTTGTGATTACCACCTGCATCATCTAGTATCCTCTCCCCAGGGCAAGAATTGTTCTCAGGCGATCATTCTGTCTCCCACGGTACCTGTCCTAAGCTCCCTCCGTAACCCAGGAATCCTCATGGTTTTACATAGGTTGTTGAGAAGGTTGAAGGAAGTCATTCTCATGAAGAGCTCAGGCCAGTGTCCCCTGCACACAGCAGCAACTCATTACCTGCTAGCTGCAGATACTGTATGCACGTCGCGTGTTATTTTTTATTTTATTTTTTAAAGATTTTATTTTTTATACAGAGAGAGCACAAGCCAGGGAGGGGGGAAGGGTAGAGGGAGAAGCAGGCTCCCTGCTGAGCGGGGAGCCTGATGCGGGGCTTGATCCTAGGACCCTGGGATCATGGCTGAGCCGAAGGCAGACGCCCAACTGACTGAGCCACCCAGGTGCCCATGCACGTCGTATTATAATGGAAAGCTATCTTCTTAAATCCTCTTCACCTAGGGAAACTTGTGCAAATATTTCTGATGTTTGTGTGAATGCAAAGCCTAGGTGTTCTGTGTTCTGAGCCATCAGTAAAGCTACGTGTGTTGCACAGAGGGGGGCTTGAACCTCATGGGTGTGGCCCACATTTCATTCTGTGGGTTCACTTTTCAGTCAAGTGGCAATTGCTACAGATCATGCTTGGGAAGACAGCCAATTTAATTTGGTGATCTTAATGCGGTTAAATATTCCATTTTTAGGCACCTTAGTGTCTAAGACATTTTAATGGGCACTGCAACACTTATTCCATCACCTCCCAATCCCCCGTCCCCATTTAAATCATTCTGGAGTGTTTAATGTATCTTATATAAGCAGCCTAAAGCCATACCGATAGAATGGAATAATAAAAATTATTGTTTTTTTATAACTACAATAACAATATAAATAATTGAGGAATACTTTATGGTTTTACAAAAGGCTTTCTCATAGACTATCAAATAAATGACTGGTTTGATGGCTCCACTGGCGTTCCAGTGTGAGGGCAGAGGTTGGAGCCCTGGCCTCAACATCAGACCGACCCGCTTTTCATTCTCACCATCACCCCTTACAAACTCTGCGATCCTGGCCAAGTCACAGACCCTCTCTGGACCTCAGCTTTTGTCATCTGTCCGGTGAAACAAATATCGTGGTTCCCTCATGGGGGATGGTGAGGAGTTAATAAGAGAGGATACCTGTGAGACGCTTGGTGCGTTTCAGTGATGATCAGCATTGCCTGCCATTATAACTCTTGTTGTAATGAGGTATTAACACCAAGCTCTACCAGTCAATATTGCAGTGGTGCATTCCAGTTAATAGAGGCTATGGTCCAAAGTGAGACGCAAAACCACAAGCAAGACTTATGAATGGAGGTGAACAAGACATTCATTCTGACTCCCTCCTGACCACCAGCTTGGAGGAGGCTGGATGTATGAGTGGGGAGATGAGAAGGAGGGTGGCGCACAGAGTAGTTGGTGGGGTGAGTCACTCCTATAGGGAGAAGGGTGGGGTGATTCTCCTCACGTCCAGAGAGAGGGGCTGCAAGGAATTCTCCCAGAGAATGTAATATGTCTCAGGCAGTTTGGTGGACATCATGGACTGGTGTGTGACTCATCTCTAGAACTCAGAGCGTGAGAGACTGACTGGCTGGTTGCTGACAGAAAGGAGTGAAGGAGCAATTGTGCTTCCCTGGGGCCCGCTGCACTCCCTGCATTTCTCTAGGCAAAGAAAGGGTGTCTTATGGAGCAGATGAGGGCTGGTCTTGTGAGCAGTGGGACTCTCTTAGATCCTGACCAAGATGGCTGCCAGCAGGGGTGCGGTCCATTCCTCCCCCTTACCCTGGAGGAAGCAGAGGTCTGAGTGTTGCTGGAAGGGAAACATTTGCCCAAGTCAATAGAGTTATAGGAGAGAAATGCTCACCTGTGGGGTGAGACTCAGGAAAGAGCCCCTGGAGAGAAGCTGAGGGCCTCATGCTAGGTCATCCCAAGATGAGACACCTTTTCTTCTCTCCTTCCCTTACACTCTGATCCAGAAAGGTTCAGAACCCATGATTAACACGTTTGAGGAGAAGGTATGAATGCGCAAAGTGGGGAAGGAGAAGTCAAACATCCTCTTTTCCCAGGCAGGCGGCCAGCCGGCTCAGCCAGCTGTGAATACGGAGAGGTTGTGAGTGAGAACATAAAAGTGGAAAGTTTTATTTATTCCTTTGGACCCAAAGATATGAATTACCCAACCGAGACTGCTTTGATTACAGTCGACCCTTCAACAGCACAGGTTTGAACCCAGTGAGTCCACTTATACACGGATTTTTTACAGTATAGTAAGTATATTTTCCTTATGATTTTCTTAATCACATTTTTTACTTTATTATAAAAATACAGGATACATAATATATAGAACATACAAAATATCTGTTAATTGAGTGTTTATGTTTTCAGTAAGGCTTCCAGCGGATGGTTGGCTATTAGTAGTTAAGTTTTTGGGAGTCAAAAGTTATATGTGTTTTTTTGGTTGGGTGGGGGTCAGCGCCCCTAACCCCTGTGTTGTTGAAGGACCTACTGTGCTTTAAAGTGTCTGAGGGATCCTGACACTTCCCTTAAATATGATACAGGGGCCAGAAAAAGCCAGTTGCATGGAATGAACCAGGAGAGCCAGTGAGAGAGAGCACCGGACCTGCTCCTGGATTGTGTCCCACCAGTTACACTTGGGCAGTGTAGCGATTCTGTCATTGTTTCTTACAAAAACCCCGGGGGGTAAGTCTTAGTGTGAGAAGAGATAATGTTTCTGCGGATGAAGTGATCAAAGCTCAGAAGGATCAGGGGTGGGTGCAAAATCCCAGATGCAAAGTAAGCAGAGGCAGGCCTTCAACCCTGGCTTCCTGATTCTACTTGTCCCACCTCACCACAGAGCTCCCACATCCTGGTCAGAAGTGGCAGCGGAACCAAAGTCCATGGGGACTCTGGAACCCAAAGCATACTGGCCTAAAGTCAGAGATGTCTTGGCAGGGGCCTTGCATCTGGCTTTAAACCTGGCGTCCTTCATCCTGGGTCAGTATGTGTTTAAATGAAATCCAGGTCAAGTCTATGCCCTTTTCTTTTAGCATGGTATCTTTCAGGGTATTTTGGTAGGCATTTGTGGCAAGGTCTTAATGCCTTGCCATCTTTCATAGAGAAGGATGTGCCATAAGTCATTTATTTTCTGCAATATCTCTATTTTACCACTGTGTGAATGAGGCCACCTTAAATGGAATTTTCAAGAGGAGAACCAAAAAGTTACAAATGGAAACTGCTATAGGAGATCACGGGTCAAATTCTTTTCAGGAGCCCAAAGACCCCACTGAGGCTCACCCTGAAAGGAATAACTTTGCCCTTTTTTTGCAAGAACACATTGGCTTAACTGAGTGTGGGCACTTTGCATGGGCTCAGGGCCCTTTCCCAGGGGATATTATGGCATTGTGGCAAGAAGCTCCTTGCCCAGAAATTATGCTGGAGATGGAGAGGGACCACTCCTTAATGCTTTAGAGGAGGAGAAAAATTCTTGCCAAGGGGAGGAAATAGAGGGGACCCTCCCCTCACTGGACCCTCCAGTGAGGCCGTCTCCCGGTCATGCCCACGGGGTAGGCGGTCAGGTGCAGGCCACTGCTCTGTGTCACCCCCTGTGTGCCGATGAGCAGTGGCAGCTCGGGGGCCCCGGCGGCCCTTCATTCAGCTCACCACTCCCTTGGCTGGGAGCTGGAAGCAGCAACTGGAAGAACTGAATATTACAACACTCGCTTGAGCAGTAACTAAAGGAAAACAAAAACAAACACAAAATTCCTGACTGGCCTCTCCCTCCACGTCCTGCGGCGTCCACCTTGCTGAGATATATGAGTTGATATGACTAAAGTCTAGAAGCATCCAGGTAGGGAGTCACCTCTGATGGTGACAGATTCTGATGCAGAAACCTTCTACTATCAACCTCCTGTAATTCTGTCAAGGGCATCTGAAGAAGAGGAGTATGGTTAGCTCAGGAACAAAAACTTAGGGAGGCACGTCAGGTCCATTGGTGGGAGAGGAAGGAGGTTTGTTGTTTGTGACTCCAGAGGTAAGATCCAGGGAAGGGGATTGAGTCACAGGCAAACAGACTCAGGCTCCACAAAACGAATCATGTCCTGGCTTAGGGCCCCTCATACCTAGAAGCCACTGTGTTCTTTGTGGAACCCCACAAGGCCACAGACTAAGCTGTTCTGTCTGGCCTCCTCTTGCTGCTTCTTGTCTCTCCTCAGAGCTAGTTGATCTGCTACCTATCAGTCCCTTTAAGGGACTGAGGGTAGGAATGTCCTTCTAGATGACATCTTTTGGGGGGGGGGGCAAGTGGATAGAGTTTGCTAGTTTTCTTCCCTCTCAGGGGGGTTACAGAAAAGAGTATGGATTTTGGAATCAGATGGCTGTCTGTTGTTTCTAGCTGTGGCTTTGCCGCTTATAATATGGGTGACTTTGGGCCAGTTACTTAACCTCCCCCGCCTCAGTTTCCCCATGTGTAAATGGGAAGAATAAAAAATCACTAACATCCTAGTGTAGTCGTGAGAATTAAATGCTTATCAAGGCCTGGACCCTGACAAGAGCAGGCACTTATAGACAAATGGCCGGTCTCAGGGGGCACTCAGTATTTGTTTCCAGTTTGTGATGCTTAGAAACACTGAGTATAACTAAATGGTACATTCTATTAAACAAAGTAACATTACAAGTCCAAGTACCTAGTGTTTTTAAAACAGTGATTTGATCTTAGACATTGACGATTCTGAGTTTTGCTGTTAATATTATTTTTTTCTAGTTCTTTTGTGTGGACCTCTGGTAGCATATGCTGACAGACACGTGATAATAGACCTCATGAGTATAAGAAAATTGAGAGAAAACTTAAATTTTATATATTTTTATTTATTCAATTCACTGTAATTATTTAGGGACTTGACCTGGGTTCAAATTCCCATTTGGCTACTTCATTAACTTTATGACGTTGGACAAATAACCACGTCAAACTTGTTTGCATACCTGTAGAAAGGAAATTATGGTAAGGGTTGAATTTAATGAAAATATACAGAGAAAAGCTTAATGGTTGCTGTGGTCTGAATGTGTCTCCTCAAAATCCATCTGTTGAAATCTTCATTCCGAAAGGGGATGGTTATTAGTCAGTGAGGTCTTTGGGAGGCGCTTACATCGTGAAGGTGGAGCCCTTATGAATGGGATTAGTGCCTTCTATTTTTTTTTAAAGATTTTATTTATTTATTTGACTGAGAGAGATCACAAGTAGGCAGAGAGGCAGGCAGAGAGAGAGAGGGGGAAGCAGGCTCCCTGCTGAGCAGAGAGCCCAATGCGGGGCTCGATCTCAGGACCCTGAATATCATAACCTGAGCTGAAGGCAGAGGCTTTAATCCACGAGCCACCCAGGCACCCCAAGGGATTAGTGCCTTCTAAATGAGGCTCCAGGGGAACCTTGTCCCCTTCTACCCTGTGAGAATGCAGTGAGAAGGAGCCAGCTCTGAACTCAGCAGCAGGCAGCCATGTTGGCACTTTGATCTTCATGCCTCCAGATCTATGAGAAAGAAATTTCTGTTTTTTTTTTTTTTTTAAGCGACCCAGTCTGTGGTATTTAGTTATAGTTGCCCAAATGGACGAAGACAAAGGTATAATGTTTTCAAACACTGGTAACTATTATTAATATTTTTTCCTGTGATGGATTTATTCATTATTTATGCATAACCCAAGATAATCTCCCCCTCTCAAAATCCTTAACTTATTCACCCTTGCAAAGTCCTTTTAGCCATTTGAAGTGATGCTCATAGGTTCTGAGGATTAGGATGTGGCTACCTTGGGGGACATGGCGGAGGGTGATTCTTGTGTTGGCTGGAAGCTTCTTTAGAAGGGAACTGTGGGGACTTAGAACCTGTGATTGTAAATGGGAGACAATAGGGAAGACCGTATCAGGCTAAAATGAAAGCATTTCTCTTTTATTCTCTGCCCCGCGCCATAATGTTTCATCTCACCTCAGCAAACCTCTTATCTGTAAATGCACTGTCTTGGGGTTATGTTTCATTGGATTTGTACTAATCCACAGGCTGGTTGACCTCCTCTCCTACTTTTTTGGGGGGCTCCCCCCTTCTGACACATCCCTTTTTTGCCCTTGCTTGCCCCAAACTGACATGCCCTTCACATTTATATCAGCACTGTTCTAAACACTTCTATATATACCAACTCATTTAATAGTCAGAATATTCTATGATAAATGTAACCTCACTTTTCAGATTAGGGAACTGAGGCACCGAGAGATGTAACTTGCTCAGAATCTCGAGCGAATGTTCAGAGCATGTCTGCCTACAGAGCCCACACTTTAAACCACTATATTCCACTGCCTCTCTCCAAGAAGTCCTCACCAAATGGTCACGATCACTGTTTTCATCGAGCCCAGAAAAAAATTGTTTCGGAGCGTGCTCCTATAGTTCTGTTCTGCTTTGTCTCAGAAACCAAAAAATAAAAGAAACAAAACAATAACAACAACAACAACAAAAAACAGAGAGAGAGAGCGAGAGAGAAGTTCTCACTGACTTGAGCTCAAAGTCACCCCATCCCACAGGTGCACAACTAGAATGTGGGTGACACCACACATAAGCAGTTAACGTGTTTCGTCGTCTAGCAGCCAAGCTAATGCTGAGCAGATATTGATAGAAAGATTTCAGAGAAACTTCATAAAATGATGATTAAGCCAAAAAGAATTTGAATGGTAAAAACTTAGAGTCTTACATCTATAAATTTATGACTACTCTGTGCATTTGTGTAAAAATTCAGTCTTAAATCTGTAGGCATGCTGAGGATTTGGAAAGGCAGAGAGTGGGTGGAGTGGGGAGGGGAGAGGGTGCCCATCCCCACTTTGGCAGACCTCCACTCTGCGCACAGAGGTGATGGAAGAACAAGATGGCGGAGTGTATGATGGGCGACAATCCAGGTTCTGGGCCAGACTGTCCACGTTCAAATTCTGAGTCCACCCCTTATTAGGCTTGTAACCCTGAGAGTGGTTATTGAACGTTCTGTGCCTTTCATTCCTCAGTAGAAAATGAACATAATAAGTACCTACCTTACAGTGTTTGTTCAGTGCGCTAATACCCATAAGACAATTTGCCTCCCACTCCTCTATAAATGTTAATAGTTATTATTGTTCCCTTATCATAGGTAGTAGTCTTAGGAGAATGCCATGCATTTGGGAAGAGGGAGATGTTTTTCTTTAGATGGAAATCATAAGGGAGTCACTTATTTTCTGAGGGAGAGGAGAGATAATAAACTGTCTTAGCGTGGACCACTATGACGAAATACCATAAGAGGTGGCTTAACCAACAGACATTTATTTCTCATAGTCTGGAGGCTGGAGGTCTGAGAGCAGGGGGCCAGCATGGCTGGTTCCTGGTGAGAGCCTTCCTCCTGGCCTTCAGGTGACCATTTTCTCACTGTGTCCTCACACGGTGAAGCGTGCGAGGACTTTGGTCTCTCTTCCTCTTCTGATTAAGGGCAGTAATCCCATCATAGGGCTCCACCCTCATGACCTCAACTAAACCTATTTCCCTCCCAAAGGTCTCACCTCCAAGTTCCTTCACACCGGGGGTTAGGGCTTTATCCATTTTAGGACCACACTAACATTCAGTCCGTAATATTAGCACGTGGAAAAGTTAAGAAGATGATTACAGATTGTGGAAATTGCCACGAAGAAAAGGTTTCCTAAGAATGGGCTCATTTGTACCTGGGATTGGGGTAGGACAGAGAAACCTATTCCAGGTAGGTGGTCAGGTGGGCTTCTTCGGCTGGGATCCGAGGGCAGAGATCTGACAGGAGTATCCAGGCCACGGCAGCAGGAGAGCAAAGGCCCTGAGACAGGGAAGAGCTTGGGTGTTGGGGAAACAGCAGCCGGAGATGTCCAGTGTGGATGGAGGAAATGCAAAGAGAAGCGTGGGTTGGAGGAGACGTGTGGGTGATGGGCAGGGGCTGGCGGGTGAGTGCAGGGAGGGGGGTTTATTCTAAGTGCAGTGGGAAGCCACTGGAGGATTTTAGCCAAGTGGAGATATGCCCTGATCTGTGTTTCAAACCTCATGTTATTGTGCCAAGTGCTGTAGTTTATGACTCACATTACTACTCTGGGGAGGCACATTTATTAAGTACTTACCGTATGCCAGGCAGGTGCTGACCGCTCTGTGCACGTGTGATAGAAGGGAAACTGGAAATGTCAACAGAAGCACCAGGACACTGTAGATATGAAATTCCAAGCTGAGATGCCAGACCATATGTAGATGTTCAAGGGCGCAGGCATTAGATGGTGTGAAAACTCCCCCATAGGGTATAAAAGGGTAGAGAAAGTGGGTTTGTGAGGTGGATTTCTCCCTCCCTCCTTTCCTCCCTCCCTTCCTTCCTTCTTCCCTTTTTTTAAAGATTTATTTATTTTTTTGAGAGAGAGTGTGGGAGGCGCAGAGGGAGAGGGCGAGAGAATCCTTGAGCAGACTCTCTGCTGAGCGCAGAGCCTACCGCTGGGCTAGATCCCAGGACCCTGAGATCATGACCCAAGTTGAAATCAAGAGTTGTCCATTTAACTGACTGAGCCACGCAGGTGCCCCAAGGAGGATTTCTTTGAAGGTAGCTGGTGCCAGATCCCTCTTTCCCCCACCTTCCCCACACAAGGGCCTTCAGTGAGACTGCTTGGAAAAGGAGTTGTCTGGTTGGCATTTGGGGGGCACACTGAGCCTACGTCCGATATGGGAGAGTGGGCAGGATGGAGGAGAGGAGACGTGAGGGAGAAGGAAGTAGGGAATTGGGTCAAAGGTACATGAATCGTGGGCCAGAGGTGCTGACTGGTCAAGGTCTAGGTTGTTTATAATGTTGGGTCTAGGACCATTTAAAAGGAGACTGCCCAAGAGAACATGTGGAGGGACTGAGTTCTTCTGGGCTGGGCACTGGCTTGGGGAGAGCAGAAGTTTTGAAGACAAGTCAAATGTGATTATTGTCTAGAACTGGACCTTCCAATTTCTGAAATGAGGCCATATTTGAGACGTGATTTGAGGGCACTATGATCTCAGGTGCACGTGTTGTGGACCACGCTTCCGACAGTCTTCAACCAAGTGCAAAGAAACAACGTCCCCCACTGAAGACATCATAAAGGGAAGTGTTGAGTTTTGATTCTAACCTTCGAACCACTCTCATTCCGTCATAACTGGTTATAGATGGTATTTTGTTGAACCTTCTCTGAGGTGGTAATCTTTTTATCCCCATGGAAAAGGTGGAGAAGTTAAGGCTTAGAGAGTTTCCACGGGTCAGCGTGAGGCCACAAAACTAGCTGGGAGTCAAACAGGGTTTGAACCCAGAGCTTCTCTTAGCACTGCGCCATGCTGCTGGGGGAGCAGTAAAGGGCCCCGCCATGGGCAGTCGGACAAGGACCTGCTGGAAATAGTGTGTAGATGGTGCGGTTTGATTTTTTTTAAAGAAAGAAGGATGTTGGCCAATACATCAAGCTGAATTTTCCATCTCTCGGTTTAGGACTTGAAAATTCCGTCAGAATAAAGTGGGACTTTGGCCCCACAGCTCACGGTATTTCCTCTGGCACATTCCAAGAGGGCAGAGCTGGGTCTTCAGGCAGACGAGGAACATGGGGGTGCTGCTTTCTTCCCACCTCCCCACGACCCTCTTCCTATGCTGGTGTATGTTCCCCACTGCCAACTTCTGAACCTGAAAGCTCAGGGCCAGTCCTGTGGGCTGTGACTCTCCACTAGGGTCTTCATCTTGTGTCCAATTTGCTGAGCTTTGCAGGGCTGGGGGCAGTTCTTAAAACTGCAGAGCCATGTGGGAGAGGTGAGGAATTGTTTTTCAGCGGGGCTCTCGGGTACCCCTGAAACACAGCCTGTCGACCTCTCCCTGCTGTTCTGTTACCTTTCTCGGGGAAATGTCCCGAAACCAGCATCATTTGTGTGTGTCACCAGCTCCAGGAAAGCCGTTGCTAAACACCCATTGTTAGGATCACGACGATCAGATAAATAAAATACTGCTGTATATTCAAGCATGGCCTTTACGGCATGATATTAAAACAATAAATCAAGTATCACAGACTCAGCATTTGAGCCAGCTTTTATTGCATTATTCCATTCTCTCCATTATCCAGCTTTAAAATCCCTCCCCCTGCATTTATGATTTTTGAAACATTACGTCAGTTATGTCCCCATGGCACTTTAATCTAATCCCAAACTTTAAGGGGGTAGGTAAGTGTTTAGGACACTGGGCCAGGCTCTGATCATTTTATGAAACCGTTGTTTTATAGAAGAACATTACCTTTATTACCAAATTCTATGGTGTGTCGGTGGGGTGGGGGGACAATCTGGTTACAATTACAAATAGCGTTTTTAAGAGCTGCAGTAGAAAGCTCAGCCATTTGAAGATGAGATACGGCTTCCTCAATGGGTCGTAGCATATTGGTGCAAGATGTCAGAGGGGAGCTTGTCAGTGCCTCCTCCTGGTGCTTCCCCTTGGGGATTTTATGTTCACTCTTAGTGCAGGTGGTTCCAATGGAAACGCTCGATTGTGAGCCCCGAAGTGATGTTAGTCATTCATAGCACAATCGTCACCTATATCAAAGGAGAGCCTTTATGTACTGGCTAATGCAGTTTGTGAAGTTCACCCCAAACGAACTGGATGCCATTAAACTTTTGGAGTAACCGCCTCTTTCCTACCGGACGGGAGGTCAGGCTCCTGGGGGAGGGAGCGCGTTCTGCAGCACTGCTCTCCGCTTCTCAGGGAAGAGGTGGGAGTCTGTCTCCATTGACCGTCCAGCAGCTGCCAATATCCCCATCTGCAGTTCTTCAATCCCCCTTTTTTATGAAACTTGTATGGGAGAGGGAGTGCCTTGATAAAAGCGTTGTAAACGGCAACGCAAACCACGTCGGTAGGATACTGTTTAACATTCAAGTGGCCCGTCTTCCATATACCATGAGCCTCTGAGAAGCCAATAAATGTCAAAGAAATGTCAAATTATGTCGGTATTTATTGGGCCCACAGTACATTTCTGAGGAAGCTTTGTGGCATTTGGTCATCACATTCTTTGAAGGTATCACACAGAGTAGGGACCATAAATACATCAAACGGATTTCAGCATCCGCCCCCTGCACGGTCCATGGCCCAGCACTGGAGTGTGCGAGGCACTTCTCTCTTGGGGGTTTGCTTGGCCAGATGACTCTTTTAGCTCTGAAATCAAAAGGAGGTGGGCAGTCATGTCCCCACAATCAGTAAAGGCCCAAGTTTGGATGTCTTTGATGTTCCTATGCCTTTTGGTAGAAACCTTTTAATGTTGCATGGAAATAAGCTGCCAGGATTTTTATCAACTGCCTGGTGGGTGAAGGAAGGTGAGCAGGGAGGTGGGCACCGTGGAAGAAAAGTAGGAAGGTCATTGGCTTCAGGAGTTGGTATCAGCAGGGCTTTCTAAGACCCCTCTGGGCTCTACCTAGACGGACAGGTGCATCTTTGTCTCTGCAACTTGTGAAGGTAGACCCCGAGGGGCCCGGCCTTTCTGAGGCAGCCTGGCCTCCAAAGACTGAGCAGAAGTCCCAGGCAGCCAGTTTGGCTGTCTGTCGTTCTCTTTATTAAAGCCAGAAGTGAATGTGACAAACTTATAAAAATCTGCATCGTTAGGAGAAATAAATTATTTATTTTATTTTTGCTGTCTCTTCCTGCAGCCGTTCTCTCAAACTACCTGAATTCTGCTGCCCTAATTTTTCCTTTTCGAATATGGAGAAGCCAACATTTCTGATGTACCTTCCATGTGCTCAGCCAGTCACGCTTACATTGTCTCTAGCTAGGCCTGCAAAGCATGTGGACTTAGCCCCACTTGACTGGTGATGAGACTACGCCACCGAGGCTGCTCGGTGTCAAAGCAAGAGTTTGAACCCAGGTTTTCCTGCCTTACTGTCCCGCCCTGCCACCCCCTCGCTCATTTTGGGCCCATCACCCCAGGGGAATGCCCAGGAAATGCCTGCTCCTGAAATTTGGGGGCCTTTCTGAACAAAAATAAACATCTGGGCAATATAGTGAAAGCTGTTCAGTTCTGAGGTCCAACCAGATGCAGAATCTTTGCAGAGGGCTTCAAACCACCCCCCCCCTGTTTGCCCAGCAGTTTTTCCCCCCTAAATAGGAAATGGAATCCCAGTCTCCTTGCCAACACGTTATGGAGAAGATGTAAGGTCAGTCATCCATCAGTGCAGTTGAAGGCAAAAGGGATGAAGAATGGGATAAACTGAAATTGAGAAGAGTGTGGCTAACTGTAGTAATTCTGTTATATGTTACCTGTTTGAAGCCTTTTAAAAAAACGGAGTCTTGAGCAGAACGATGATTGGTTGTCCAGGAAAAGCATGAAGCACGGTGCTGCCGAGAAGTTAAGGCTGGGCTTGTCCTGCGTGCAAAACGCACTCAAAGATTTCAAAGAATTTTTTTTTTTTTGACTGTCTCTCATAATAAAAAGGGGGGACCTGAAACTACATGTGGACAAAGTCATGTTTCTAGAAGAACTTGGGAATTTTGGAGAGAAAACTTTTGAAAGGAGACTCCATCAATCTAGTTTTATTGTTAGAATCACCCTTCCCTTCCCCTTTGATAAACTGCCTCATTTGTTCTGTCTCTCTCTTGTCTGTCATGAAACGGTTTTGCACTTGAATCCACCCGCACACTGTTCCTCAGTGTGCCCTCCTCCAAGAGGACTCAGTCTCTTACCCAGGGCATTTATTCCTGCACTAGACATTTGCTTATACGTCCTTCTGAAATATTCCTCCCCTCAAGAATTCTATTGACCACACTAAAAGGAGCATCCCTCACTGTGGAAGACAAGGGACCTTTTCTGGCTTTTTCTCTGGCATTGCACTAATGGAAAGTTATATGTCTTAGAAAAGAAAGTCCAAACACCCGGTGAAATTGTTAGACTTAGAAGAATCATAATAATTTGGGCCTCACCGATGTAGGGTGTTTTCCAAGTCAGACATATGTTTGAAAGGTTACATTCATTAATATTGAAAACCAGGCTACACGACACATGCTTGACTTCCCCTGAGAACACAATTCTGAAAGTCCACTTGACACCTATTTCCATATCAATAATTGATGTGCTGTTTACTCATCATTTACATCTGATTATTAAAACAAATCCCGAAGGAAACTGACTTGATAATTTATAGTAATCCCATTTTTTTTTAAAACAAGATTTTATTTATTTATTTGAGAGAGAACACAAGTGGGGGGAGGAACAGAGGGAGAGGGAGAAGCAGACCCCCTGCAGAGCAGGGAGCCCAGTGCAAGGCTTGATCCCAGGACCTGAGATCATGACCTTAGCCGAAGGCAGATGCTTAACCCAGTGAGCCACCCAGATGCCCCTATAGTGATCCCTTTTTTGAGTAAAATATATTGTTATACTTAATAAGCTTGCATGTCTTTGAATATCCAGTAATTCAGGCCTTTTCCTGGGCAGAGTCAATCCGATTAATGAGATTCTTCTGTATTTCAGTGCTGACAGCTTCCTTTTCATATATTTAAATTATATTCAAGAATTTTGATTCCTAGACATAAAAACAGATTACACGGGGTTTTGAAAATATTAGCAAATGCCAACTATATGGTGTTTAGTAAGGAAAGTTGTAGATGCTTTGAAGCTCATTTCTTAATCTTGGTTAGTATCAGTTTCCTGGTGGTTGATTTTATGAGTCACCTTGGCTGGTGCCTAGATAGCTGGTCAAACATTATTCTAGATGCTCCTATGAAGGTATTTTTTTGGATGAGATTAACATTTAAATTTGTTGACTTTGAATAAAGCAGATTATCCTTCATGATGTAGTGGGTCTCACCCAATCAGTTGCAGACCTTAGGAGACCTCAGGTCTCCCCTGAACAAGAAAGAATTCGGCCAGCAGTTGGCCCTTGAACTGAGCTGCAACGTTTCCCTGGGTTTTTAGCTTGCTGGCCTACCCTGTAGATTTTGGACATGCACCCCACAATTATAGGGGCTAATTCTTTAACATAGATCTCAATCCCACTGCCCCCCCCCCCAAATATACATATGTCCATAGATTTAGATATAGATCTTGTTTGTTGTCTGGAGAACCCTGACTAATACAAGAGGCTTCTCAGAATATTAACTGAGAAAGTACCCAGCACCGTGCTTGGCACATTTTAGAAAATGATTGTTTAAAGCTTTCTATGTGTAGTGAGTTGGCCGGCTTTTAGTGCAATGAAGAATGACATTTAATAAAGTTTATTTGTCTCTCTTTTCTGTCTGATGCTTGTATAGTATTTAGCACAATGGTCATGGTTAGTAAACATATGCAAGGATTTTGGAGAACACCTGAATGAGAGAGGGCAAAGCAATCCAATGGCACAAAACCAGAGAGAAAATAAACTTTTATTTTGTGGCAGGATTCCACTCACTGAAATGGTTTGAGGCAGTTTCTAAATGTCAGGCTTAAACTAGCACATGTGGAAGAGTAGAGGTTGTTGAATTTAAATAGAAGATGTTAATTTTTTACGTGTTTAAGGGAACTTTGGAGTATTTATACAAGCACAATAGGCCTCCAATGGATAGTTGATAATCAGAGGAATCCTGGTTTCTGTGCAATCAACTGATGGAATGTGTAATTTTCATTTCATGAAAATTTTTCATTTCATGGTATTTTTTCCTTTATAAAGGTGATGCATTAGAAAGTATAGACAATTTGGCAAATACAGAAAGATAGAAAGTAAGGTGGAAATCACTTTTACAAGATGATTATTATCAATATTTTGGGGTATTTTTCTTTCTTTTTTTTCTAGGACTTAGTGTTTGGATTTCACATAGTTGTGTTATGTTATAATATATAAAATAATTTGTAGTATTCTTTTTTCTGTTTATGTAAAATAAATAAATAAATAACAAGTATTTATTTATTTAAGATTTTATTTATTTATTTGACAGAGAGAGACACAGCAAGAGAGGGAACACAAGCAGGGGGAATGGGAGAGGGAGAAGCAGGCCTCCTGCCGAGCAGAGAGCCTGATGTGGGGCTCGATCCCAAGACCCTGGGATCACGACCTGAGCCGAAGGCAGCTGCCCAATGGCTTAGCCACCCAGGTGCCCCTAAAATAAATATTTATTGAAAATTTATGGAAGTGTGGCTATACTATCCAAGGAGAAGAGTTTATCTCCCTGGAAATCAGAGCAAAAGACTAAAAATTTTAAAAAGAGAATCTGCATGGATTGCATGGAGCACTGGGTGTGATAGGCAAACAATGAATCATGGAACACTACATCAAAAACTAATGATGTACTGTATGGTGACTAACATAACATAATTAAAAAAAAAGAAAGTAAGGGTTCCCAAATTAAACAGAATGGGAGGCCTATTTTAATTGATACAAAGAAGCTTCCAAAGGCTTCAAGATTCCAAATTAGTCTCATTGAAAGATTCATTACAAAAGGCTAATAAAAAATTTAAAACAGAAACGGTATCTAAAAAAAAAAAGAAATAAAAAAAGAATCCGTTCTTACTGTTAGAACATTCTTTTCCAGTTGGTCGTTAGCATCTCTGCTCGATTCTCAGGACTATAAAACCACAGTGGTATTTCAAAGGGGAGCAGTCTGAGCTAGTGGTCAAGAGGCCCAGTTCCGGAACCAGACAGCCTGGTTCAAATCCCAACTCTGCCACACACCTGTGCAGTAAACTTGGGCAAGTTTCCTCCCGGGTAAAGTGGGGATTAGAAAACTTCTTTCATAACAGTTGTAAGGATAACAGGAAAACATGGGGAAAAAACTTCCAACAGTGCTTTGAATATAGTAAACTCTCATTCGAGGATTGCTTGTTATTAGATGACAGGCGACTGCTTCCAATTACATCATTAATATAATTTGCAAAGACATAAGCCCTTAGTGAGTGCAAGGTAACACGTGTGTTACATGCATATCTCATTAATACAACCATTCCTTACAGCGGTTCATGAGATAGGCATGGCCGTGCCCATTTTGCAGATGAGGCATCTGAGGCTTAGCTTTGCCAAAATCTCACAGCTGGTCAGTGGGACAACAGGCTGCTACTTGTGGCCTTTAAAACAAGGAAAGCCCAGGTATCCCCAGTCTCGCCTATGCAGGTGTGGGAGCAGTTGCAATTGGAGAAGGAGGTGGAAGGGAAAGGAAAGGGGGGATTTTAAAGAAGTTTGTCATGACCTACAGGTTCTGAGAATTCACATAAAGGATGGGAGTGATTCTGGAATCTCTTTCAGGGGCTACCCTCATTCTTTCAGCCCCACTATTCAGACTAGACATGTGAATTACAGATTTTTGATCATTGTGTTCAAAATATTTTTCATTAAAAATATGAAACAACAACCAAAAAGGAGAAGGTATGCTTTCCAGGAGGAATTGCAGAAAAAGAAGACACATTTTCCTCCTTCAATTTTCTCTAGAAAATAAGTCATTGTATCTGAGAATGGTAGCAGAGAATTCGAGTCTGTTTCTATGCGTGATCATGTCATGTGCAAACAGCTTGTGAAAGAAACACCCAGGGTAATTTATCAAGGAAACCGCTTTTGACTCTATTCTTTTCCCTGGGGTTTATGAAACTTCAGCAGGTGGCATTTTGTTGTTTAGCATGACAAGCTTGTGAAATTGCAACAGCTAGCAAGGAGGGGGGCAATTTGGGGGCAATTTGATCTGGCTTCTTCGGTAGATGAAAGAGAAGGGCAAACTGAAACTAACATGTATTGAGCCTTTTGAATGCGTGGGTCCGGGACTAGAGACTTTAACATACATCTAAATTTACATCGACTTTCACACATCCAATTTAATTGTCACAGTGTTCATTTATTAATTCAGCTAATATTTATTGAGTGCCTACTAACAAGCAGATCCTAGGTAAGCTGCTGGGTTTACAAGGTAAGCAGGTAGAACTAGAGAGCAGGATAGCCACGTGGGTCTCTGCCATGCTGCCGAGCTGGAGGGTGGTGTGAGAAGAAATAGATGTCCCTCCCCTGACAGGTTTTCAACTGAGGACACTGGAGCTGAAGGTTTTCAGAATATCTGTGCAGGCAAGTAATGAGGCTGGGGTTCCTTATGCCTGCGTGTTCCCTTCAAGGCCTCTCTTGTGCCTCATCTCTCAGGGGGTCTCTGAGGAGTCCATTTAAAATGCTGTTTCCTAACTCTCTTCCTCAAGCTCATAAGCAGTTTGCCTCGACTGCCCCCATTGCTGAAGTGTGACCGTGTCTCTTCTTGTCCTGTGTGTTTTCTTCTGTAGCTCTCTGCTCCGCCTTCTCTCCCTTCTAACCTCCTCTGGAGGGCTGGAGACATGGTGATAACAAGGGAAGTAGCATAAATAACCCGAACAATAAAACAAAGCCCACGTCACCACTGTTCACAGGTGTTCAGCTACTCTTACCTTCCAGGAAGCTCTCTTGGTGGGAAAGCATGGCTCCCGGGTCTCCTTCCCTCAGGCTTTGAGGTCACTGGTAGAATTCTGGTCCTTGAGATGCAGCACCGAGGGCCCCTTTGCCTGGCGGTCAGCAGGGTTGCTCTGTCATGAGGGCCACGTGTGGTTCCTCGTTGGGCACCTTCTCACATACCCTCCCACCTCATCTCAGCTGGCAATGAGACCCCTCAAGTTGAATCCCCTTCACTCTGTGAATGACTCCCCTGCTACCAGCTGGAGAAAACTCTCTGGCTACCACCAGTTAATGCTTAAGTTAGGCCTGCTCAGATCATCTACTTTTTGATTAACCAAAGGCAACTGGTTGGCAATCTTAATTACATCTGCAAGAATTCTTTTTTTTTTTTTTTAAAGATTTTATTTATTCGACACAGGGAGAGAGAACACAGACAAGCAGGGGGAGAGGCAGAGGGAGAAGCAGACTCCCCGCTGAGCAAGGAGCCCGACATGGGGCTCAATCCCAGGATCCTGGGATCATGACCTGAGCCAAACGCAGACGCTTAACCAGCTGAGCCACCCAGGTGCCCCTGCAAGAATTCTTTTTGCCATTTAATGTCACAGAGTCACAGGAAGGATCTCACCATATCCACAGGACAAGGACCACGGGGGTCATAGAATTCTGTCTGCCAGAAGGGAATAGATATTTTCAGCAATTCCTCTAACAATGGCAAGTACATTTTTGCTTGGTTTTCAGTTCTGATTGTCTCCTGGTTTCCTGGTAGACCCTGAATACTTTGCATGTTTTCTGGTAAATCTCTGGAGTAGATAGGTTCGGTGACCATGCCCATGTACTACTCAGAGTCCCTGCCGCGGAGAAGGTCATTGACTGGTGACTTTAGCTCTGAATCCTTCCCTGGCCTCATACAAAGCTTCATTTTTCATCGGCTGCCCCAGCCAATGATTGCTCAGCAGAAAGCTACTTTGGCTCATCATTTGAGAACGCCCCTTCAGCCTGGTTGAAACTTTCTAGAATTGCATTGCAGTCTGAGATTTTCATTTGAAACCCCCTTCTTCCCTCTCTCTCTCACACGGCCCAGGCATGCACGGCTGTCTGACGGCTTTCCCCACCTCCTCTGGACCACTCTGTTTTCCTCACAAGAATTTCCCCCAATAAATCTCTTGCATATCTCATCTGGTCTTGGCATCCACTTGTCAGAAAACCCAAACCAATGCAGGTGATGCCAGAGATGTCCCAGGAAACAGGTGGTAAGATGGGGTTCTGGGACTTTCTCACTTACGACCTGGTAGCAAACAGCATCTCGTTCTGACTGGGTTGTGGGGCACCGATAGTCCCTGGCACAAGGCGGCCTGCTTTGGACTGAATTGTATTCCCTCTAAACTCATCTGTTGAAGTTCTAGCTCCCAGTGTGACTGTATCTGAAGATAGGGCTCTTAGGAGGTAATCATAGTTTAATGAGGAAAAGGGTGGAGTCCTAATTGGAAAAGATCAGTGGCCTTGTAAAAAGAAAATGACAGACAGATTCTTTTTTTCCCTAGTAACTGACTAACATTCAGCCTGAGGCTTTTCAATATTTCCTGTGAAAAGAGCTTTCTTCACTGAGAACTGACTGTACGCTGGGGAAAGGGGATGTTTTGAGGACACTTAGACATAGGGTCTGAGTTGACACTGCTCCTGAGAGACCAAAAGCCTCATCATGGCCCTCTGTTAGCGTGAAGGCCTAAGGGGGCAGGTACTGAATAATGTGCTGGACAAAGTCTGGCTCACGGGGGCCACAGGCTCCCTGGGCTCCCTCAGCGTCGTGTCCATGGGCTTTCTCTGGGCTGTTCCAGCCCATGGCTAAGCACAGCGACCACATGGATGCAGTCCCATTTCTGCAAGAAGTAAGACTCCTCTGACGGGCCACCTTGGCTTCAGGACTCCCGGACAGACTGTCAGAACTTCCGCCAGAACGCATGACAGATGAGGAGAGGTCATGCACGCCTGCCTTCTTCCCTGTCTCCTTCAGACGGGTCAGACCTGCACTGTGGTCAGATGGCCCTTCCAGTTTTACTTGTTTCCTTTCAGTTTTCCCTCGCTGGCACTTTCCCCTATAAATATCTTGCACATCTAATCTCATTTTAGCATCTGCTTCTGGGAGGAGCAAACACAATAGGACTTGTGGGCGGGGCGTTGTTTATGCACATGGTTGGACATGCCCTTCGGGGTGCGTCTTGCTTTAGTAACAAGTAGGTCACACCATTTGCTCCTTAAATTAATATAAAGCAGCAGAGTGAAATGTAATCATAACCTGGCAAGGCTGTGGTCACCGTAGGAGGTGACAAAATGCCACATTGTCCTCTGTATTTGTGTGACAGCAGCTTGCTCAAAGGGCTTCTGCCTGCTCTTCAGTTCTGTGTGTTTTGCCAAAGGAGGTCTCTCGATATCTGGGAATGACTCCTCATTGGGACGTTTCTTTTTGTCAAGATGCAACAAATCAAACACCTTTGCCAGGGACTCCACATTGATCGGTTTCCTTCTGTAGCAATTTGTGACCCGTCTCTCTCTTCCTGACAGTGTAGCTCCAAGTGCTGAGTTCATAAACTAGTTTATGAAGAGACCCGCTCCATCCCTTGCTCAAAGTGATTTCTCCAACTTCAAGATACAGAGCTGTTATTACCGAGGCCACGAGCTCGACTTTTACCAACTGTCATGTTTCGTGACAGCTATTGTACTGGTTTTCTTGTTTTTTAAAAAAATTCTTAAAAGGGGGGTGCCTGAGTGGCTCAGTGGGTTAAAGCCTCTGCCTTCGGCTTAGGTCATAATCTCAGGGTCCTGGGATTGAGCCCCGCCTTGGGCTCTTTGCTCAGCAGGGAGCCTGCTTCCCCCTCTCTCTCCGCCTGCCTCTCTGCCTACTTGTGATCTCTCTGTCTGTGTCAAATAAATAAATAAATAAAAATCTTAAAAAAAAAATTCTTAAAAGGAACCGCACCCACACAAAACGAGTTAAGAGAGCTACGGGTGAAGAAGGGAGGGTCTACAGAGTTGGAGTGGCATGCTGGTATTCTGAGAAGACACAGGTTCTGATCCCAGCTCAGATGCCCATTGACCATGTGCCCCGTGGTGTTTTGTAATGCCTGTGTACCTTCATATTCTCATCTGGAAAAGGGAATGCTCATGTCACAAGGGTTGGGGAAAATAATTTATGTAGAAGCTCCATTTAGGAAGAAACCCAACATAATAAAGGCTAGGGCACAGAACTTAACCACTGGAAACCAGGAGGCCAAAATCATCATGGCGGTTGGCCAGGCCCCAGTGGCAGCCAAGGGGGCTTGACCTATAGGGAGTTAGTAGCAGGTGTTAAATAAATAGGAACTAATATTTATACTTTCATGAGTACTATGAGCCATAAATTTAGAAGTATAGACTTCTAAAGGGCAAGGCAAGTAGGCTGCATTGTACCAAGGACAGGGCTTGTCCCTGATAAGTACTTCATCCATGTACTGAATGGACATGTAGATAGCAAGGATGTCGACATGAAATCTACTTGGCAACTTGGGAAGGGTAGAAGACCACCAGCACAAGAATCTATCTTAGCCATTCTCTCTGCGAATCCGTGTTCTTCCCAAAACATGAACAAAAGGAGGGAGGGATGGCTTTGAGAGGAAGCCATTTGCATGCTCAATTTCTCACTCACTTAGCAAGCATTTTTGAGCCTCATCAAAGTGCCATCCTCAGGACTTGGTGACTGGAAACGAACATAGAAAAAGACTCAGGCCACATCTTCAGAGAACTATCAGTCCAGTCAGGGAAGGACGCTATGGTGGGTCTCCATGGGGGCTTACTGGAAGTAAGGAGGGGCTGGCAAGGAAGCCTCCTGAGAGGGGATGCCCCTGGAGTTTAGTCTGCGAGTTAGCAAGGTGAAAACTGGCAGTTTAAGCAGGGAGCATCACCCGAAGGCTCAGCGTTGTGAAAGACGTGGTCATGAGGGCATTGGGGAATTTTCACACGTTGTACAACAGCAAAAGTACAGAGTGTAAGCTGTCTCCCAAGTGAAGGAGATAGATGTTGCGGGAACACCGGTTGGGGCACCATTATTAATTCTTTCACCAACAAAATCTGAGGCAAAGTGCTTCGCGTGGGGATGTGTCGTGCAGAGCACAAGTTGGCACGCCCATATGTGCAAAGCAGTAAGCACTTGGCAGAGCGGAGCCAGTGTCTCTGATTGACTTTTAGACACAGTCTGTCTCCAGAGAATCTCTTCCAGAACCGGAGTAGGGATGGATGACTGTCGACATAAGAAGCTACCACCGAGCTCTCACAGTTGCAGATGGACAGATGAGCTCTCTGGGGTTTATTTCTCCCCTGAGCTGTGGGTTACTTTCCCTGCTTGCGCTGCAGGAGGTATGTAAGAAATTGCTCGAAGAAGCTCTTGGGTTTCTCTGAGTGGTCTGCTTCATGCTCTCTTCCAGCTGTCAAATAGATTCTTCCTCATGAAGGCGTCCATCCCTTCATGTTCCCCTTCTGGACCACTCCAGGACTCTGATTTCTGCATTTCAGGACAATGCGTGCATGAGGGAGCCCCATTTTATTTCCCATCTTGCCCGCCATTGTGTTAAGAAAACCATGAATGAATTCTCACTTTGTGTTTCGAGCCAGCCTAGCTTTCCTGCTACATTGTAGAGGCCTGCCCCTTCCCTACCCCATTCCACAGACGCTGTTTGGCTGCATGTCTTTCTTTCTTCTTTAATATGTCCTCATCTCCATTTCCTGCAATCACTTTTATTTACCCCATAATGATTTTCTCTACCAGTTAATAAACTCTGCTCTATTTATCTTTTTCCCTATTTAGTGGGTTATGTGGCTTCAATGAGCTTTCTGTCATTTGCCTAAAAACTGTTATTAAGTTGTGTAGTACCAGTGTCACGTGCCTCATGCCACTGAGAAGGCTCGGGCTGGGTTCCAGGGGGCCTCCCCATGATCATCTCCCTATTTGTTCACACAGAGAGTAAGTGGTGTAGTTCGAGCTTGCAAAGGCCAAGGAACACAAGCCTTACCTTGCTGCCTTCATGTCTGACAGGAGCCCGCTGCGTGTACCCCTTCTCATCTTTATCTGAGTCACATGGAATCGCTTGAAGCCCCTCCAGTCTGCTGGGCTCGAGTGGCTATGCATTTTATTTTCCTGCCCACCTTGGGGGTGCCTTGGGTAAAATGGCCAAGCTGACTGGCTGAGAATCAGCATGCATTTCTTTTTCCTGCCACACTTTTGCCTGGAGTTGAATTACAGTCATACATCAACCTGTGGCCCCCAAAGACTCTCTGGCGGGCCCACCGTTGTGGCTCTTTGTCTTGTTTCATGCATTAATTTCCCCTGAGAGTTTGCTTTTTAACATTTTTTAAAAATAAAAAAGGTAAACTTTTTTTCCCAATATCCAAAGCCATACCTGTGTGTCATATACAAACTATGAAATGCAGATAATTAAAAAGGGAACAAAATGCACCCCTGAATCCCACCATCCAGAGATAATCACCTTGGTATTTTATCTGTAATTATAGACATACACACAAGGATGCATAATAAGCTGGTGTGTGTGTGTGCGCGCGCATTATACGCACTTTTTTTCTTTACAAAGTTAGAATCATATCATACATAAAGTTTTGCAGTGTGCTTTGCATGTCATGAACATGTTTTCGTGCCAATGCATATTTATCTGGTTCAGTTTTAATAGCTAAACAGTACCTCATCATACTAACGTAGCATAATTTCCTTAACTGATTTGCTGTTCTTGGTTGTTTAGGTCACTTCAAACTTTTTATGATATATATAAAAATGGACATAGCTAAAATATTTATGCACAGCCTTATTTTTTTCCTTAGCATAAATTCTTCCAAGTAGAATTATTGGAGCCAAAGAAGGCATATTTGTGAAGCTTTGAAAACATCCTGCCAAATGATCCCCCCCAATCCCTGTTTAAGTTGTGCCAGTATGCACATTCTCCATTAGTTGGGGTGTTCCCATTTCTGCTCACCCTGAGATTTTTGAGTAGGTAGAAATTTTGTGGTCTTGGATAGGCTTTCAGAAAGACAGATAGCAGGCCTCTGGAATCTGCAAATCTGAATCTAGCTCTACGTGATGGTGGGTAGGACACGACTCTACAGTGTGGAGTTTGGAAGCCCCCAAAGGGTGCCTGGAACCCCACCAGCAGAACTATGCATTCTTCTAAACTTGTCCAGAATTTCCCATCTCATGTTGCCTTTCCTGTTGCCTTCCTTTTGTTCTGACCACCTTTATTTCTACCATACATATACCTTGTACCGGATTCTGTGCTCATCTCTTTTGGTCTCTGATTTTGTGTACAGAGATGCTGCTTTTCCACCCTGACTTAACTTCTCTAGGAAGAATGTTGGAGTTTCTTCCATAAATTCAACCTTGCAAGACGCATGATGACGTATACAGTAGGTGATAAATACCTGCTGACTCAGCTGACTTTCAGGCCAGACCTGTAGCTATTGCCTAGTGGGCATTTCTAGGGTGTTGCCTAAGTCACAGAAAAATAGCAGTGTGGAGGGGAGGAGTGCTTTCTTCTGATTTCCAGGAAATAAAACCACATATGATTCTGGGGGATCCTTTTCCTAAGCCTTCAGAGGAATGCATCACATTTTTTATTATCCCCTCATGGAGTCACATGGCTCGCTATCTTCAAGCTGTGTTACATGGAAAATCGAAGCTTTAATCAACTTTGCCTCTTGTCGTCTCTGAGTTCCAGTCTTGATTTTATTTCCTGAGCTGGAATTCATAGGAGGAAGGACACATGCACTAGCTGAGTGGAAACAATGGGCTGTTTACCCCAGGGTTACTGATGCCCAAGGAGGGCTCGTCCTCCTCCCCACACTCTTTCCCACCCCATTGTACTCTTCCACAGCCTTTGGGCAGGCTACAGTCGAGGCAGAGGCAATGGCCCTTAACTTGAATGCTAACACCCAGATCACTCGGGATTCTGTTCCAATGACTTCCCTGACCTCTAACAGTGATGACCTTTCCATGTCTTTGAGTCTTGACATCACTGGTTTGGGTTGAGAGGATGGTGTTGTAAGTGACAATAAATGACAGTGAAATCAGGGTGGTGGTTATAATTTGGTGGTAACTTGATGTAGTAGGTGCAGCATGAGTCACATATGGAGAGGGGGCAGAGGGCATGGGACATGGAGGCCGCTTACATCCATACCTCCCCGACAGTGGCAATCCCATGTGAGCCGTGGGACTCTGTGGAGAAGTGGGTTCAGAGCAGAGAAAGGGAGGAGCATGGCAATCTCTCAGGTCAGGCTTTGGGATCAACAGATTGACCAAGGTTTGTGATTTACTAGTTGCGAATAGCCACACTCAAGCGCTTAGCATTGATAGATATTTTTCTCATTACATTTCAAACGTAGAAAATGGTCCTTTCTGAATGAGAAATCTGGGGCCAATTTAGTCATTAGTCATTTGAAACTTTCTCTCCTGGTGTTACAGAGAGAAAAAAATGACAAGAACTAAAACACATTCCTTGCTCTGAATTGCTTATATAGAACAAAATGAAATGCTTAAGTTCAGTAACTCCATTAGTCTGGTAGTTTGCTTTTTTTTTTTTTTTCCATTTCTGTTTTAGCAGACTGTTGTATTCAGATCTTTTATTATATGGGAGCAAAAATAATTGAATGCGTACTGTGCTGGGTACGTATGAGTGTATATTAACTCTTCAGTGGGTCCCCACGGCACCTGTGAAATCTAAGTCCCTACCATGATTCAAGGAAGGTGCTCAATTAGCATTTGATGATTAAATGGAGTGGGCTCGAAGAATAAAACCTCAACTCCACGGGAGTGGAGGCAGATACTCTGAAAATCCAGGGGAATTCCAGTGTTGGTTTATCTTTGGGTGTGTCAGCGTCAGACACATACGCATAGTATTCATTCTGCCAGGTGGCCTGGTTGCAACCTCAGTCTAATTTGAGGCTACTCTTAGCAGCCAAGTATGAACAGTTGGCTGGTCTGCAGAGAGCCATTGTCCTTGAAGGAAACAGAACATGTCACCCCAAAATATGTCACTTTGGCATAAGGATCATTTTGAGCTGAAGGCAATTGAGAAGAAGCAGATACAAGGGAAGCTCTCCACCTTCCCCCATTCGCCTGAAAGCAGTACATAGCATTTCAACGGCATCTCTCCTTCTTTCTCTACCAAGGAGGACAAAAGTTAATCATAAGAGACAATTTTAGATCCGTATCAGCCTGGAGATGGTACCAGAGGCATCTATGTCACTAGCTTTTAATTGCCATCAGTTTCCATTCTATTTACCTTCCCATAGTTTGCTACCCTTTGAAGCCTAAAATCATTTTCCTCTGTCCTATTATTTCTCTATAAATGTATTGTTCTTTGTTGGAACTGCTATATAAGCCTGAATTCTAAGCCCCTTCTTTGAGTTACTTATCTCTGAGTTTTCTCATGTGTTACACGTGCAGTACCCATGTCAAAACACTTGTCTGTTTTTCTCTTGAGAATCTCTCTGTTATTACAGAGCCCCAGCTGTAACTGTAGTAGTTTGCAGACGCAGCTATTGCATCTGGGCACCAGCACTTACACTGGCTTTATTCTGTGTGATCTCATGTATCTTCTGAACAGGAAGAGGAAGTCGAAATTATTTCCTCACTTCACAAAAGGAAACTGAGGTTCAGAGAGGCTAGGAGACCACTCAGGATGCCCTGCTGTAAAGTTTGAACCTGATGCTGCTATTTTGGCTTCATAAACTAGTTAGTTTTCTCTTTATTCTGGGACAGCATCAGAAGCTGGTGAGTGGCAAGTTTTAGGGGGCAGGTCTATTTACCAAGGGCTCATGCACAAACGTGATGAAGGGATGTATGTCAGCTTGTCTGAGGTACAAACTGCTCTCTGTGAAAGGGGCTTGAAATTATTAAAATCTCAGAGAATATCCACAAATGAAATACACACACACACACACACACACTCATCACCTCTTAAAGGCACAACAAAAAGCAAACTTCTTAGGCATCAAAGCTTATTTTAATCATTTTTGTTAGAACTATTTATAAAATGAGGTGAAATTTATCCTGCCTTCTTAAACAGATTATATGAAATTATATGAAATTAAGTCCTAAGCTTAGCTATATAGGAATTATTTTGTTCATATTACATCCTCAGCACTGAGTTCTGTGTCTCGCGCAGAGTAGGTATTCTAGAAACATTTGTTGAATGAATCAATGAATAAATAAAAAAACCCCACACATCTAAATAGAACATAACAAAATTTAAGAAGCTAGTATATTTTGGGTGACCATCTCGTTTTAAGTCAATGAAGAGCTCTGTTTGTGGTCTGTCCTGCACCTTCGTTTTATTTTATTTATTTTATTTTATTTTTTTAAAAACTCATTACTCTCATTACTTTGTTCTGGACCTTCCTTAACCATAAATTAACAGTTGCTAAACTCAGCTAGAACCAAGTCAAGTTCTTCAACTCCGTCTGATTTGTGTGGCCTATGGCACCTTGAATTATTTTTCTAAGTAAAAGGAAACCATTTGCTTGCTGACAATCCACTAATTTAAATATACCTTCAGGTATGGATTTTCCATAAACCTGGTAACCAGCCTGACCTGTTTGGCTTTTAATTCTGAAATTTATTGGCTCTTCCTTGCCTTTTGCAGATACAAGCTCATTCTTAATTGTTCATTTTTATTCTTACCCCAAACATAGTAAATCTTAATAGCTGGGCTTCCAACGTTGAAAGGGAATGCAGTAGCTGTGGAGAAAAGTATTCAAAAGCGCATTAGATTAGCAACAACATAATAATGTTTCCAAGCTGCATATAAGAGCTTATATTGACTTTCAGAATCATTGTGCAGAGATGTTTTTGAAGGGACCCTCCAGATGGGTGCATTCTCCCCACCTCAAGATTGTCATCACATGTTTCTTCTTCCATCTCTGAGTCATTCAGAACTGTGAAAATTCTATTTTCCACTTTAATTACAGAACTGGATGAGAATGTATTCCGTTGTTTGGCAGTATTACTAACGCACTCTATTTGTTTATGGCTCTTTGAGAAAGCCATTTTAATAAGGTCATATTTGCAATTTAAATGAACTTTAATATTTCTTGCAAAGGCTGGGGCTGCTTATTTATGCGAGGGGTGAACACGGTAGAAATTTATGGTTTAAAAATATGTTCTCCTGTTTTCTTTTCCAAATGGTGCATCTCAGGTGATAAACGTTTTCAATGATATTTATAATTTTTTCATTCCAGAAAAGGGCAGAAAATCCAAATCAGTGAAATAAATCATGACTCTAAATGGGGTTGTTAATACTGTATTTTTCTGCTTTTCCCATTAAAGTTTCTACCCCAAACTGCTATCGTATTCATGAAAAAAAATTACTCAGACACAATCCCGTGGGCGAACTCTGTTCTAGCACTCCCATACCACACAAACCAGCGAAACCACAACATGACACAACAAAAACTATTCTCTGAACTTTGAGGTGTGGCCATTTATTGAATTTAAATTGCTCTGGACGGACAGAACTTTCGGTAGAGAATGGAGCTACTACATTTACCTGTCAAAGGAATCTGTGATTGAGTTGTCAGGCAGGACAATTTATACCACAGCCCGACAACTCAGGGATCAGGAGGGGTGGGCTTTAGAGGAATTCATTTAATTGGCTGAGAAGTTGTTTCTTGATTGGAATGATGAGAGACAGAGAAGGGCCACTGTCCTTTCTCTGGCTTGAATTCTGCCTCCTACTTCATAAGTGCTTTTATAGATGCTCTGTTGGAAACACAAAGACCAAAGCAAGGGTTAGAAGATCTGAGTGAAGCTTAAGTAGCAAAGGCTTGTAGGCACCCATGTTGAAAATATTTAAGTACATTGGAATAGGATGACTTTTACATACTTCGAAAACTAAGATAAGAAGAAGAATGAGATGAGTTGTCTACTTTAAATTTTCTGTTACTTTAAAAGATTCAAATGTATCTGCAGAAACAAAATTCTACCAGGAATCAAATCTTGGTAAAATTCCTCCCTCCCTCCCTCCCTCCCTTCCTTCCCTCGCCCTCCCTTCCTCCCTTTCTCCCTTCCTTCCTTCCTCCCTTCCCCCCTCCTTTCTTTCCTTCCTTACTCCCTACCTCCCTTCCTTCTTTCTCCCCTCCCTTCCTCCCCTCCTCCCCTCCTTCCTTCCTCCCTCCCTTCCTTCCTTCCTTCTTTTCTTCTTTTCTTTTCTTCCTCCCTTCCATCCCTCCTTCCTCCCTTCCTTCTTTCCTTCTTCCTTCCAACAGATTGCTATTCAGTTTTACCTATTTGAGAGGCTTAGCATTCTTTTAAGTCAGGAAACTCTCAGCCAACAAGACCTTGTCTCCTTACATGCCCAGCCAAGCCTCAGGAAACAGGAACCTCAATAATCATTTACATTCCTCACCTCCCATTCACTCCTCAGTTCATACCCTTTCCATGTCTATTCCTGACATTCTGCTAAAACTCTTCTCTCCCAAGTTCAGCAAGACTCCCACAACTGGAAATCCAATGGACACACTCTTTCCTTGATTTGTGTGACTTCTCTTGAAAATAGGCCCTGATTGTATCATTTGCTTTACACTTGGACTTCTCTTTTCTTATGAAATCTTTATTTTACTAATGTATCTGTGACTATTCCTTCTGGATCTCTTTCAAGAGTGCTGAGACCCTAAATACTGGCATTTCTCAGAGTGCTTTTGGGTCCTCTGCTCCTCTTACTCCATATGCTTTCCCTGGTAACTTCATCTGTACTCAAGGCTTTAGTTACCACTTATATGAAACATGAGACATGGGATCTGGTGGTTTCCTGAACTGGTGACATGGTGGTTCCCACTGGTTTCTTTGGTTGCCACCTGCATGAAAGGCCCCCAAATGCATTCACCCAACCAGAAGTCGGAGTCGTAGATCCTTTTGCTGGCCCCTCCCATAGCCAACCAACATATCATCACTTAAAATGCCTCTCAAATGCATCCCACTCTCTATATTGCTGGAGAGAGTGCCTGTCTTGGTCCCAGTTCTTTATTGTTATCTGGATCCCTCTCTACTTCCAATCAGGTCCTGTTCTCAGAGCATCTTCCATGCTATACCTGGAGAGAATTTCCTAAAACGTAATACCTGGTTATATCACTCTCTCCAGTTCATACTTCCAATAGCCATCCAAAACTTTCCACACAAATTCCCAATTTCCATTACCCAATTGTCCCTCCCTTCTGCTATGATCCTCTTCGTTGTTTCTTATATTCCACAGATGAGTAAAACCATATGATACTTGTCTTTCTCTGATTGACTTATTTTGCTCAGCATAATGTGATGAACACTGGGTGTTATACATAACTTATGGATTATTGGACAGACACATAGACCAGTGGAACAGAGTAGAGAGCCCAGATACGGACCCTCAACTCTGTGGTCAAAAAATCTTCGACAAAGCAGGAAAAAATATCTAGTGGAAAAAAGATAGTCTCTTCAATAAATGGTGCTGGGAAAATTGGACAGCTATATATAGAAGAATGAAACTTGACCATTCTCTTACACCATACACAAAGATAAACTCGAAATGGATAAAAGACCTCAGCGTGAGGCAGGAATCTATCAAAATCCTAGAGGAGAACACAGGCAGTAACCTCTTCAACATCGGCCACAGCAAATTCTTTCAGGACAAGTCTCCAAAGGCAAAGGAAACAAAAGTGAAAATGAACTTTTGGGACTTCATCAAGATAAAAAGCTTCTGCACAGCATAGGAAATAGTCAACAAAACAAACAGGCAACCCACGGAATGGGGGAAGATATTTGCAAATGACACTACAGACAAAGATCTGCTATCTAAGATCTGTAAAGAACTCCTCAAACTCAACACTCAAAAAACAGATAATCATGTCAAAAAATGGGCAGAAGACATGAACAGACACTTCTCCAAAGAAGACATACAAATGGCTAACAGACACATGAAAAAATGTTCATCATCATTAGCCATCAGGGAGACTCAAATCAAAACCACACTGAGATATCACCTTACACCTGTTAGAATGACCAAGATCAACAAGACAGTAAACACCAAATGTGGAGAGAGGGGAACCCTCTTCCACTGTTGGTGGGAATGCAAGTTGGTGCACCCTCTTTGGAAAACAGTGTGGAGATTCCTCAAGAAATTAAAAATAGAGTTACCCTATGACCCTGCAATTGCACAGTAGGTATTTACCTCAAAGATACAGGTGTAGTGAAAAGAAGGGCCACATGTACCCCAATGATCATAGCAGCAAAGGCCACAATCGCCAAACTGTGGAAAGAGCCAAGATGCCCTTCAACAGACAAATGGATAAAGAAGATATGGTCCGTATATACAATGGAATATTATGCCTCCATCAGAAAGGATGAATACCCAACTTTTGTATCAACATGGACGGGACTGGAAGAGATTATGCTGAGTGAAATAAGTCAAGCAGAGAGAGTCAATTATCATATGGTTTCACTTACGTGTGGAGCATAAGGAAAAACATGGAGGACATTGGGAGAAAGAAAGAAAGGGTGAATTGGGGGAAATCGGAGGGGGAGATGAAACATGAGAGACTGTGGATTCAGAAACAAACTGAGGGTTTTGGAGGGGAGGGAGTGGGGGCTTGGGTGAGCCTTGTGGTGGGTATTGAGGAGGGCACGTATTTCATGGAGCACTGGGTGTGGTGCATGAACAATGAATCTTGGAACACTGAAAAAATAAAATAAAATTAAAAAAAACACTACATCTGAAACTAATGATGTACTATATGTTGGGTGATTGAATTTAAATTAAAAAAAAAAAGATATGAAAAGAAAAACAAGTTCTAAATTCCTTGATTATCACTTTGTTATGGCTTCATTTTAATTTTTCATTTTTCATTTTTATTATTTCTGTATTTATGTATGTATTTATTTTTCTCTTAAGACTTTAATTAAATTCAAGTTATATTTGAATTTTAATTTAAATTTAAAGTATTTCATTTAAATACTCCTACATATAGTGTAGTATTAGTTTCAGGGGTAGAATTTAGTGATTCATCAGTTGCATATAACAGCCAGTGCTCATTACATCAAGTGCTTTCTTTAATGCCCATCACCCAGTTGCCCACTCCCCCCATCCACCTCCCGTCCAGCAACCTTGTTTGTTCTCTATAGTTTAGAGTCTCTTATGGTTTGCCTCCCTCTCTGTCTTTATCTTATTTTATTTTTCCTTCCCTTCACCTATGTTCATCTGATTTGTTTCTTAAATTCCACATGTGAGTGAAATCATATGGTATTTGTCCTTCTGTGACTGACTTATTTTGTTTAGCATAATGCACTCTAGCACCATCCATGTCATTGCAAATGGCAAGATTTCATTCTTTTTGATGGCTGAGTAATATTCCATTGTATATACATATCACATTTTCTTTATACATTCATCTGTTAATGGACATCTGGGCTCTTTCCATAGTTTGGCTACTATGAACATCGAGGTGCATGTACCCCTTTGAATCACTATATTTGTGTAAGTACCTAGTAGTGCAATTGCTGGGTCATAGGGTAGTTCTCTTTTTAACTTTTTGAGGAACATCCATACTGTTTTCCAGAGTGGGTGTACAAGTTTGCATTCCCACCAAGAGTGGAAGAGGGTTCCCCTTTCTCTGCATCCTTGCCAACACTTGTTGTTTCCTGTGTTGTTCGTGTTAGCCCTTCTGACAGGTGTCAGGTAGTATTTCATTGTGGTTTTGACTTGCATTTCCCTGATGATAAGTGATGTTGAGCATTTTTTCATGTGTCTGTTGGCCATCTGTATGTTTTCTTCGAAGAAATGTCTGTTCATGTCTTCTGCCCATTTCTTTTTTTAATTTAATTTAATTTTTTTATATTTAAAAAAGATTTTATTTATTTATTTGAGAATGAGAGAGAGCATAAGCAGAAGGAGGGGTGGAGGGAGAGGGAGAAGCAGACTCCCTGCTGAGCAGGGAGCCAGATGTGGGGTTCGATCCCAGGACCTTGGGATCATGACCTGAGCCAAAGGCAAACATTTGACTGAGCCACCCAGGCACCCCAGGTACATTATAATTTTAGACAAATAATTTTTTTGTATAAGGATGTCTCATATAATACTTTTTTTCTTTTTTTTTAATTTTATTAACATGTATTCTTTGCTTCAAGGGCACAGGTCTGTGAATCCTCAGTCTTACACAATTCACAGCACTCACCATAGCACATACCTTCCCCAATGTCCATAACCCAGCCACCCTATCCCTACCCTTCCATCCCCCAGCAACCCTCAGTTTGTTTCCTGAGATTAAGAGTCTCTTATGGTTTGTCTCCCTCCGTGGTCCCATCTTGTTTCATTTTTTTCCCCTCCCTTCCCCCCACGAACCCCTGCCCTGCCTCTCAAATTCTTCATACCAGAGAGATCTTTTGATAATTGTCTTTTTCTGATTGACTATTTCGCTTAGCATAATACCATCTAGTTCCATCCACGTCATTGCAAATGGCAAGATTTTGGTTTTTTTTTTTGGTGGCTGCATAGTAGTCCATTGTATATATAACACATCTCCTTTATCCATTCATCTGTTGATGGACATCTAGGTTCTTTCCATACTTTGGCTATTATGGACATCGCTTCTATAAACATTTGGGTGCACGTGCCCCTTTGGATCACTACATTTGTATCTTTAGGGTAGTAGTAGTGCAATTGCTGGGTCATAGGGTAAGCTCTGTTTTCCAGTTTTTGAGGAGCCTCCATACTGTTTTCCAGAGTGGCTACACCAGATTGAATTCCCACCAACAGTGTAGGAGGGTTCCCCTTTTTCTGCATCCTTGCCAAAATCTGTTGTTTCCTGACTTGTTAATTTTAGCTATTCTGACTGGTGTGAGGTGGTATCTCACTGTGGTTTTGATTTGTATTTCCCTGATGCTGAATGATGTGGAGCACTTTTTGTATGTGTGTTGGCCATTTGGATGTCTTCTTTGGAGAAATATCTGTTCATGTCTTCTGCCCATTTCTTGATTAGATTATTTGTTTTTTGGGTGTTGAGTTTGATAAGTTCATTATGGATTTTGGATACTAGCCCTTATCTGATATGTCATTTTGAAAATATCTTCTTCCATTCTGTCAGTTGTCTTTTGGTTTTGTTGACTGTTTCCTGTGCTGCGCAAAAGCTTTTGATCTTGATGAAGTCCCAATAGTTCATTTTTGCCCTTGCTTCCCTTGCCTTGGTGATGATTCTAGGAAGAAATTGCTATGGCTGAGGTCAAAGAGGTTGCTGCCTGTGTTCTCCTCAAGGATTTTGATGGATTCTGTCTCACATTGAACTCTTTCATCCATTTTGAGTCCATTTTTGTGTGTCGTGTAAGGAAATGGTCCAGTTTCATTCTTCTGCATGTGGCTGTCCAATTTTCCCAACACCATTTATTGAAGAGACTGTCTTTTTTCCACTGGACATTCTTTCCTGCTTTGTCGAAGATTAGTTGACCATAGAGTTGGGGGTCCATTTCTGGGCTTTCTATTCTATTCCATTGATCTATGTGTCTGTTTTGTGCCAGTACCATACTGTCTTGAGGATTACAGCTTTGTAATAGAGCTTGAGGTCTGGAATTGTGATGCTGCCAACTTTGGTTTTCTTTTTCAACATTCCTCTGGCTATGTGGGGTCTTTTCTGGTTCCATATAAATTTTAGGATTATTTGTTCCTTTTCTTTGAAAACCACTGATACTATCTTGATAGGGATTGATTTAATGTGTAGATTGCTTTAGGTAGCATAGACATTTTCGCAATATTTGTTCTTCCAATCCATGAGCATGGAACGTTTTTCCATTTCTTTGTGTCTTCCTCAATTTCTTTCATGAGCACTTTATAGTTTTCTGAGTACAGATTCTTTGCCTCTTTGGTTAGGCTTATTCCTAGGTATCTTATGGTTTTGGGTGCAATTGTAAATGGGATTGACTCCTTAATTTCTCTTTCTTCTGTCTCTGTTGGTGTATAGAAATGCAACTGATTTCTGTGCATTGATTTTATATCCTGACACTACTGAATTCCTGTATGAGTTCTAGCAGTTTTGGAGTGGAGTCTTTTGGGTTTTCCACATAAAGTATCATATCATCTGCAAAGAGTGAGAGTTTGACTTCTTTGC
>CM052896.1:113368844-113442606 GCA_028534135.1 Potos flavus | reverse complement strand
CTGTTGGTGTATAGAAATGCAACTGATTTCTGTGCATTGATTTTATATCCTGACACTACTGAATTCCTGTATGAGTTCTAGCAGTTTTGGAGTGGAGTCTTTTGGGTTTTCCACATAAAGTATCATATCATCTGCAAAGAGTGAGAGTTTGACTTCTTTGCTGATTTGGATGCCTTTTATTTCTTTTTGTTGTTTGATTGCTGAGGTTAGGACTTCTAGTACTATGTCAAATAGCAGTGGTGATAGTGGACATCCCTGCCGTGTTCCTGACCTTAGGGGAAAAGCTCTCAGTTTTTCCCCATTGAGAATGATATTTGCTGTGGGTTTTTCATAGATGGCTTTGATGATATTGAGGTATGTACCCTCTATCCCAACACTGTGAAGAGTTTTGATCAAGAAAGGATGCTGTACTTTGTCAGATATTTTCAGCATCTATTGAGAGTATCATATGGTTCTTGTTCTTTCTTTTATTCATGTCTTGTATCACATTGATTGATTTGTGGATGTTGAACCAAACTTGCAGCCCAGGAATAAATCCCACTTGGTCGTGGTGAATAATCCTTTTAATAATGTACTGTTGGATCCTATTGGCTAGTATTTTGGTGAGAATTTTTGCATCTGTGTTCATCAAGGATATTGGTCTGTAATTCTCCTTTTTGATGGGGTCTTTTTTTTGGTTTTGGGATCAAGGTAATGCTGGCCTCATAAAATGAGTTTGGAAGTTTTAGTTCCATTTCTATTTTTTGGAACAGTTTCAGGAGAATAGGTATTAATTCTTCTTTAAATGTTTGGTAGAATTCTCTGCCTGGCCCTGGGCTCTTATTTGTTGGGAGATTTTTGATGACTGCTTCAATCTCCTTACCGGTTTTCTGTTTTTTCCTGGTTCAGTTTTGATAGTTTATATGTCTCTAGGAATGTATCCATTTTTTTCCAGATTGTCAGATTTGCTGGTGTAGAGTTGCTCATTATATGTTGTTATAATTGCTTGTATTTCTTTGGTGTTGGTTGTGATATCTCCTCTTTCATTCATGATTTTATTAATTTGGGTCTTTTCTTTTTTCTTTTTGATAAGTCTGGCCAGGCGTTTATCAATCTTATTAATTCTTTCAAAGAACCACCTCCTAGTTTCATTGATCTGTTCTACTGTTCTTTTGGTTTCTATTTCATTGATTTCTGCTCTGATCTTTATTATTTCTCTTCTCCTATTGGGTTTAGGCTTTCTTTGTTGTTCTTTCTCCAGCTCCTTTAGATGTAGGGTTAGGTTGTATACTTGAGAACATTCTTGGTTTTTGAGAAAGGCTTGTATTGGTATATACTTTCCTTTCTGGACCACCTTTGCTGTGTCCCAAAGATTTTGAACAGTTGTGTTCATTTTCATTTGTTTCCATGAATTTTTAAAATTCTTCTTTAATTTCCCAGTTGACCCATTCATTCTTTAGCAGGATGCTCTTTAGCCTCCATGTATTTCAGTTCTTTCCAACTTTCCTCTTGTGGTTGAGTTCTAGTTTCAAAGCACTGTGGTCTGAAAATATGCAGGGAATGATCCCGATCTTTTGGTATTGGTTGAGACCTGATTTGTTACCCAGGATGTGATCTATTCTGGAGAATGTTCCATGTGCACTTGAGAAGAATGTGTATTCTGTTGCTTTGGGATGGAATGTTCTGAAAATATCTGTGATGTCCATCTGGTCCAGTGTGTCATTTACAGCCTTTATTTCTTTGTTGATTTTTTGCTTAGATGATCTGTCCATTTCACTGAGGGGGGTGTTAAAGTCCCCGACTATTATTGTATTATTGTTGATGTGTTTCTTTGATTTTGTCATTAATTATTTTATATAATTGGCTGCACCCCTGTTAGGGATATAGATATGTAAAATTGTTAGATCTTCTTGTTGGACAGACCCTTTAAGTATGATATCGTGTCCTTCCTCATCTCTTATTATAGTCTTTGGCTTAAAATCTAATTTATCTGATATAAGGATTGCCACCTCAGCTTTCTTTTGATGTCCATTAGCATGGTAAATGGTTTTCCACCCACTCACTTTAAATCTGGAGGTGTCTTTGGGTGTAAAATGAGTTTCTTGCAGATAGCATATTCATGGGTCTTGTTTTTTTTATCCATTCTGATACCCTGTGTCTTTTGATTGGGACATTTAGCCCATTTACATTCAGGGTAACTATTGAAAGATACGAATTTAGTGCCATTGTATGGCCTATAAGGTTACTGCTACAGTATATTGTCTCTGTTCCTTTCTGGTCTGTTACTGTTAGGCTCTCTCTTTGCTTAGGGGACCCCTTTCAGCCCTAGCCCCTTTGCTTAGGGGCTGGTTTGGTGTTTGCAAATTCTTTTAGTTTTTGTTTGTCCTGGAAGCTTTTATCTCTCCTTCTATTTTCAATGACAGCCTAGCTGGATATAGTATTCTTGGCTGCATATTTTTCTCACTTAGTGCTCTGAATATATCATGCTAGTCCTTTCTGGCCTGCCAGGTCTCTGTGGATAGGTCTGCAGCCAATCTAATATTTCTACCATTGTATGTTACAGACCTCTTGTTTGATTGGACCTCATAATAGCTTTTTTGATTTCGACTTGGTTAGATTTTAGTTCTTCTATTTCTCCAGAAAGGGATTCTCTAGTTTCTTCCATGCTTTTTTCAATCCCAGCTAGCACCTTGATAATCATCATTCTGAACTCTGGTTCGGACATCTTACTCATGTCTATATTGATTAGGTCCCTAGCTGTCGGTACTGCCTCTTATTCTTTTTTTTGAGGTGATTTTTTTCTGCCTTGTCATTTATCCAGATAAGAATAGATGAATGAGAGAACAAAGTACTAAAAGGGTAGCAGTGACACCAGAAAAATTTACAATAACCAAATCGGAAGAGACCCGAAACTAGGGGAGGAGAAGAAAGGAGAAAAAAATATATCTACATCTATATCTATCTATCTATCTGTCTGTCTATCTATCTATCTATCTAACTGTCTAAGACTGGTGAATAGAACCAAGCCACACACTTGATTTTGGGTGTATTTGGATCTGTTAGAATAAACTGCTTCCCAAAATTTTAAAGAAAGAAAATCTTATATGTATACAAAAATAAGGGCAAACACGACGAATGGATGGAATATGACTGTAAATATGAAAATTAAAGAGTTTTTAAAAAGGAATTGATAAGATAGGAAGTTAGTTGAAAAAAGAAAAAAAAAGGAAAGAATGTGATCAGGCTGGAGACTGGAACAAAGCCATGTGCTAGATTTATGATATATTTTGATCTGTTAGAAGAAACTGTATCCCAAAATTTTAAAGAAAGAAAAACCTATATGTATACAAAAAATAAGGTTAAATACAATGAAGGGACAGAATATGACTATAACAATGAAAATTAAAAATTATTTTTTTAAAAAGGTATTGAGAGGCAGGGCAGGGGGTTGTAGGGGGTAGGGAGGGAAAAAATGAAACAAGTTGGGATCAGGAGGGAGATAAACCATAAGAGACTCTTAATCTCAGGAAACAAACTGAGGGTTTCTGGGGGGTGGGGGGTAAGGATAGGGTGGCTGGGTTATGGACAGTGGAGAGGGTATGTGCTATGGTGAGTGCTGTGAAATGTGTAAGCCTGAAGATTCACAGACCTGTACCCCTGGGGCAAATAATACATTATATGTTAATAAAAAAAAGATATTGAGAAGATAAAATAGTTAAGGTAAAATAGGAAAGAGGAAAAATAAAAAAAAAGGAATAATAAAAAAATAAAATTAAAAAAATTTAACTTCGAAAGACTAAAGAATCATGGGAAAAAAGCCATGAATTCTATGTGCTGTATTCCCCTAGCTTTGAAGTTTTGCAGTTCTCATTTTTTTCTTTTTTTTTAAGAAAATCTTTTATTTATTTATTTGACAGAGAGGGAGAGATCACAAGTAGGCAGAGAGGCAGGCAGGCTCTCCGCAGAGCAGAGAGGCCAATGTGGGACTCTATCTCAGGACCCCGAGATCATGATCTGAGCCGAAGGCAGAGGCTTTAACCCACTGAGCCACTCAGGCGCCCCTGCAGTTCTCATTTATTAGTAGACTTGGTCTTGGCTGTATGTTCTTGCTAATCTTCTAGGGGAGGGGCCTTTTGCAGTGATTCTCAAATGTCTTTGCCCAAGGCGGAATTGCACGCCCTTGTCAGGGGCCAGGGTAAGTAATCAGTTCGGGTTCACCTGTGAATAGTGAATTCACAGGTGAATACTTCACCTGTCTTAATACAAGCTGGGTGGTGTAATATCCTAAGATATTTTTCCCCACTCAGAGCTAGTATGGTGGTAAAAAAAGAGAAGGGGCAAGGATGGAGTTCTGGAATAGACCGATGTCTCCTATAAAAGCAGGCAGAGGTATACGAAACAGGGAAGGAGATGGAGAAGGGTGCTCCTGGAAACTGGAGGAGGGCCAGGGGAGAAGAGAATTTCAGTAAAAGAGCTTTGGGAGCTTTTGTTCCCTGAACACTTTCCGTACCGCTTTGGAGGAGGAGAATGAAGATGGCGGCCTCCCAATCTCCAGCCCCGTAGGAACCGAGAGCTCAGGGCCCACTCCTCGCTGCACGCTCGGAGAAAAGCAGTCATTCCCTCCCGTCTCCCTGGTTTCTGGCCGCACTCTGAGCTCACCCAGCCTGTGACGGAGTGTTTCTGTCTCTGGCGCATGGCCTGTTTGGAGTCTCCAAACTCAGCTGGTTCCTGCAGCATGCTTCTGCGCTGCTCCTCCTGGAGGAGGAAAGAGGGGGTCTCCCTGGATCTGCCACTTGTGGGATACCTGCCCGAAGAGTAGTGGCCCGACTGTGCCTTGGATCACAGTTTAAGGTAACCCCGAGCTGAGAGCTCCTCCTTGGCTCCATCTCTGCAGCTGGTTTCCCTGATTCAATACCTGAGAGCTCTGCTGCACTCAGACACCCCTGGTCTTTTTGCGACCCCATGGGTCCTGAGACCGCACTGTCCCCGCGAGGGCTCCATCCCCCGCTTAGCCTCTGGAGTGGTGTCCCTCAGTGGAGCAGACTTCTAAAAGTTCCGATTTTGTGCTCCGCTGCTCTACGGCTTGCCGGGAGCCGGCCCCTTCCCCCGTGGTCTCTCTTTCCATATATATCGCCTGGGATTCACGTCTCTGCATGTCCTACCTTCCAGAAAGTGGTCGCTTTTCTGTTCCTAGAATTGCTGTTCTTCTTCTCTTCAGTTTCCTGTTGAGTTTGTAGGTGTTCAGAATGGTTTGATAACTATCTAGCTGAACTCCTGGGACCAGATGATATTTAGGTGTCCTACTACTATGCCATCTTGCTCCTCCTTCTGTCCATTTCTTAACTGGATTTTTTATTTTTGGGGTGCTGAGTGTGGCAGGTTCTTTATAGATTTTGGATACTAGCCCTTTACCCACTACATCATTTGAAAACATCTTCTCCCATTCCATGTGTTGCCTTTTAGTTTTGTTGATTGTTTCCTTTGCCGTGCAGATGCTTTTTATCTTGACGATGTGCCAATTATTGCTTTTTTTTAAAATACCGCCATCAAAGAACACACAAAGAACTTGGTCTGTATGACACTTAGTCTTTGGAATTTGTCAAGATCCCTTTTTGTGGGCTTGTACAGAATGAAATTTTTTATTATTAGATCAATATTGGTTTAAAAAGAATAATTTTCTCTAATTGTTTTTATTGATCAAGATTAGACTTCACTTTGATTTTTCAATCTGGGAACTTAAATTTTTCTTCATTCCCAGGAAATTCAAATTTTGCCTTTCTCCTGTCTTTATTTTCTTCTCTTGTCTATCCTATTAGGTATACACTAGATGGTTTCATTCTATTCACTACATATTTGAATCTTTTGTTGACATTGTTTATCTCTTTATGTGCCTGTGTGCATTCTGGATGGTTTCCTTAGTTATTCTTTCTGGTTCATTGATCTGTTGTTTAATTTGCCCATTGCATATTGTACGTCAGTCTCTGTGCATTTATTTTTTTCAGTCTTGATGTAAAAAAAAAAAAAATGCATTTTAAACCGGTGTCTTGTACTATCATCAATATTTCTACTCTTTTGTTCTTTTTAATGATTTTAAGAATACCAGATTTTAGCGTTTAGGTATTACAGGCATTTCTGGTTCTTGGAATGCTAATTCTACTGTTTGCTGCAACTGCTGATTCTCCTTCAGATGGTATGTGTCCATGATTTTGTTTTTCTCCCTGTGATTTTTAAGTTTCAATTGTGAGCTTGTCTTTGGTGGGGGATTGTCTCCTGCGGTAGTCTTTTGTATTTGAACTGTGGGAATACCTCATAAAGAACATGTTTGGATTTTTTTTCCTATGGGACCCAGAAATTTCATGTTTCAATGATAAGTTTTGATGTTAATTTTTCAGCTTGATATTCTCGCATCATTTTTCTAAAGTGAATTTGGATACTTCACCTGTCTTAATACAAGCTGGGTGGTGTAATATCCTAAGATATTTTTCCCCACTCAGAGCTAGTATGGTGGTAAAAAAAGAGAAGGGGCAAGGATGGAGTTCTGGAATAGACCGATGTCGCCTATAAAAGCAGGCAGAGGTATACGAAACAGGGAAGGAGATGGAGAAGGGTGCTCCTGGAAACTGGAGGAGGGCCAGGGGAGAAGAGAATTTCAGTAAAAGATGTGAGTTTCCCTGGGTTAAACTTAGCACATGTAGAATTTAATCCAGTTAAACCTTTCCTCACCAGTTGACTCTGAGTACTGCTGAAGGCCGACTTCATATGATTTGCCTTTGTATAGGCTCCCTCATGGGACCTTTCACATGATGGAGCACCGTAAATTACATGAAGGGCATGCAGAGCACAGTGTACACAGGATTTGGAAACATCAGTCAACAGGTTAACTCTAATGACAGAGGTTGTGTGATTAAATTATGCCTCCTTGAAGGCATTTCTGCCAGTTTAGTTAAACTCAGACTCAGCTTGACGTTCAAGGCCTTTGCCTATAATGTCACCCATTTATATTCATAAATGTTCTGCCATCACAGCTGCTTGTTCATTGACCTCTGTGTGGGCCCAGATTGAACACAGACCACTGTTCCTCCATATGCAAAGCCTTCCCTTTCTCAACTTGCCAAGTGATCCTTCATGAAGCCTTTCTAGATTTCCCCAGACCAGTTGTGATTTCTTTATCCCCTGAATTCTCATAATCTCAAGTTGCAATCTTCATCAGCCTCTGTTTGGTCTTGCATGTTTTTCTCTAGCTGTGTTTGTATCTTATGACCTCTCACTCCCTCACTTTTGCTTTCCAGTGGTAGACTCTGAACCATCTTCATTGTTGGGACACCCTGGTGTCAAGAACCATGATATGACAAATGTTTGATACCTAGCTGATAAATGAATTTATGGAGGAGTATGAGAGTGATGTGCTTTGTGCTTTTACTTTGTGGTGGGCTCTAGGATCAGAGCAGTTAATGTGTGGAGCGTGCCAGGGAAGACCTTCAGAGTGCCTGGGAGCTCCAGCTCTGTGCAGCAGCCATCCACATCACCATAAAGACAACCACATTGAAGCCAGGGGCTTGTGCTCTGGCAAGAGAAGGGTTTGAAGATTTCGTTGAAGGCAAAGGCCATGTTCTTCAGGGCCAGAATGAGGGAGGCTCAGTTGAAACTCTCTGTGTATCTGCCTTAGCAGAAGGTCAGAAGCGATGAACATAAGCCCATTGTATGTCAGATAGCCAGAGGCAGAGAAAATATGCACACTCACACACCCATACTCAGGTGGCGGTATATACAATTTTTTAAAGGCACACGTTTCACACTCATCGCAAAGCCTCTTACTGATAGGTTGAGGCCCCACAGCTCTAAATCACATATTAGGATGAGCCAACTTTATTCAGAAAAGCATTTAGAGCAGCCGTGAGCAAATGCCTGTTGCAGCCTGGTCTTAGCAGTAAAGGGCGTGTGTATTGGAAACCAGGGTGAGTCAGCAGCACGGTGGTCATGCAAGTACCCGGGACATGTAAGCTGCACAGTTTAGGAATGATGATGGGAAATCACTGAAGCCTAAAAAACCCACTTGACTTTTGGTGTAATTCATGGTAAAACTCTTCCTTCCACAAGAGTGTCCAACCAATAGCCCCTCCTTTTCTCTCCTTTTGTAAACTTTTCCCCTCGTATTTTCTCTTTTCTTATTTTGAGATGAAAGGGACATTTGGATAGAAATTGTTAATATTTAGGGGTGCCTGGGTGGCTCAGTCAGTTAAATGTCTGCTTTCGGCTCAGGTCATGATTCCAGGGTCCTGGGATCGAGCCCTGCATCAGGCTCCCTGCTCGGTGGGATGCCTGCTTCTCCCTCTCCTGCTCCCCCTGCCTGTGCTCACTCTCTCTCTGTCAAATAAATAAATAAATCCTTAAAAAAGTAAATCGTTAATATTTATACTTAGATCTTATTGTCTGTCAAATAGGCTTGTCAGCAACAGTGAGGGTGAGAGGCCATAGGCATGAACAAATGAGAAAGAAACATAACAACACATGATGGTCTATGTGCCAGAAGTCCCTAGGGTACAGCTTTTGGATACATTCTGATTTTTAATCAGATTTATAGTCCTAATTATGTACTTGGAATTCATTTGTGCTCCTAAAGCCCACAACATCTTGGGGGGGGGGGGCACTGGGTGGCAGAGGGGCACATTGGCCCGAGTCTATTTCATGGTGTAGATTATTTGTGCACAGGGCTGAGTAATGAAACATTCCAGAATGGAGACACGGGTAGACCTGAAGGGGCCCCTGAAACCATGATGTTTCTCTCCATAAGCCGTGACACGTGCTTATTGACCCAGTGGGTGATGTCTAACACCAGCTTACCGGGGCAATGGCTCAGAGCCAGTGGAGACACCTAGCTACTTCATAAAAGCTGCCAGACAAGGAAAAAAGGAATTGCTTTTTAAGCGACTTGATATATTTGCTGAGATCACAGAAGTTCAGGCCAGCAACAAATGTGTTCACCTATCTTTTTAAAAAGAGGAATGATCCCTGAGATTACCTCTAGGAAGTTTAAGTGTATGGAGAAAAATACCCAGAACATCTAAAAAGTAATGGAATCACAAGTGAATAAGCAGCTTGGTGTGGCTACAAATAAATCATCCAGGAGGGATCCGAAAGCTATTTAAAATTCACAGTGGAGGGGAAAAAAGTCACTGCAATACATCTTGATTTTAGTAACGCATTTGATACCACGTCACGAAATTTTGCTTATGAAATTAATTGATGCTGGCGTGGATATGAACACTTTCATAGGGATTGATAATTTTCAGGGGGTCTGTAAACAAGGCATGGTGATGAATAGTGTGACATCCAGCCAGAGGTAGTTGATTAGTAGGGGTGCCAAAGAGATTGGTGTTTAGCCTGATCATATGCAACAATGTTATTAATGGTTTCAAAGAGAAAGTAAGGAGAATGTTAATGAAATTTGCAAATTATACAAACCCGGGTGGTGCTGGAATAAATCCAATAAGAATGATGGATAGAATTTATTCCAAGAGATATAGACAGGTTCAATATATGGGTAATAAACAGCAAAATGAGATTCATTTTCAAAAAATGCAAACTAGGATAGATCAGAGGAAAAAATAAGAGAAAAAGATGATTCCTATAAGGGCACTAAGAATTTGCTTAATTTGCAAGACACTTCAGGGTCCTTTTTAGTTGGGCACCAAGCTACCTCCCTACCTCTCTGAGTCATCTTTTCCTCTTCATTGCCATCCCCTTGTACCTTTCTTTGTAATCTCCTTCAATGGTCTGTGAGTTTTACACCTCTATGCTTTTGCAAATACTGTTCCCTTTGACCAAATGCCTTTTTCTTTTATTTCTGTGTGTAAAATCTGATGCTTTCTTCAGTACTCTACTCATGGTTCATTTTCTTTGTAATATGGTTCTCTACTCTCCCAGAGAACCACTTTGTCCACTCTATGGCCATCTTGCTTGATAAATCCTTTTATTGGGACTCTGGAGAGGGAAGAAGGGCAGTGGCTAAGCAAACGGTCTTCAGGGTCAGAGTCAGGAACCCAGCCCAAGCGCCACATCAACCACTTGTGGGCTGCGTGACCTTACCTGAGTTCCATAGACCTTTCCAAGCCTCTGTTATCCTATAAAATGGGCCTTGTCTTAGTTTGTGTGGCTATAACAGAATACCATAGCCTGGGGACTTTAACAACAGACATGTGTTCCTCACAGTTCTGGAGGCTGGAAGACTGAGTTCAAGGTGCCGGCAAGATTGTGTCCTTGATGGAGGGCCCTCTTCTTGGCTATGTATTTCCTTGGGTACACACACACACACACACACACACACACACACACACACACACTGAGGGAGAGAGAGGGAGAGGGAGAGGAAGAGGGAGGGAGAGAGGAAGAGAGATTTTGTCTTATTCTCTTTCTATAAGAACAGTAATCTCATCATGAGGGCCTCACTCTCATGATCTAATCTAACCCTGATTACTTCCCCAAATCTCCATCCTCAAATACCTTCACACTGAGAGTTACGGTTTCAACATATGAATGGGAGGGGGGCACAAAATTTAGGTCCATAGCAGGCATTTTGCAAGGTTTCAATGACATATTTTTCATGAAAAAGAGCTTGGCCAGTTCATGAGCTAGTTTTCACTGACAGGCATTATTGCTCTTAGTGACAGCATTTGCTTAAGTCTTTTTTTTTTTTTTTTTTTTAAATCCATGAACTCTTTGAAGGCAGGAAAAATTATTCTTATTCTTTATACTCCTCCTCACCCCTCATAGAGTATCTGGTGTATAGCAGGCTTTGAACCAGTGGGCTACACATTAGTAAGGGGTTCTTTCTGAATATTAGAGCTGTTCCTTTTACTCTCTGTATTTTGGGTTCAGTAGAGAAATAGATGAGCTAGATAATTAAGCTCTTTCCTAGTTCCTTTAAAGGTGTTTCAAAGAATAGCATTGACATTTTCACCTCTGAGTTAGGTACTGCTTCAAACCTCCAGTAGCGATTTTCTGGTGTCTTTCTGGTGAGATCATATCTGAAGGAGTATGGTCAAGTGTAGACCAGATGTAGCCAGTGGATGGGGCGGGGAACAAAAGCCATATGACTGGTTAAGGAGGTAGTCAGCCCGAGAGGTTATGGGGGTGAGGTAAAGGCATTGGGAGGAAAGAAATACTGCAATTATTTGATATGTGGGGCCTTCTAAGGGGGGGAGTAAGATCTTGAAACTTCATAAGTCTTGGAATTAATGGTTTGGACAACAAAGAAAAAGAGAAACATGATGCCAATATTTCTTCTGACTGATGTCAATAGAATCCTTCTGGCTTTGGAATAGTAGTTTTGAGTGAAGTTCAGGGCTCTTACCTGCATGAACTTGCTGAAAATAGAGAGGTGAAGCCCCAGGTAGATTGCTGTCAGTCATCTTCTGAGATAACAGTATGTATTGTCTGACATAAAGATATGCTAGAAACCACCCCAGCCTGACCATATTTGCTCATCAATCCCAGCCTTTGTCCCCACATGTTTGCTAAAAATCTAGGATTAGTTTTTGCCAAGTAATGAGCATTTCAGCTCATACTGCATGATAAACACATGGGTCTACAAGTCAGCTACAGTTTGCCCAATCTTGGTTGAATTTGGCTGGGCCGGGCTGGACTCCAGTCAGGCTCATATCTACTCATGTGGATTCTTGGGGTATGCTCTTCTCATGGGAGATGATAGGACCATAGGAAATTGAGCCAAACCACACAAGTCCATTTAAAGCCTCTACTAGCTAAGTCCAACATCAAAGAGACAGAGAAGTATACACAGCCTATGTCTTTGGAGGATACTGTAAAGTTATGTGACAAAGAACATTGACATGTAATTCTATAATAGAAGGGAATGAAGAATTGGAACCAACAATCCCATACGTACAACCACCATCCCATTTCTCATCTGTTGCTCAAGCTCAGTCAACTGGTGATAAAGTTTCCCATCCAATTCTTATCCTATACTAACCACAACCACCGACTCCAATCTAACCTCTAGATGTGACTCTATTTTTGAGCCTTTCTTCATGACTCTTCCAGCTACTACAGCACTGGTCTCATGGACTGTCTGTGTCATCATGGAAGGTACTTAGAACCCAAGTTCCAAGTGTTACTATCCTTACCACCCCTATCATGCGGAGTCTCTGGGTTCAGATGGTAGGACTGGAAAGAAGCTATAATTTCTCATGAGCTCTGGTAAACTACCACTCCCCCAGATGCCACTGAAGAAGGAGGTGCATATTTTAATCAGAGTTCCCTGAACTATTTTTCAGCACAATTTGGTATTACTTAAATGCCTTTTCTTCTCTCCAATGTGGTTAAGTCAGGCTGATTTCAAGGAAATTGTTTTCAAGCTTGATCTTGGATTCAACATTGGGCATAAATTGAGGAAGAGGAATCAGTATTTCAGATGGAGCGAATGAATGCTATGTGGAAATAGAATTTCGGAAGGCTATCTAAGATTTTAACTTATACTAAGTTCATATGTTTAGCCTATACTAGTTGGAAGGTCAAAATCCAGGGGCTGGCACTCTGTTGGTGGGAAGGAAGGTCTCTCTGTTTTGAGTTAGGACTCAAGTAAGTCAACACTCCCTGAGAACTTGTCTAAATTCATTATGCTTTTTTCTTCTCTTTATACTTTGTGGTTGTGCCCCACTGACCTCTGTCTGTGGACCATCAGACATGCACTCCTCAGGACCTTTGCTTGTGTGGTTACCTCTACTTTGAATATCCTTCCTGGACTTGACTTGGCTGCTTCCTTAGCAGTCTTATTTCCTGCACTTATAGGTCCCCTTCTCAGAGAAGCCTTTCTTGATTGCCTGTGGTGGGTAGTTTCTAATAGCTCCTCAGTTGCACTTAGCATCATTCTCTACTCTGTTCTGTGTTCTGGGAGGCACCAACAGACTTTCTCTTGGGATCAGAAGGTTGGGGTGGAGAGGAGTCAGGGTCCTTATTCTTTGGGCTCTCTCTCTGATGAGTTGCCTCTCCTGAAAGCTACTGTCAACAAGATGCTTCCTGCAACCACAGACAGCTTCCTTCTCTTCCTCCGTTCAGTTGGTAAAGGCGGGTTGCCAGCTTTACTCTTGCCTTCCCCGCCAGAGGATTTCACCACTCCTTGCTAGCTTCTGTCAACCCTCCTCACACTTTTTTGGCCAACAGTCTTTCTCTAAACTTTCCTCAATTACTCTGCTTGAGTTTTCCATCTGCTACCTGCCAGGACCCTGACTAACACAGCACTCTATCCAAATGCCTCCTTCCCCCCACTATTTTCTTTCCCTTAACCTTATCTTTCTCTTCATGAACTTTTATGTAATTTTACGTTTTACTTGTGTATTTGTTTATTACATGTGTCCCCTTCTGATGGTGAGTTCCATGAAGATAGGGACAAGGCTTATTTTATTCATTGGTATCTAGTCACTATCTGGTGCTTCATATCTGGCTCAAAAGTACTTGTTGAGTGAGTAAACAAGCAAAGAAAAAAATGGATGGATACCAAGACAACTCATCAGGTTGCCAGAGAAGAAGCGTTGTTAATCGAGCAATTGCTATTTGACAGGTTCTGTGCTGGGTGCTACCCACACATTACCTCATTTACAGCATCCTGTGGGTAGAGGAGATGAATGTCACTGTTACAGAAATGAGGAGACTAAACTTCTGGGAGTTTGTGTAACTTTCCAGAGGACACACAGCTAGCAGGGAGTGGCTCCAGGATTCAAACCCAGTTCTGTCTGACTCTGAGTGCTGTGCTTTTCGTCACTGCACTAAACTGGTTGGTCACTGGCAAGAAGTGTAGGTGCCAGTAGCCAGCCCCAGTCTTTTGTTTGGCTGCAGTGGAGAATGTAACCAATAGCTGGATTAAAACTCCTGGTCCCCCCAGGGCTTCCAGATGGGCTGTGCAATCACATTTAGACCATGCGGCTGATAGAGTCCCCCATCATTTGTTCTTCTCTCATCAGTGAATAATGGAACCTGGCTTCCGGCTCGGCAGGGTAGTTCCCACCCAGCGGATTCTGTCTCTTGTCTATGTGTACCAAGGATAGACTTAATGATTTGCTCTTATGTATATAGAACATGTGAAAAGAGGTTAATTCCATACCAAACAGAACACCTGTCAAGAAATTAGGGCCTTAGTTTTATAAATCCCCAGCCTCCCTTTGATTATTGCTGTAACTCACGCAGACAGCAGATAATCTCTAAATTATACAGAGCTTCATGATTAAAATATTTTGCCCCATTTTAATAGTTTGAGAAGAAAGAAGATGTGGCTTTGGAGGCTTGGTGTCAAATTAAGCAGTAATAGAGCTGTAGAGGAATATAATAAATATGCATAAAGACACTAAAAAAAGCATTTCTAATAGGTCCATACCATAGGAATTTGCTATGTGTGAAATTGAAAGACTTCCTAGGGAAAATCCTTGGCCCATTTGCTTTTAAATTCACTTTTTATGCCCTTTTGTTAAAAAAAAAAGTTTTAAGCTCCATTATTCCCTTGCAGAGGAATCTGATCAAAGGAACATTTTCAGAGCTCTAGAAAACCTTTGCTGAGGGCAGGTACCCACCGAGCCCCCTGCCAGCCCACAGTTAGTGTGGAAGATATCGTTGCTCTGGTTTTACCTCCAAAGACCAAGGCTATCACCCCAGGCATAATCAATCAATGGAAAGAACTGAGAAATATTTATCAAGACCATCTGGGCTAGGCTTAGCAGGGAAGAGAACTGGAAGGTGGCAACAGGCCTGGGGGAGCTCATAATTCAGCTGGGGACACTGGACGTCCATCTGTTGTAATGGGCAGTCCCACAGATTGGTTCAAGGAGCAAAATCTGGGGGAGCTCCAAGACAGAGCTGCCTGCCCAGAGGGATGACTTTTCAGAGGAGGCGGGGCTTACAGGGACGATCTGGACTGTCAGGAAAGAAGGCAACGGCCCCTTAAGTGGAGTGCGTCACTCCCGGAAGTTTGGAAATGGGTCTGCTGTGAATAAAGCTTCTTGCTGTAGAGAGGGCAGCACAAGGGCTGTAAAGGAGGGTTTTCAGAGCCAGTCTAAATTCTGACATCACTTTTGTTGCTTACAAGATGCATGTCCTTGGTTTTGCCTGCAACTCTCAATTTTCGTCTTCCTAAAATAGCAAGAAGGGGAATGTTGGAAAAGACAATGGAGATGAAAAGAAGTCTTTTACTCTTTAGAATATTCAATCTGTTCCCTGAAAATTTGCATGTAGTTCAACCTCTTTGCCCAAGATTTATCACAGTCCATGAAATTACTCCCTTGGAGAGGCAAAGTTTCCAGAACTTTTCTGCGTATTATTTAGGTATTTGGTAACTTTGTACCATTTCAATAGCTTTATAAGCTGAGGAGATGTGGTGGATTTATTTAGTGTTTTCTCCATCTTAATTCAAACATTAAAGTTTTAGAAAAGTGTCGTAGCCTACTTAAAGATCTCCAGAAACGTTGTATAGGTTCTGTTGGTGTCTGAGAATTTGGGTTATACAAGGGGCCACTCTGTAAATGAGTCAGATAAATATGTCTTTGTTTTGTTTGAGATCTTTCATGAAGTAAGTTGATTTTTAGCTCTTGTGAGTCAGATCACATTTATATAGCAACAGAGAAAACAAATGAGCTAATATGACCCCTGTATTTTTCATCTCACAGACCATGAGCTGAACTTTTATAGCTAATGTGTTCCTGAAGTTTGCCTATTTTCTTTTTATCTAGAGGCAAAGAAGTGAGAACATAATGATTTATTGAGCAACTTCTACATGCTCCGTGGTAGTGGGGTTTACAAGTGATTTCTCATTTAGTTCTCAGAATGACAATCAAGGGCGATACCATTTTCATCATCTGCAAAATGGCATAATAATAGTGCCTATGTCTCAAAGATGCCATTAGGATATAATGAGATAATGTCTGTACAGTAGTTAGCTTAATGTCTTCCTCATAGCTATAACCATTACTATTATTATTACCATTTTAATTTTATTTACCTCACCAATGTTATCCAATCAGCAGGAGTTAGGACATAAGCATTCTTATAAAGAGGCCAAAAATGATTCGTATCTGTAAATAAGATGGGGAAATTAGTTTATTTATTGCCACTTATGTGCAAGAAATAGGCTTAATAGTCAAAGGCTTCTTCACAATTCGGTTGGATTTGGATGAATCCAAATTTAATTAGCACATATCTAAGCTCAAATCTTGGTTTCTAATACTATTTTCCAGTAAAAGGATCCAGGGCTCTTTGGAGCAGTGGCTGATTCTAGGTCTGGGAAGGACAGTCACAGGATGAGCCTGGATCATCCTGTAATGTTAGAAAGTAAGGACGTGCCCCAAAACCAAACGAAATGAAACGAAACCAAATGAAACCAAACGAAACCAAACCAAACCAAAAGACCCCACCACAATAATGGGAGTATGCCAAAGAGACACAGTAGCCAACTGAAAGAGCTCCCAATGGCCCAAACTGGAACAATATGAATAAGAAAATAAAATAATATTGAATCCCAACTGAGAGCATAAAATAAATATCCGTGAGTCCCTACTGACATAAATAAATGATTGAATAAATAATTGGGGGGGGGGAAGAAACAACCTGTACAGAAGGATTAAAAACAATTAATGTAGATTCCTTGTCCTCAAAAAGGTAGAGAACAACTTCAGGCAGGCTGTCCATAGTGACTTCCTTCCAAAGAGCACAGGACGGAAATGGGGAAAAGAGTAATGTTATAGTAGGTAAACTTGACAAACAGTACCTCATCTGGGAGGCCAAGGTTGACATCAACAGTGATAAGTCATATTCATAGCAAGCGTGCAAGAAAACTGTTACTTTACCTCTGTGGTCTTCCTCCTAAAAACCTATAACCCTAGTAAAATCATGAGAAAAACGTCAGACAAACTCCAGTTGAGGGATAGTCTATGAAATACCTGGTCAGCGCTACTCAGAACTGTCAAGGTCAGCAAAGCAGAAGGGAAGTCTGAGAGACTCTCACTGCCAGAAAGAGCCCAAAGATACGTGGTTAAATGTCATGTGGTACCCTGGATGCTATCCTGGCACAGGAAAAGCGTCGTAGGTAAAATCTAAGGAAATCTGAATTAAGTACAAACTTTAGTCAATAATAGCTTATGGATGTTGTTTCATTAATTGTAACAAATACACCATACTAGCATAAGAAGTCAGTAATAGGGGAAGCTGGGTCTGGGGTAAACAGGAACACTCCCTGTCATCTTTGCGATTTTTCTGTACATCTAAAACTGTTCTGAAGATATTAATTATTTTTGCATAAACTTGCTATAATTCATATGTCTATCCTTGTGTCATATCCTCGATAAGAAGAGATCATGGATTTTTCTGAAATATACTTTGAGGGTGGAGAAGCTATAGAAATATGCGGTTAAGGAAGCAGATAACAATTTCTCATCTTTTTAGGTCATGGTTTGTAAACAGAGTACCATATATATATACTAAGGAACAAGTAAAAGGAAAGCTAATGGTTTCTCCCACATTGTTAGCGGGGGCTATGCTGGGAGGAACAAGGGACTCTGTGAGCCTGGTTTCAAGGTCCTGATCGAATCCCCATCCTCAGAGTTGTTCTCTGAGCAAATTGGGTGAGGGCTGTGAAAGTGATTTGCCAAGTGCCGTAAGCTCCCCACCATCACCCCTCTCCCTGACTCAGGACAGGAGTTTTAGGAATTCCACCCCGAGAGCTGCCAGGGTAAGACTGTGATAATCTTGGCTCCCTGACACAAGCCCCTGCACTCTGTTTTGTGGAGAAATGGGATTCAAGGATAAGCTTTCAGAGCAGGTGGGCATCAAGGTCACGCAATGGTTCAGGACTATGAGTTTGTTGGGGAAGGGGAATGGTGCCAAGGCAGGGACAATGTGATTTCCCTCAGTAGAAGAAACAGACCTCTAGGCTTGTGTGTCAGCCTTGAAGAGAGAGAGGGACCTCACCAAAGAAAAACTGTGGTTGGGCGCCTGGGTGGCTCCCGTCAGTTAAGTGTCAGTTAAGCGTCTGCCTTCAGCTCAGGTCATGATCCCGGGGTCCTGGGATCGAGTCCCACACTGGGATCCCTGCTCCTTGGGGAGCCTGCTTCTCCCTCTGCCTCTTTCTCTCTCTCTCTCTCTGTCTCTCATGAATAAATAAATAAAATCTTTAAAAAAAAAAAAAGAAAAATTTTGGTGGATGGGGGGAGGTGGCAGGTGACTGGTAAAAGAAGAAGAAAAGTCATAGATAACTGTAAGGAGGATAAATGGGAAAAGAAATTAAAACCATTTAAAAGAAGTAGCAGTCCAGAGAGGAAAGTATATTGTGGAGGAGAGAGTTCAAAGATCTGTGGAAGATTGAGGTGCGGTTGGGATATTCAGGTAGGGGGTACTGCTGGTGGATGGAGCCGGGGCCAGAACTTGGAAGCCAAGCTGGAAATGTGGGTTATGCAGGTAGTTCAGAGACGCATGAAGAGGTAGTGTGAAAAAGGAGAACTTTCTGAAGGAGAAAGACAGGAGCAAAGGTCAGGCAGAACCTCCTGAGGGATCCCTCACGCATGAAGGAAGGTGGATGAGGAGAATCTTCATCACACGCTGTGTCCCAGGGTTCCATAGCCCTCTCCATGTCAGATGCTGGGCCGGGTCACCAACTATCTCTTGGTGCTGTTTTGCTAGAACTGTTTGGCTACATCTGGCCTATGAAGAGCTGGAAAGGGCCAGCTAGTGGGTCTGATCTGTGGGGAGCCTCAAGTTCTCATGAGGAAGGTTATTCATTTGCTCGAGGGCCTATTTCCACAAGGGCTCCATTACAGGGTGACAAATCAAAAGGGCCACCATGTATTGTTATCATCCAAATCAGTACACTTTTGAGAGAGGAGTGAGGTACTATTCAGATTTCCAGCAGGAGAACATGAGGAAGCCAGAGGGGTCCCAGGCAAACGTGGATGCATGGTCAAACTACCTATCAAAACATCCACAAAACCAGGAGAAAGTTTTGCCCAAACCATGCTGTTTCTATCAAGATGCTTTGGATGAGTGGGCACCTGGGTGTCTCAGTCAGTGGAGTGTCTGACTCTTGGTTTTGGGTGAGGTCAAGATCTCAGGGTCATGAGATCGAGCCCTAAGTCCGCTTCGTTCTCAGTGGGGAGTCTGCTGGAGATTCTCTCCCTCTGCCCCTCCCCTTGCTCTCTCTCATGCACTTTCTCTCTCTTTCTAAAATAATAAATAAATAAATATTAAAAGATCCTTTGGATGAGTGAATGGACTCTTCAATGATCCTTTCTCCTTTTTCTCAAAGAACTCTGCCTACATTGATCTCTGCCTATTTTTGGCTGACACTTCTTTTTAAATGATCTCATATTTACCCAAGTATTTCAGTATTGAATATTCCTGTGTTGAATGTGAAAACAAAATGAACATTTCTAACACTAGATAATTTTCTTATTTCCTAAAGAGGTTTCAAAGAGTAAGCCCTTTGAGGATGAAATAAGTGGTTTGACGTGTGGGGATGAAAGAAGTTCAGAAAGCTTACTGGGAAGAAGGAAGTGAGTCCAGGAGAGGAGGCCAGTTCTCTCTTTTTCTGTGTTGTTTGTTGGTTGGTTTATTTTTTAAAGATTTTACTTATTTATTTGAGAGAGAGAGAGAGAGAGAGAGAGAGAGCACAAGCTGGGGAGAGAGGCAGAGGGAGAGGGAGAAGCAGTTCCCTGCTGAGCAGGGAGCCCGATGTGCGGCCCGATGCCAGGACCCTGCGATCATGACCGGAGCTGAATGCAGATGCTCAACCGACTGAGACACCCAGGCACCCCTTTTTCTGTGTTGTTTAACTTTCTGGCACTTTTAAATTGTAAGGCACTGTTACAATTTTCTGATAATTCGCAAAGTTCCTACCCAAAGCTTTGTTTATCCAACTCCACATATTATAACCCAATTAGCCACATTTCGTGGGCTGCGATTGATAATTAGCCATTACCCTTCTACATCTCAACGTTGAAGGGAGCTGACTGCCAAACAAAAAGCAGGATCAGCTGAGCAGACAGAGTGTTGACAAGCCACAGAGGTGAGTGGAATGGATAACAGCTTAGCCGGCTGCCCTCTTCAGCAGTGAGGCATAGACCAGGTTGCTGAAAGCAAACTTTAATAAGAAAATGCTTTTTATTCCTCATAAAATGCACTAGATTAGAGGAGAGTGAAGGTGGTCTTAAAAAGCGAGGTGCCTTCAAGCACTGCCCTTGTGTGAAAGCTCTCTCTCCACAGCTTTGTTATCTTTGATGCATCCTGATGGTATCTGACTTGGAAATTAAAAGCTCCTGGCAGGCAGGACAGTTTTACTGGAAGCTTTATGTAATTTGGTGGCTTAATCGATGGATCATTGTGCTATCAGGTGACTACTATCTAAATGACATCCAATATACTTGTAGAGAGGTTAGGTGGCACTTGGCTTCAATAATTTAGGGTATCAGTTGGTTAAGTTATAGATCTCATTTTAGAAGACAATGTGATGGTTAATTTTATGTGTCAGCTTGACTGGGCCACAGGGTGCCCAGACATTTAGTCAAACGTTATTCTGGGTGTGTCTGTTGGGATAGTTCTGGATGAGATTAACATTTCAGTTGGTAGGTTGACTAAAGCAGATCGGTCTCCCTAAAGTGGGTGGGCCACATCCAATCAGTCGAAGGCCTGAAGAGACCAATAAAGCTGATCCTTCTGTGAATAAGAGAGAAAGTCTCCAGCCTGACTGCCTTCAAGAGGCAACATTGAGTTTTTTCCTGCCTTTAAATTTGGACTGAAACCTCAGCTCTTCCCAGGTCTCGAGCCTGTGGGCATTCAGCCTGAACTATATCACTGGCTCTCCTGGGTCTCAAGCTTGCTGATTGTAGATCATGAGACTTGTCAGCCTTCATAACAACATGAGCTGATTCCTTATTATCTATCATCTATCCATCCATCCATCCTTCTATTCATCCTTCCTTTTTCCTCTGTTTCTCTGGAGAACCCTGGCTAACACAGGTGGCATTAGTTTGCTAGGGCTGCCATAACAAACTACCACACACTGGGTGGCATAAACAATAGAAATTTATTTTCTTATGATTATGGAGGCTAAAAGTCTGAGACCAAGATGTTGACAGAGTTGGTTTCTTCTGAGTCCTCACTCTTTGGCTTGTAGATGGCCATCTTCTCCTTGTGTCTTGACATCATCTTACCTCTGTACATTTCTGTGCTCTCCTACAAAGATACCAGTCATATTAGACAAGGGTCCACACTCAGTGGCCTCATTTTAACTTAATTACCTCTTTAAAGACCCTGTCTCCAAATATAGGTGCATTCTGAGGCCCTTCAGGTTAAAGCTTCAACATAGGAATTTGAGGGGAGAGGGCGCAATTCAGCCCATAACAAAGACCCTCTGTATGGATTCATGAGCTTCAAAGTCAGGCCTTGGTTCTTTAAAAGTAAGTACTGGAAATGGCTTACATAGAAAAAAGAGAGAGAGAGAGAGAGATTTTTAATCAGTGGGATTATGAGGCCAAACAACCTTTTCTTTAAAAGTCTGTGCTATTTTCCTTAATGGAAGCAGTTGAAAGGATAAGAGTGGTTGAATGACTCTAGAGGTACATAGCAAGCGAGGAGAGGATATAAAAAATTGCCTTTAGATTCCTAAATGGTAAGTAGAGAAATTGCAGAAGATTGCTCGAGGGCATCTCAGCTTAAAAGTAAAGGCTTTTAACTGTGTAGTTCCTCCGTGAACTTCCTGCCAGAAGACTCTTCTTAAATGGGACACATACATTAACCTCTTGTATTAGTTAGGACTCCTCAACCAAAGGTGACAGAAAGCAAACTCATTCTACTTATGGAAAAGAGGAAATTTATTGGCAGGAATCTGGGTATTTTGTGGAAGAGGAGAACAATCAGGCAACAGGAAAGAGAAGGAGGCCGCTAGCCTTAGAAACGACTAGAAGCAGGTATTCGAATGACATTAGGGCTTTCTCTTTGTCTCTAGGTATTGCTTCTTGCTGCCATTGGCTTCATTCTTCTCTTTCTTCTTTTCCTTTCCTTCCCTCTCTCTTTCTCTATCAGTTTAGAGAACAGCCACCAACAAATTCTAAAGCTTTATATCTTAGACCTTACATTCCTGGGGAGGACTCTGGTTGACTCCAATGGGCTGAGACTGTATCAGGTATCTGCCTCTGGACCAATGAATTGTGGCTGCTTTCACAGTGGGAGTGGGAGGGGGGAGGCGATAGGCAAACAGTCCTATTGTTATTCTCTATACCTTGTGTTCCTAGTTCTTATACCTTCTAGAAAAATGACCGTTAGATTATTTATGGCTTCATTTAGGGACTGTTCAACTTTTGAATGAAAAAAAATTCAAACCATAAACAGTTTGATTTCTACAAATTAGGGAATGTTCTGGTATAGTTATGATGGATGGTCAAGACACCTGGAGAGTCTCAGATTTTGCTATAAGCAAACTAAAGAACCCACGTCAGCAGCAGTGGAGTATCTGGTCTTCAAGGAGCTTTTGAAAAGCAAAAGTGAGTTGAATGTTTGCAGAAAAAAGTATCTGATATCTGTTAGGGTGACATATCAATAGGATGCCCATATGTTTTGTTAGCTGATCCAGGACAGGTTTGAAAGTAAAAAGGAGGCACTATTAATAATTATGGAAGGAGAACATGAGAACATGTGCAGTCACTCTCGCTTACATTACCCATCTATTTCTTCTTGCAAGTTGTCTACTTTTCCCGTTAGAGCCCTTAACATATTAATCATAGTGATTTTAATTCCCCTGTATAATTCCAATATCTATGTCATATCCGAGTCTGGGTCTGATGTTTGCTTTGTCTCTTCAGACTGTTTTTCGTTTCCTTTTAGCGTGCCGTGTAATTTTTGGATGAAAGCCCGAGGTGTTGGTTAATAGAAACAGAGGTAAATTGGCCTTTAGTGATATTTTATGCTAATTTGGCAAGGCATTGGGTTGTGTTTAATGCTTGCTGTAGATGCAGGTGTCAGAAACTTCAAATTTCTTTCGTGATCTTATTGGCTGCGGGCTTCTCTAAGGTCTCCAGATTGAGTTTGTGTTTTGCAACTATTTCTGCTGCAGTCCACTCTTTACACTGACCCCTTTTGGTCTGGTAGTTAGGTGTGTGGGAGAAGAAACTTTTTATAATCTAATGGTTAAATCTCAATTTTCTACTGGGCTTGTGTTGCAGGTCTGTGACCTTCACCAGTGTTTCCTAACCACTCACATTCCTGCCTAGATGAAACAAGGCGGCTGGAGTGGGAAATTGTCTTACCCCAGGGCGCGAACTGCCCCTCTGGTAGTCTTTTCTCCTGGCTTTTGCTACAGAGAATATTGACAATGGCTATGTTCCTCCTCTTCTTGTCAGAACTATTAGGGGCTCTTTCTTGGATTTCCACCGTTAAAATCTAATGAGGCTCCAAGAGGTAAAACCCAAGAGAGTGTGGGGACACCTTTAAAGCTGTGGTCCGTAGGCATTCTCACTCTTGTGCTAGTGCATCTAGCTTCCAGCAATTTGCCAGAATTATCATTTAAGTGTTTCTGACTGCTTATGGCTCTGGTGGCTTCTGTTCCAGGTAAAGAGATCCCTGCTATGACCTTCTGGATTCACCCATCTCTCTAGAGTTCAGGTCATAGTTTGCCCTGAAACCTCAGCTCTTGGATGGATCCATAAAAAGCCATTGATTTTCAGGTTTTTCAGCTCTTTCTGAATTGTAAAGAGAAGAGGGACAGCTTCCAAGGTCTTTGCATGTTGGAGCTAAAATGAAAAGTTCCTGAACCTAGAAGTCTTTATATTCTCATGATAAGCTATGTATCTAGTAAGGACAAAGTAAAGACATTTTTTTGAGATGCAAGGATTCAGGGCTTTTACTACCCAGAGAGAGAATCTGAAAAAAAAAAAAAAAAAAATACTCTGGTAGTTACAAAGGAATTCAGACTTCTATTTCTCAGGGAATGGAGTAGACATACTTTTCACTATTCTCTCTACTAAGTACAACTAAAAATCTTAGACATTAAATATAAAACAGACATATGAAGACACTGAAAGCTGAAGAAAAGGCCAGTGAAGGACCTTGAGAACCTTCTTTTACCTCATCTATCCCAGGAATTGAAGAAGTTGGCAACTCACTAACACAGAAGAGAGCCAAAAAACGAGTCATGACCAAAGCCTGCTCTGTCTAGTGAGTGAAAGGTCCAGGATGCGCAGTCAAGTAAGACAGAAAACTTTTAGACAATAAATAAAGCATGAAACTCTTAGTTTATTTTAACATTGACACACGTATTATAAACCTTAACACTGACTATGTAAAGTTAATGACATGTTGGACCAAGGGGCAAGGGAGGCAGAGGTTGGGGGGTGTGTGAGGAGACACAGTGGCAAAAGCGGGGGCCTTAATTCCCTCACCCCCCATATTGTCTAATGTTAATGGAGTGAGATATTGTGTAAAGCCAATGGTTCAAAGACTCAAAATGCATAAGTAAGACTTGTGAATATAACTTATAGAATAAAAAAATACGACTGGCAGAAATACAGGAGATATAATATCAGAGGCAGCATACATGAACTGAACCCCTCATTTTCATTGCAGAGAGTCAATACATCATCCTTAAAGTTAGCAAATTAAAAAACAAACTATAAGCATCCACTTAGTGTTGTGGAGGAAGTAAGCCCATAAGAATTACAGAAAAGAAGGAGTTCTTGCCACTGAGGAGTGGAACTCTTGGTTGCAGAGGGGGGAAGGAAAACTTAGTTTTTAACTTTTGAGCCAGTCTAGTCCTATTTGAATTAGTATTACTAGATGGATATATTTCTTTTTATATGTATTAGTAAGTTATTAAAAACAGAAATGAAAACTTTTCCAAAGAGTTTTCTAAGATCCCAGAAACATTTATGAATTAAGGCTTAAGTCACAGTAACTGACAAGCAGGTTTTTGAAAGACAGTTTATTATAAATTTATGGGTGCTTTAGCCCTGAAACAGTAGCAGTAGGATGTGTATTCTGATTTCAGTGATAACCCAAGGATTGGAAACTCCCTTCACTCCTCATCAAATTTATCAATATATATAGAAGCTAATCAGAGCTTCATGGCAGCCTCCCAAGAAATCAGTCTTTTGAAGGTGATGATTTAAGCCAGAAAACAGATTTGCTGCTAGGAATTGAGACAAGTGTCAGGAAGAGTTGTTGGGACTCTAAGACCAGGGAAGGAAAATGTGTATCTTGTCTAATTGTGGTCCGCTACAGGGGGTTCCATATAGCATGGTCACTCCTAGTAACAATTAGGTAAAAAGACACACAAAGAAAGCATGGAGGTGATGTGGATGAGAGGGCAGAAGTTTAGTTTCACCATCTAGTCCTATGAGAGATCCAGGACACTGACTTTAAGCTACTATTGGAGAGAAGGCACCTGATGTGTGACTTGAAATAAAGTGATCCAGGCAAGTCTCCGCAAACCCATGCATAGGTTGAGTACTTGGAGTGCAGGGGCAGGGTAGGAGGGTGGAGGTGATGGAGTATACCATCGCAGAACTTCTTTTTTGGAGAAATGGGAGTTTCCCCATTTGGTTGAGCCTCATGGATATTAAATACCACTCAAAGTTTGCCTTAGCAGATGTTTGGAAGTTTTCTAGTGTGTCTGGAACCATGATGAACAAGGAGACATGTGCTAACGTACATATGTATGCACAAACATGATGTATACGGAACCACAGCTTGGGCAGTATTGGGGTTCCTGAAGAGACTATGTGTTGACTCTGTCTTCCAAATTCTACAATTGGGAGTCACAAAGAGTTAGAGTCTGTCAGTTGCTGGATTGGATATTGTGAAGTGAACCTGAGGCCCAAATGGCCTTCCCCTCCATTCTCTCTCTGGCCTCTTCTCTACCTCTCATTGAACCCACAACCTAGATCCAGAGAGACTCTTTCTCACTGGCTGGCCACCTGGAGGAGGGGGGCTGGTATACAGTTAATGTGTAAACAGGCCAGGGAGTGGGAGTGATGGTGAGAGATGGGCAGAGACTTGGCTAGTGGGCCTCAGTGCCCCATCCCAACCAGCCCAACCAGATAAATGACCCCCTCCTTACAGAGAAGAGGAATAAGGGGGTGGGGAGCAGGGCAATGAATTTCCTTCACGTTCTTCCAAAAGGGGAAACTTTTCTGTTTTAAGAGCCTAGGTAGGTGTAGGGGAGGAAAAATTTTCCTCAACCCTCTTAGAGTCCCTGCCTGGGTCTGAAAATGAAACTGATGAAGACAGATCAATAGGAGAAAAACATTCAAATTTTAATGTATTTTTACATATCCATGACAGCCTTCACAAGAGAATGAAGATCTGGAGAAGGGACCAGAGCAGGAAGCTTTTATACCTTTTAGACAAAACATATATATTTGTTGATAAGACAAAGGGATTTGGATTGGGGGTACTAAATGGTGAAGAAGAAATTGGGAAAGTAAGGGTTAATTTAACAAAGATTGTTTGTACAAATTTCTTCACCCCGAATTCCCCATCTCTGGTGATAAGAATGTCTTCTTTTCTCCTTGTACAGGGCACATACCTTTCCCAGGAGAGTTTTATGACCTTTTTCAGGGAAGAATGGTCATGGGTGGTAGGAGAGGTCAGAGTGAACTTCTTGCTTCTCCCATTTAAAAAAAATTCCTTCAGCTTAAGGTATTTAATATGCCATGGTGCTATATTTTGGGATGGCATGTCCTGAACCCCATCACAGGAACCTAAGGAGAGAAACTGGGTCTCAGAACCAGCAAGTAGCTGTATGCTGTGACTTTGAGCTCACCTGTGTCTTGTATATAGATGATATGTGTGAATTAGCTCTGTCGATTGGTAAAGGACATTCACTTCTTTCCCCATAAAGGCAATTCTCAATAAGAGAGAGTTGAATATTTAAAAAATGATTTTTTAAAAGTATTTTATTTATTGTTTGACAGAAAAAGAGAGCACAAGCAGGGGGAGCAACAGTGGGAGAGGGAGAAGCAGACTCCCCGCTGAACAGGGAGCCTGATGCAGGGCTTAATCCCAGGACCCCAGGATCATGACCTGAGCCAAAGGCAGATGCTTAACTGACTGAGCCACTCAGATGCCCCAAATATTTGAAAAATGATAAAGGCTAAGTCAGGATCAGAATTTGGAATGTTTTGCTTTTTTACTTCAAGCTTGAATCAACCAAACCCTAGAGAGTTAAAAACAAGGGTGTCCTCCCACCTTTTTATTTTTGAGTTATCATTGTCCATGCTACCAAGGAATACATCTAGCACCTTTATTTTTTTATTTTAATCTAGTAAAGAAAATGTAATCAGATAGTAATTATTTATTTAATACCATACCATTAGATTTGGAAGGTCCACTCTGAAAATGTGTAAGGTAAGATCATTAAGTAAATGAAAAAGAAAAGGGATTTCTATTGGCTTACATATCCTTTTAAAGTCTTTTCTATCCTTTTAAATATTAATGACATTGATTTGTTATAGAATGGCTATAAAATATTATTTGTTAACATTTAGGACAGAAAAAAATATTATTTACAATAGAAAGAGTAAATAAATTAATCTTACATGTCAACTCTAATCCTTGTTAGCAGCTTATTAGAATCCTGTCTTGAGAAGGATTCTGAGCCCACATGTGGGACTCATAAGTTGTACCTGCCAAAGCTAGGGAGAGCAGTATTAATATCATATTCTTATTTTTTTAAAAAAAATATTTATTTATTTATTTTAGAGGGAGAGAGAGTGTGTGTGTGTGCGCGCGTGCACGTGTGCGCGCGCGTGCAAGTGCAAGTGGGGGGGGAGCGACAGAGGAAGAGAGAGAGAGAGAGAATCCCAAGCAGACTCTGTGCTGAGTGGGGAGCCTGACATGGGGCTTGATCCCAGGACCCTGAAGTCATGACCTGAACCGAAATCAAGAGTTAGATGCTCAACTGACTGAGCCACTGGTGCCCCAGTTTCATGCCCCAGTATTATTGTCTCTGGTTTGGCAGAACCACACAAAACAATTCTATCAACCATTTTCTGGCATCAGATTCTGTATCTGTTTCCTCATTTGTAAAATGATAGTGAGACCGGATAAGTGTTTTTCAAATTGTGAGAGAAGAGCTTTCACTGTGATAGGGGTGGATTGTGGAAGCCCAGGGAGTAGTTACTGCCTCCTATCCACCTTTTAGCCAGAGCACATCCATTTTTTATGTTTTTATGTTTTACATATTGGCTTCCATAGCAGGGTTTGGTTGAACAAGTGTTCTTTAAGTAAAAAGGTTTGAAAACCAGTGGGTCTCTGCACTTTTGTCAATTATTCTGTGATTTCTTTTCTCCATGTTCTCAACCCTTCCTCGCCCCCCCACCCCCCACCCCCGTCAGTAGTGCTGGGTAATCCAGAAAAAAAAATTCTCAGAGGTGTAGCACTTCAGTTGGGTCATGAATGATGAGTAGGAGTTCTCCATGAGGGGTGTTTATGTGTGTGTGGTTATTCCAGGACAGTAATATTTCCAAATGATCTACAAATCTAAGGCCAAAGAACACAGACTAAAATTCAGAGAGAGCTGTCACTAGTTGCCAGGAAGTCCCTCAATGGATAGCCACAGTGTGTGGCATTTGTGAAAGCCCATTCTCAGACAGTGACTCAGGCTGTTCTAAGATAAGATGTATAAACCAAAACACAAGTTTATTAAATTACAGGAGATTATTAATTGTTAAGTCTTGGATTATTCCCAACTCCTTCCTTAAATCCATGAACCAAATTGGTAATCAGAAGGCTGGTGCGCATGTGATAGTTGCTTTCGATGGAGCCTTCACCGGAAGGTCTGGTGAGTCTCCTTGAACCACCCGAGAGTCCACCTCTCTCCCCATGCCCTGGCCTGTGCTTTAACCCCTCACAGATTATTGCCCTGGATTCTCATTTCCAGATACATAGAGGCTATCTAGTTAGTGCTGTGATTACTTTTGAAGGTTCCTGAGCCTCCGCAGGGGGATGGCTGGTTTGGTGGGACTGCTGACTTTCCAGCCCCTCAATCTAATAAGGGGGCTTGATCTTTTCATTCAGAAGGCACCTTATTGTTCCTCTGTATTTGGCTCCCAGTCTTTCATGTTGCCCTAATTCCCACTTCTCTGTGAAAAATCAAAAGTTGGCTCTGATCAGCTGACATGTTCAGTTTCCTCTTTCAGGAGCCTGTGCGCCTGGGTCCCACCTTCCGTTCACCTTCCATTCAGGTTCAGGTGAGCAGAGATTGCATCTGACAGTGGCTGGAGGGTACCACTGCCTTGCTTCTTCTTGGCATTCCAGAACACTTTCCTCTCTGTCCGGAATAGAACAACGACTCTAATTTGAGTGGTTAGTCCCATTTAAAATTAGAGATGCAAACTCTCACCTTATAAATTCTAATGGAGCCCTCTTTTTAGGAAGCTATGTGCGCCATATGTTACAAGGTATAATTACACAATTCTGGAGTTTGGGGTGAAAAGAATAACTTAACTACAATTTAAAAGGGAATAAGGCAGGGTTTGAGTTTTGGCAAAAGGGCTTCCCTGACTGGGAGATGACAGATGTGGCTGGGAATGTCTAAGGGGGCTGCTTCCATCAAGAATCATACTGGGCCCACAATTACCGTGGGATGTGGATCATTCACTGAATATTAATTTAATTTATTACTCATGCTGTTTTAGGCCCTGTGCTGATGCTGTGGATAGACAGGTACACTGGCTCCTTTTCTGTTTCCCAGCCTCCCGACACTTGCCAGGCTGCTCCTGGCTCATCTGGGGTAAAATTTAAGGCAGAGAGGGAGCTGAAGGGTGGGAAGATTCTTACTGAGTATGGTGGGCACAATAACGATGCCCCAAAGACATCCACATACTAATCCCTGGAGCCTGTGAATACATTATAGCTAGAATGAAGGTTGCTAATCATCTGACCTTGAGGTGGGGGCGATTATCCCGAATTATTGAGGCGGGCTTAGTGTAATCACAAGGGTCCTTATAACAGGAAAAGAAAAGCAGAAGAGAGAGTCCTAATGATGTGATATGAGGAAAACTGACCATTGCTGTCTTTGAGGGTGGAAGGCAGTCAAGAGCCTAGGAATGTGGCCATCTCTAGAAGCTAGAATAGGCAATAGACTTCAGACTTTCATGAACTGTAAAATAATAAATTTGTGTTTTAGGCCACTAAGTTTGTGATGATTTTCTGTAACAGCAATAGAGAACCAACACACTGATACCCTAAACTAATTTTGTGTGAGCCGGCCTTTGCACTCCTTGGGCTTGGCAGTTAACAGCTGGTTGTTCCTTGGATGAGGTTACTTTCCTGTTTCTTTCTTCCTCCAGAGAATTCCTCCCCCTTCCCACGCACCCTCCTCCCAACCCTGCAACACAAAACTTGACGAGCGATCCCTTACCTGTTTTTCCCTGGGTATGGTGAATGTTTGCTCCAGTTGGTCGCTTTGGATTCCTTCCTCAGATCTTGGGCATTTTCAAACTTGGTTTTCTGAGGTCTTCATTATTAGTGACCCTTTCAAACCCTCTTGCTAGCTCTTCTTTATGTGGCCTGGTTATGGCCAACAGGAAACGTTTCTGCCTTTGCCCCAGCAAACTTTCTGGATGCTTGCCATTCTAGAACTGCCTCTCTGCTCCACCCCCAGGAAAGCGCGGTCTGTGTTCTTTGTGTTTCTCAGGAGTGAATCAGCCACCAGACTCCCATGTCCCCCATCGAGGAGACATTTAGCAAGCTCTCCAAGTAGTACTTATGAAGTCCCTTTCCCCAGCTTGAAGCGAGGGATGCCTAACCCTTGGGAGAGTAGACTGTCACACCTGCAACTCTCCAAAGAGAGACTCTCTTCCCTGTCATTTCTGCTCAGGATCCTCTTACACCCTGTGTGGCTGAGGGCCTAGGAGCGGCCAATGTCCGTTTACACCTTCTTGGAAAGTCCTGCTTGGTGGTCTCAAAGTTTGCTTTGGAATGAGAGAGGAGTTGGCATTTTAGTATTCTAACATATAATAATAAAAACAAAAGCAAAATACTGGCAGTGTTTACGGATTGCCTCCTATGGCCTAGGCCCTGTGGTAAGAACACTTTAAGAATTACCTTGTCGACTCCTCAGGAGGGCCTTACCAGACTGACCTGCTCTTGTCACAGTTAAGGAAAAGGAAGCACAAAGAGTTGAAGTTATTTATTTTCAAGGCCGTGCAGCCAGTAAGCGATAGACCCAGACCTGCCTGCTGAGGAATCACACCCAAGCTGCTCCCTTCACGGGGATGCCCTGTCCTTCCCTGATGTGTCCCCAACCCTCTGTTCTTCATGGCCTCCTTCAAGTACCTGCTCCATAGAAGTTTCCCCGACAGCTGCAACCTTTGCGACATTTCCTTTTCTCTCGTGAACTTCAGTCACTGCATGACATGGACAGTTTGCCGATTGCTTTACGCGCATCAGTCTGGCCTCCTGAGTCAGAGTCAAAATGCCCACAGTAATGCAAACAGTTCCCGAAGAGCAAGTGACAGCTTGCAGGCCTGGTGCGGCCCAAACGCAGACAGACCAAAGAGCCATTCCTTGCTGCCCACAGCCAGGGACCTGGTGGGCCGTGGCACTGAGGTGACTGCAAACACCAGATTCCATCTCCATAGAGAGCGCTTCTCTGGGCCTCTAAAATGTCTCTCTTCAGATTAGTGGGGGGTCATAGTCTTCCTCCAAAACACCTGGAGGTTTTCTTGGAAGAGAGAAATGATTTGCCTCAAAGAGGCATCCAAATTTCCAAATTTGCTGAGACAGAAAACTGCCTGGAGATTGGAAACAAAGTCCTCCTGCCCTGACCCTCTACTCCTGCCATGGGCCTCCTGTGATGTTAGCGCCGACCCTATTCTGTAAGGCAAAGTCCACGGGAGAGGGCATGTCAGCCTCATGGAGCCTCACAGCAGGTCTGGGAAACATAAGCCTCTTGCTGGACCCAGGGGTCTTCCCTGCAAAGTGGCCTGGGGTCTGGAGTATTCACTCCTTGTGCAAATCTTTCTCTCGTTTTCTACACACTTCTGCTTCTCTTCTCACCTTTCCGCTTTCAGCAGGGAAACAAAGCCATCAGAGGTCACCTCCTTCCCGGTATAAACTCACTGCCTCCATTGCTTGGGCTCTGCTCCCCGGACAACGGAGGAAATCCCTCCTCTCGCCTCAGCCAACCCCCCTCAGCCCGCCCTTCCCTCAGGCTAGATTCCGTGGCCTCCTGCCTTCTCTGGAACCTGATGTAGCAGCTCACGGCCTTCCTCTTATCCATGCCCCCCACCCCAACCTTCCAACGAAACATGCCGGCTTCATCGCTTCCTGTTGTTCTTATAATAAATATGGAAGACCATCAGGGGTTGATGAAGCCCTGTGTGGTTGGTTTGCCTCCCAGACTCATTTTGTACCGAGGTCCTCCTCACTGTCTGGGCTGCAGCTGATTATCGAGCCTTCTGTCAGTAGCTATGACATGCCCTGGTCTTTCCCTCTACAGCACTTCTGTCCTCTCAGCCTAGAAAGTTCTCCCCCACTTCTCTCCCTTCTGCCTAGTTAATTCTCACCTCCTTCAGATCTCCGCTCCACCATTGCCTCCTGTGAACGTCTCTGCCTGGGTCACGTCCTCCAATCGTCTGTTCCTCTCACAGTGAAGCTGTGCGGCATTTATTGGAGTCAGGAGGTTACATTTATGTGGTGCTTATTTTTTTATTCACATCTCCCTTCTCCACTATGCTTTGGGCATCTCCAAGGCAAAGATCGTATCTGTAACTCGTGTTGGTACATCAAAGGTGTTACATTAATTATCCTGACTTATATTTATTAAGCCCCTATTTTAAGCTCTATAAATTATAACTGCCATGGGATACACCATGAGAGATGGGGCAGATCCAGGTTTTTGAGACCTGGGGCATCTACAATTTGGAGGGCCATCTTACAGAAAAATAGTAACAGATCATGGATATAAATTGCCTGTACCCCTTCGAGAGAGGCCCCTGCTACTCAGGGTCCCTGAAGTGCAAGCTTCATTAGCTTGATGATGAATAAGCTTTTGCACAGAATATAGCATTTGTTCAAAAGTGACTCCTGGGCTGGTTGGTCTGGGTTTGGCTGCTGAGAGAGGAGAATCTGGGGGATGGACGGCTGCAAGGAGCGGGGCAATTCTGTCCACGGGTACCAGCTGACTGGGGATCATGGATCAATTCCATTTGTGCCTCGCGGTCTCTCGACTGGGCCCCTGGACGCACTGGCCTCCCCTCTGAGAGAGCGGGCAGCAGGCAGCAGGAGGCCAAAGCCCTCCCCCCTCTCTCTTTTTTTCTCCCCAAAGATTTATTTATTTATTTGAGAGAGAGAGAATGAGCGCATGTGTGCAGGAGGGGGCTGCAGAGGGAGAGAGAATCTCAAACACACTGTGCTGAGCGCAGAGCCCAATGGGGGGCTCGATCCCAGGGCCCTGAGATCATGATCTGAGCTGAAACCAAGAATCGGACCCTTCACCAACTGAGCCACCCCGGCGCCCCTAAAGCCGTTTTCTTTTAAGAGCACGAGCACTGCTTCTTGCTTGAGGCCAGGAATTAAGAGCATGTGGGATTCAGGGCCCTAGTTGCCAAGGCGATTTTTTCTGTACTCCATGATATGGATTTTTCTAAAAAGCTCAAGGAATAATTCCTGTTAGAGTAAAGCCACCGTTGTTAGCTGCTTCGCGCTCCTTGGCCAGCCCCCACCCCTCCACCCTGCTTCAGGTGCCTCAGAGAGTGATGCTTTGCTCCACTTCCTCCTCTTCCTCCTGACACCCCAGAGCCAGCCTCGAAACCTTCTCATACCTGAAAGGAGAGTTCAGAAATAGTTGGTCAACTTGGTTCCCAAAGGAAAGGTTTTGGGACTTTCTTGTGTCCCGGGAAGTTGCTTAACCTTCTTCATTTGCATGATGGGACAAGAGTAACTACCTCTAGGTTTATTTTTGATTTTCCAAAATCTATAATTTAAATTCCTAAACTTTTATTTCTTTTTGGAACAGACCACTATATTTTCTTCTATGACTTTTTAGGAGCCATAAATGATTAAGAAGTTGCATGGCTTCTTTCCTCCTTTCCTTTTCCTTTTCCTTTTCCTTTCCTTTCCTTTCCTTTCCCTCTCTTCCTTCCTTTCCTTTCTTTTATCTCTCTCTCCTTTCCTTCCTTCCTTTCTTTTTTTCTTTCTCAAGATTTTTATTTATTTATTTGAGAGAGAGAGAGAGAGAGAGAGAGCGAGCACAGCAAGCAGAGAGGCAGAGGGAGAAGCAGGCTCCCTGCTGAGCAAGGAGCCCAGTGTGGGGCTTGATCCCAGGACCCCAGGATCATGACCTGAGCTGAAGGCAGACACTTAACCGACTGAGCCACCCAGGCACCCCGTTGCACAGCTTTCTTAGAAGTTTTTCTCTTACTTTCCTTTTCTCAGTTTATGTAGACATCAACCGAAAGGAGACAGGGAGCACAGAGGGAAAGAGGGAGGGACATGCAAACTTAAAAAAAATCAAGTTCTTGCATCATACTTGAAGAACAGCAGATTCCCGTGGACGATAAGATGTGTCTAAGCTACTCTGCTCATCTCTCTCCAAGGAGCAGGCAATTTGGGTGTGTTCCTCACGAGGTCAGAGGTGGAAACAATGTAGGAAGGGCTCCAGCCTGCAGTGGTTGGCTCAGTGTTTCAAATCCTCTTATATGGATATAATCTGAAAGTGAAGCAGCATGCAACATGGGGACCATGGGTGCTAGGGTTCCACCCTGGTCCGGGTGAGGGGCTTTTTGCCCTCTGGTGTTCACAGGCCCTTTCCCGCCTACTCTTTTGTACCTTTAGGGTCACTGGCAGAACAGATGTTTTAGGTTACTTTTAACTAAAAAGTAACTACAGATAAGGTTTCCTTGGGATATTGTAGTAGGTTCAATGGTGACCTCCCCCTAGTTTCTCCCCCCAAAAATATATCCACAGCTTAATCCCTGGAATTTGTGAAGGGACCTTATTGGGAAAAAGAGTCTTTGTAGATGTAATTAAATTAAAGATCTCAACATGAGATCATTCTGGATTATATGGGGGGCAAATCCAATCATGAGTCTTTATAAGAGACACAGAGCAAGCATGCCAAGTGAAGGGGGGGTGGGTGTTGGTGGGATACAGCCACAGGCAGGGAAAGCTTGGACTCACGGAAGCTGGGGGAACGCAGGAAGGATTCTCCCCTAGAGCCTTCAGAGGGAACAGGGCTCTGCCCACACTTTGATTTCAGGCTTCTGACCTCCAGAAGTGTGAGAGAATGAACTTCTGTTGTTTTAAGCTACCCAGTCTATAGTAATTCATTATAGTAGCGCTAGAGGACTAACAAAGATACATCTCAAATTCCAATTTACACTTAATATTTCCAGATTTTTCAGTCCTTATTTTTACCAGCTTACAAAAGTGAATGAGTGTGTGTGTGTGTGTGTGTTTGTGTGTGTGTGAACAAATACAAATAATACGGAATATGCCTGTTTTATTATTTTCATTGGTATCAATCTCTAATCATAAGGGTTATTTGCTCAGTACTGCTTAATTCAAGGGAGACTCATTACCAAGTGTGCTTGGAAGAAAGCAGTGTTCCCAGGAATTGGGGATTGTGTTCCCCAAATCCCTGTATACCATTCTATATATGCAGGTGCTTAGGAAATAGACTGATACATGTTAGTCGTTACTATTTGGTAACTATGTGATAAATTGAATTCTTTTGTGTGTAACTTATCTGGCAATTACAAAAGTAGGAGCCTAGTTTTATCTAGTGCCTGTTTGAAGGGTTTTGGCTTAGCTGGACCAGAGAATAGAGCTCTTCTGATGTTGAGATCAGAAAACACAAGCTGCTTTTTCGAAGGGATGTGTCCGTGACAGTCAGGACATAAGACCACAGGTAAGACCCTTCCTTTGCCTGTCAAAGGCAGCAGAGAAAGAATAATGATAAATCATTGTAATGACAGTGGCAGTGGACTGTCAGCTCCATGAGAGGATCCAGATGAACATCGCTTTTCAAGCTATCAGTTTTAAGCAAATGAGACGCCTAAAGCAAACAGTAAAAGTAACTGTTGTAAACCAAGAGAATGACTCTAGATACAGGAGATATTAATTGATAGGATTTCTTTTTTGTACTTTCTCTTCAAGGATGACTGGACACTGTAAAACCTCTTGAAATCAAGGGTGTTACATTTGCAACTTCTTTTTAGCTCTGACAAGGGCTATGCTTGAAATTCCTTATTTACCTTTGTCTCCCCCACGCATGGCACATGGGAATAATCATGACAGTGACAGTGATCACAAACACTCGTTGCAGATTTAGCTTTAGTCTGGTGCTATTCTAGGTGTGTTGCATATAATTTATCTTTGCAACAATCCTACGATGCAGGTGCTGTCATTATTTCCTTCCACACAAGAGGAAACTGAGGTGCAGAGGGATCAAGGAGGTTGCCCAAGCCTCACGGTTTATATGAGTGGAGGTGACATGTGAACCCAGGTCATGTTCCAGAGCCATTGACCTTTGCAGCTCCAGCAAGATCAGCAAATGCTCAGTGAGCAACAAGAAATTCACTCTTAATCTGCACTTACTGTGTGCCTGGCACTGTTCTAAGTCTTTTGCATGTGTTAACTCATTTAATACCATATGTACTTATTCATAAATACTTCTTCCAGCTTTGTTGCCCTATCATTGATGTATAACATTGTGTAAGTTGGAGCTGTACAGTGCGATGATTTGATACATTGCAAAATGATTACCACAATAAGTTAACCCACCCATCACCTCACATAGTTACAATTTGTGTGTGTGTGTGTGTGTGTGTGTGTGTGTATGAGTGGTAAGAACATTTAAGACATACTTTCTTAGCAACTTTTAAGTATATAACTTTTAAGTATATAATACAGTACTAAAAAATATAATCACCATGCTGTATATTAAATCCTCAGAATTTACTCATCCTATCACTAGGATTTTGACCGTTTGACCAGTATCTTCCCATTTCCCTCACCCCTGGCACCCGCCAATCTTCTCTGGGTTTTTAAGAGTTTGGCTTCTTTAGATTCCACATATAAGTGAGAACATACAGTATTTGTCTTTCTCTGACTTATTGTACTTAGCATAACACCCTCAAGGTTCATCTATGTTGTTGCAAATGGCAGAATTTCCTTCTTTCTCATGGCTGAATAATATTCCATTGTATATATGTATACATGTATATATATGTATACATGTATATATATATGTATATATACATATATATGTATATATTTCACATCTTTATATATATATATATATATATATATATGTGTGTGTGTATGTATCTCACATCCTCTTTATTCATCCATCCATTGATGAACACTTCAATTGTTTCCCTATCTTGACTACTGTAAATAATGCTGATCTGTACAGGGGTACAGATATCTCTTCAAAATAGTGATTCACTTCCTTCCCCTCAGAAGTGGAATTGCTGGATCATATGGTATTTCTATTTTTAACTTTCTGAGGAAACTCCATACTGTTTTCCACAGTGGCATTCCACCATTTTGCATTTCCACCAGCAGTGCACGAGGGTTCCCTTTTCACCACCTCCATGCCAGTGCTTGTCTTTTTGAAGATAGTCACTCCAACAGGTGTGAGGTCATAGCTCATCTTGATTCATGAGAAGTCATCTAATCATCACTGATGATTAGTGATGTGAACACATAGGTTTTTTTTTTTTTTTTAGTTTCTACTTTATGGATAAGAAAACTGAGGCACTGAGCAGTTTAGGAAATTGCCCAAGGATCATAGCTATGAAGTGACAGTGGCAGGTTTCCAAGCCAGGAGATATGACCTATCATTGTCAGGTGAACTGAGGAGTTCCTGGGCCCTGGGGCCTTGACCCAGCCAGATCGAAGAAGTTGCTGAAGGTTCTTGGTCTTGTCACCATTATGAATTCAAGGACACACATAAAGCACAGTGGACAAGTGACACAAGCAGGAAAGTTTACTAAAGCAAAAAGTACACTCTTGAGAGATGAGAGTGGGGTGGGAGAGCATGCGGTGTATGAGAGAGACATGGTCAGGGGAGAGGAACAAGAGGGAGGGAGGGAGGGAGAGAGGGAGACAGAGGGGAAGAAGGGAGGGAGGGAGGGAGAGAAGGAGAGGGAGACAGAGAGAGAGTGGGGGAGGAAGGGAGGGAGGGAGAGGGGAAGAAAGGGGAGAGAGGAAAGAGAAAGAGGGAGGAAGGGAGAGGGAGGAAGAGGGAAAGAACTGTGTCCTGGAGGTTGGATTTCTATCTCTTATCAGCAGTTGTTAACTAGGGGAGGAATATTCATTACCTGGGACAGGAAGCAGGGTTCCCACTTTTTCTTCCTAATTTGGTCAGGGATTGCCTGTCATGGCATCTGCCATCTTGGGCCTGGCTGATTTGATCAGGCTTCCTGTGGAGTGCAGCCTGGACAGGCCTTGGACCTTCCCTATAGTCAGCCATGACTTCTTCGGTGCTGGCCTCTGGGTATCCTGTTAGAACCTAACTGCCTACTCTAACACTATTGCCTGTGCTCCTAACCACTCAGCAGTACCGAATCCTACATGAACAAATCATAAAATTCATATTCATGGCTGGGGGTGGAGGGAGAGATTGGCTGAAAATGATCATTGTAAAAAAATTTTTTAAAGATTTATTTGGGAGGGGAGGGGCAGAGGGTGAGGGAGAGAAAGTCTTCAGCAGATGCTGCCCTGAGTGCAGAGCCTGACAGGGGTGTCCATCTCGGGACCCTGAGATCAAGACTGGAGCTGAAACCAAGAATCCAAAGCTTAACCGATTATGCCCCCCAGGCACCCCTCTTTGCAAACTTTTTAAGGCAGTGTAGAAATAACCATTTGTTATAGTCGACTAATAAGCAACTAACTCAAGAACATTTTTCTTATTCATTCATTAAAACATTTTTTTCAGAACCTTAAAGTGACTGCCTAGTAGGGCTTTGCTACACAGTGTGGCCCTCAGACCGGTAGCATTAACATCACCTGGGAACGTTTTTGAAAAGCAGACTATCAGGCTGGCTCATCCAAGACTCATTGACCCATAATCTGCATTTTAATCAGATCCCCAGTAGATTCAGTGCAAATTTAAATCTGAGAAGTGCTGCTCTGGACCAAGGTTCTGTGCTTTGGTTGCATATCAGAATCACCTGGGGAGCCAAGTGTGATTTAATTGGCCTGGGAGTGTGGCCTGAGGGGGAATTTTAAAAGCCCCCCAAGTGATGCTAATGTGCAGTCAAGGTTAAGGACTTGGGGAGTTCTTAACACCGTCTGCACTTCTAGGTTCATCTGAAAATTTTAAAACTGATTAATCTCCGGTGGTGATTTTTGTTTTTTAGAAGCCCCTGGTGATTCAAATGTGCAGCCAAGGTTCAGAACAAGTGTAGACCAAACTTGAGTTTCTTGGCTTTGCAATTATTCATTCAACAATTATTTTACTACTTTTCAATAACCCAGGCAGGGAGGTGGGTACTGGGGCTAAGGAACACAGCAATCAGACCCAGCCCCCGATATGAGGGAGTGAGCTGGGCAAGTTACTTCTCTCTGAGCCTCAGTTCCCTCATCTGTGGGAGTGGGATAGTAATCAGGGGACCATCTGCCCACCTCCCCTTCTCACCTGTGGGATGAATTCTTGCGCACACATCTCGCTGACGTCAGGCTTCCAGTGAGGCCGCAGCTGATTGGATGAGGGTGAACACGTGATGGAGAAGCGACCAATCCATGGGCTGGCCAAAAGCCTAGACCTTGTGCCATTAGCGAAGTATTGATTTGTTTGCTGTGTTCTTTGACCAGTAAGTAGTTTTGTGGAACTAGAATTATGACTGAGGAAACAACCAAAGTTTGTGAGTGCCTGTTTGCTCCCGAGGGAGCTGACCTTTCTGAAAGAGGCTTTCTCAGTATACCTCGCAGGAAGGTGTAGCCCCTGTGAATAGTCACCCTAGCGCTAGCGGGAGAACAGCATTTGGGGAATGGGTAAAGAGGCACTGTGGCTTACTGGTCTATTTCTTGAGGGTGTTCACAGACCGATGCAGTAGCTCTTGACGTTGGAATGATGATTGACCTCCACTCTAAAACAACATGCAGGTAAACATTTATCGTCTACTCAGGGTCTCCCATAGTATTGGGAAGGTTTAAATTCTTTTGGCTTTGCAAGGGAAATGGGATTTTCCACATCCTGAGGGCATTGGTGCCAAGGAGGCATCTGCGCAAGTTCACCTAGTAAATTTAAGTCTGCGATTTCAGAGCCCATGCCCTTTCCATGAGTTTTGATTTCCCCTTCTAACACTTTGTACAGATGTTGCTACTTGCTCAGGAGAATTTCCTTGGGACTTTTTTCCTCGATAAGGAAAGTTTTTAGAAAAGTTAAAACGTACATCATTGTTACCACTTAGAGATTCCTCAGGGATGTATTTACCTATTACTCTGAAAATTTTTCTAGAAAAATAAATTACCTTAAAGTTAAACGAGATCAGCATCAGTTTTGGCTTATGTAAAAATTTTTCTTAGTCTTCTCATTTTTTTCCCTCATAATGATATATATAGGCATAGAAGCCTACCTGTGTGATTTGAGGAATAGTAGAGGTTGACCGCTTAATGGATTGCCATAATTCCTGGACATTTTAATCAAGGTGTTCTATATCTCTGTTACTGCTGATGCATTGCATTGAAGGTGCATCTATGTCACAGTTAAATTAATTTATTGGACATGGTTACCAACTAATCATTGAGAGAATGGACTACTAGACAGATAGGGTTTAAACAAATAGAGATATGCCATCCAAAATGGTAGCCACAGCCACATATGGCAGTTGAGCACTGGAAATATGGATAATTTGAGTTGAGATGTGCTATGGTTGTAAATCACAGACTGGATTTTTATAACAAAAAAGAATGTGAAATCTTCCATTAAATGTTTTTATATCGATTATATCTTGAAATGATAAAATTTTGGATAGAGTAAGTTAAATAGAAATACTATTAAAAACTAATTTTATCTGTTTCTTTTGACTTTAATGTGGCTATTATAAAATTTAAAATTATATGTGCATTCACATTTGTGGCTTGCATTTATGTTTCTATTGGACTGTGCTACCCTAAATATGGAGAACGCCAGCCCTGGAAGAACTAATGTTTATGAAGGGGACCATGGTAGAACCCAGTAAGGGAGAAGGGAAACAAAGAAATGCAATAAAGAAGTGTTAGAAATTTGTCCTATTTCACATGTTTTTACAGGTACAACTTACTTTTTCCAAAACACAATAGGTAACTTAGCTCACCCTGTTGCAAATTCAGCCTGGTAGTGGGATATATGTCTATGTATTTTCCCTCTATTTCTGCTGTAATGGTAACTCAGCCACCAGCAGAATCTAGCTGACTCACCAGCTGTTGGTGAAATCCCATAGCTTTCTTTTGGGAGTGCTCTGGAGCTGAAAATGAATGTTGAGAACACGGTCTCTCAGGAGGCCCTGGGAAGGGCTTGGGTGCAATGGGGTTGTTGTTGTGATATGATGGATATGCTCTGAGCGGCCGAGTTGAGAGTGGGAAGCTCAGGCCCAGCTGATACTGGTGCTTCTGGATCAGCCCTGGAGATCAGGCTCAGTGATGGCCCAATCATGATCAGCCTGCTTGGAACGGTTTTAAATATTGGCTCCAATCTCTTGCATGTTCCTTACAGTCTTCAGAACTACCTCCTATGGCTGATCTGAACTGAGTCAGAAAACTCCACAGTGAATCTGAATATTACCTAGTCTCTGCAATTTGGGATGTGGTTGGCTGATTTTTGACAGGTTGCTAGAAACCTCTGTTTTGCTTGGTTTTGTCATTAATCATGTACCATGTTGTCTCACAGGCCTAAAGTTGGATTATTAATATACAAATACTCTCTTCAAGGACATAAAATGATAAAAAAGGAGATAAAAATACTGAAATTTGCTCCTCTAGCCAATTATTATTTGCACCAACCTATCATACATCTTTTTCTTTTATTATTTTTAAAAATTTTAAATGATTGTTTTCTCAGTGTTCAACATTTTTGTTGCAATTGGGTAAAGCAAGGATTATTTCACCAGCTTTATTTATTTTACCATCATATTACCAAGTAATATAAACTTGCTTGCTACTCATTTCCATTGTTATTGCTGTGTAACAAACTACCCCCAAAGTGTAGCGACTTAAAACAATAGCCATGTTATTTCTTAGGATTCTGTGAACCAGGAATCTCATGAGGTCCTAGCAAGGACAGCTTGTCTCTGCTCCATGGGCGGTTGAGATAGCTCGAATAGGCGTTTGGCTGGGATGGCCTGACTATAGTTCTTGTTTTCAGCTGGGTATAATGGTTTTTCTTTAACACTGTCTCTTCATGCAACTAGCTTGGACTTCCTTATAGCATGGTGGTGAACTTCTTATGTAAGTGGTTGGCTTAACCCAAGTGAAAACAAGTTATCAGGCCTCTTAAAGTTTATTCCCCTACGAAAGAGAGAAATAATCCTTGGGATGTGGGAGCTGGCCAGGCCCTATCAGCTAAACCTTGGCGTTGCTAGGAACTGTCCTGTACTCACTGATAGGCTGTCCTGTTTTCCTATTAAATATGAACATTTTCCCTGAAGAGTGACATCAGACAAAGTCATTCTGTGACCAGGGTGGGGCAAGACAAAGAAGAGTCCACTCTGGAATCATGTCCAAATGCAGACACAAATAAGAATGTTGTGGCTTATATGAGTGAGGGCTGCTTCTTTACTAATTCTAACATAAACTTCATTCTGTTCTTTCTGCCTTCTAGATAGAAATTAAGATACCCAATCACAGAATTACCCCTGCTTCCTGACAGCATCCATTCCAGAGGCAAGCCCCACTTCTTGAACTCTTTTTAAAATCACCTACCACAGACCCAATCTCTGTAAGGCGGCCCTACACCCTCTTACTGCGATACTCCATGGTGCCCCCTGGTGTGCATTCTCTCTCATAGCAGCTAGTCAATAAATCCAATTTCATTTGACTGCAGGTGTGCTCCTGGTAGTCTTTGTCTAGGGGCTATTGGCACTCCCATTGGGCACACTGTCACCTCTATTGCATTATATTGGTCAAGGCAAGTCACAAAGCCACCTAGCTGCAAGGAGAGGGGAAACAGACTCCTTCTGGTGGGTGGGGCAGAATGGGCACACAAGGGACTGGTGTGCCCATCCTTGGTAACAGAACTGTAGCATACTCACTCATACTTTACAGAGAGCAGTTGAATTTTACTTGGGAAATGGATGTGGGACACTGGCACTGGCCACCTGGTTGGGCCCTATTCAGTGACTAGGCCTTATTCAGGTAATAGATGGATTCAGCCTCTCTTTACACTCTCAAAATATGACTCCTTCAGTGTTTTTGTTTTTGAAATAAGGGAGGCTGCCTCATATCTTCTCCTTTGTCCCACATGCTTCATACAACACTCCTGCTCTCCATTGGTCTTAGACAGCTACTTCTTGTCCTGGGACGTGTCTCCTTGCTGGTCACTTCGGGAACTCCGGGACAAACACCTTTGCCGGTTGTCTTACTGTTACTGCCGTTGTGCCTTGGAGGAGAATCGGCAGGACCAAGGCTACTCTCCTTCCCCAGCTCCCTCTGTCCTCCAGGATACTGCCGACTACAAGGCTGTTGTTCATAAGAGAATTCAGCAGCGGTGAGGTGTAGCACAGAGGGAAAGCTGACAGAGCCATGTGTGGTAGCTCAGTCCTGTCCATCTGTCTGTCCCTGGTTCATCTCTCTCCTGCCCTCCTCCCCCAGGGGGAGAGTGGACACTTTTGACAATTCCCCTTGTTGCTGCCTTTAGTCTTGATATCTACAGCAGTCAGACATACGAATCACCTTAGTGCTAACTGTGGGAATCTACTTGTGCAAGACTGTGGGTGTTTTTTCCTTCTTTTTGCTCATCTGTATTTTTCTACGAGGAGCGAGTGTTGTTTTTGTAATATGACAAAAAGAAAATCAAGTCTCTTTCTAATTACAAACAAAAGAGGGGGCTTTCCACAGAGTTCCCTTTCTTTAGGAAAGACTTTCCCCATGAGCCTTAAATTTCTCATTACTTTCTGTTTAACCTTGCCAGCAAATGTTTAGAATGTAGTATGGGACAAGACAGTGTGGTTTTTAATGTAAATGCTTAATGGCTTTTTCAATACTTTTCAGTCACGCGATCAGAGAACCGGTCCTAATAAAGAAATGAGGTGTCGCCTGACTTAGGAACCAATTTAGTTAGTGAGCAGCTTGAGGGAGAAGAGGGGTGAATTCCTTGGCAGGCAGCAACTGCATAGGTAATACTCTGGAGCCTCAGAAAACGGCATCATAGGAGTGTCTGTGAAAGCAAGATAAAGATGAGGGCATCTTATACTATGATCTTGCAGACACTTCCCCATGGACAGAGTTCTATAAAGCCCCAACTCAAAACAGATTCTACTGGAAGCCAGGGGTGTCCTGCTTCTCCTGCTGAGTGTCTTTTCCTAGCACATGGCCATTGAACTTGAAGGTGACAAAATGAGAACAGGAGAGATGAGTATACATCCGGTAAGCACAGTAAAAGGGGGATCATGCCTGCCTCCTCTCAAGCACCTAGCTTTTTATTTACTTTGTTACTGCTTCGCTTTTCCACTTGTAGGCAAAGAGGTTGAATGGAGGGTGACAAGGCTAAGGATGGAGGTTTCTTTGTTTAGGGACCTACGTAAGCACCTTCTGCATCCCTCTGCATACCTCGTGCTATAAGCTTTCCCATTGCTAGACAATATTTACGACAGCAATAACAGCCATTCTCGATGTCTATTGTGTGCCGGGATTGGGCAGTGGCCGCTGTGACATTCGGGCCTTAAAACCACCCTGCAAAGGTTCAGGTCAGTCTCGTGAACTCTTCTTTTATGAATGAAGTAACTGATACTCAGGAAGTTTAAGTGATCTACCCAAAGCCGTGTGGATTTGGATTCCTAGAATCCATCCTAGGAAATTAAACACAGCATTAGGGTCTCCTGACTCTCAGTCCTGAGGTATTTCCATTAACTTCCTTGTGGCACCTCCGTGATTTTTATTATTAAACCTGCTCTTTTGCTCTGAGCAAGTGGTTTTTGCTGTTTTCCTTTTGATTTGACACTTGGGAGCCAATCTTTTACTGGTGCAAATGTGATAAAAGGATTAAAATGATTCCAACAAACTCCTTCTATAATGTTCTTAGATTTTCCCTCATCCCACATCGATCTACTAAGTATCTGGTCTCATGCAAACATATGCAGTGATTCTCTCACAGTGTTTTACTACTTATTGAATTTTCTCTTCTTGGTCCTTGGGGCCCATATTGTAAGAACACATCCACAGCAATCCCTTAATGGGAGCAGACCCCTGAAGGTCTTAAGAGCTGCGTATTTCCTATCAGCCTTCCTTTTTTTTTTTTTTTTTCTCCTCCTGGAATTCTCTTCCATGAGTGATGCAATTTGAAACAAATTCCCTCATAGTGAGATACCTAGGGAAGCTCAGTGGAGAGCAGCAAAAATGAAGAAATGTTTTCAAAATAAGACCCTTGAGGAAGAAGTAAGAAACCAAGCCTGTTCGGCCTTGTGTCAAGAAGACTTAGGGGAGAAATAACTATAAACATGTGTGCTGATGTAGTGGACAAAGTAGAAGGCAATTTGCCTCATTATAAAGGAGGGCAAAGGAACTAGGAAGGGGGCTGAGTTATAGTAAGGAAAATTTAGTTTAAAATAGGGTATTAATACATACTGAGGTAGCTTGCCCAAAATTCCATTTCTGCCCAATATCATTGCAACGTATTTACCCCATATAGGCACACTTTTGTATTGGGTTGACTATGGCAGAACACAGGGAGGAGTCGGCAGGCTACGGGGAAGAGGGTTCTTGTATTAATGGACAGCCATGGTCTTGTACCAAGCTTGAATGACTGAGCGAGGGTCAATGTTTGATTGGTTTGCGACTCTTCTTTGACAGTTATAGAGCCATTTTCATCTACATGAAAATGTATCGTGTTTCTGGCATCATCATCATCATCATAACAATAATAACAACATTTACTGAACACTTCTGAGTGCCAAGCATTGTGCTAGTAAGTGCCTCACATGCCTGTAAGGTAGGAGTTATTGGGCACTGGTTTCCTCATCTGAGAAGTGTGTTTGATGGTCATGGCGGATCTGAGGGCACTATAAATATTTAGCCAATGGAAACCAGGTTTGCTCTGGGTCCTACAGTGCATGAGGCAGTTTCCTAAAGTTGGCTGGCTCAAAATGCCAATAATAGAATTTCTCTTGAGAACATTTTAGCTCTAAAGAAACCCCCAAGTTTCTCAGAAGCCCCCCGGCTTCAATGTGACGTGAAGCTCTTTCCTGTATGATGGGGCATTCGGACCCGTCCACCAATGGCAGCAACAAAGGTGTAAAGGCAGTGGAGGGTGATTATTGAAGCTGAAGGGTTTTATCTATGGAGCCCAGGGAGTCTCAGACCTGACAGACCTCAAAAATCTGCTGGAAACCCTTGAAAGCTACAGATTTCCTGGGCACCAGCCCTGGAAATTCTGACTGTGTAGGTCTGAGGTGGATAGATAGCCCAGGAAACTTTTGTTGTCGCTATCCCACAAATGCTTCTAACGGTTAGCCAAGGGCAAGTCCATTTACAAATGGGGGTTGTGAGCACTCGGGGATGCAGAGCTGGGCTTTGCACCCAGGTCTCCAGGTTACTCCTCTTGCACTCCAAGACTCTGCTCATTGCTTGCTGCTGCTGCTTAGTGTTGGGTCTTCATAAAGGAAGAAAAAGAGAACATGAAAAAAGGACATCATGAATTTCTACAATAAGTTAATGATTGCATGCAAGTCCCTCCCTCCCCATGGGCCTTTCCTGGGCATTTGCTGTGCGTTTGGATTGCAGGCCATTATGCTTTATGATGATTAGTGCAGGCCCAAGATTGATCGTGAGCACAGGTGGAATTTGCAACCACCCAGATAATTAGGGAAGCTCTTGAAATAAAAGCTGTAGCTCGAGTACTTAATTACTAGGTGGGCTCACAACTGTCAGGGAGTAAAATAAAAAGTTTATTTTTTTTTTAGAGGGGTTGAGATGATGTCAGGAAGGAGAAGAGTCAAAGGAGCCCTTTCTGCTGGGGAGTCAAAGTGGTATCTTGGTGGGAGAAGCCCAGAGGAAGTTGTGTGTATTTTACCCAGCACCTACTGAGCTCCGGAGTCTGAAAAGTGAGTGCTGGTTGAACAGGTTACCCAGTCTGTTTGTATAGTGTATGTGTGTGTGTGTGTGTGTGTGTGTGTGTGTGTGTGGCAACTTCAAATCCTTGAGGTTGGGGGAAGCGTTCAGCTCATTTTAGAAATAAGTTAAACAGAAACCCAGCAAGAGGCTAAACAACCTGCTTAGGTCGGGGGCACAGCTGGGATTTGAACCACAGCCAGCCATCGGATTGCCAAACCTGAACACAGACCTGCTGCTCTTCCTGCCCGCAGTGAGATGGTTGTATCAGGCCAGGGAAGAACCGAGCAAGAGCCCGTCCAGGGGTCAGAATCCACATGCTAACCTGAAGGTCATTTGTCCCAGCCCCAGGTTCAGAACTCCGTCTTCTGTTTTCATTGTTCTGGCTTAAATTCTGGCCTAAGTCTGTTTGCTTTTGGGATTATGTCCCCCTGATCACCCTCCCCAGCCAGGTCCCCGGCTTAGCAGGGGTTCTGAGCGGAGTGGGGCGGGGGGCGGCGGCGGGGCGCGGGGCTCACCCAGCGTGCGCCTGGGCCTGCTGCCTTACCTGCAGCTTCCAGCCTGGCCTCAGCATCCTCGTCGGGGCTCTTGAATGGCACCTACTCGCCCACAGACCCTATCGACCTCTTGACTTGGAGCCAGTCTTTAGCTAGACCCATTCTGCAGTGCAGGGTCCGGGGGGGGGGGGGTTGTGTGGCAGAGAGAAAGAGGGGATTCGGTGGGAGGTTACCTGGGAGTGCTGCGTGACCTCAGCGGGGCAAGTCAGAGCTGTGTGGAGGGTTTCCGTGAATGCAGATTTGCCTTTTCTGGGACATGTGCCAGGGTGGGCAGCCGCCCAGGGAGTGGCACTCACGGCCCCTGAAGGGGATGGCATGTGGATGGAACACTTGACACAACAGCCAGATTTTCGCCTTTGAGTCCCAAAGACCTTGGGCCTGAGGGAAATCAGTAGCAAAAGTGAGATGTCCAGCTTCCTGCTTCTGAAGGCTCGGGTGAGGGGACATGGAAGGAAAGGGGGAGAGAGACTAACTTTGGGGGCTGAGCCTTACAGCTGGGGAAGGGGTGGGGGCTTCCATAGCCCCAGTTAGGTTTGGAGGAGCTGGAATGGAGGAAAAGCCTCTAGTGCATGGCCCCCAGTTCCTACAGAGATTCAGGAGGTGTTAGTCCCCAGGACAGAGGTGACAGCACGGGATATCCAGTAAGTGGTCCTGAGACGGCCTCCCTCACTGAATCCTCCAAGCCCAGCATGGCATGGCGCCAACACGGCCGTCCCCCTGCACCAAAGAGGAGGATATCAGAGGTAGAAGTTTCTAGCAAGGGCCCCTGGACACCAGCGTGATGTCAGAGCAGCTTTCCAGAAGAAGGCAGAGAATATAAGAGCAGGATCCAAAGAGGCCTCAGAGATCAGGAACAAGGGCAGAGGCTGCTTGAACAGTGTAGACTGAGGACAGGTGTAGACTGAGGATAGGAGCCTAGTTGGAGAGGGGGGCATGTCCCGACTCCAGGGTGGGCCGGTGCTGAATGAGGTCTAGCCAGCCTCTTGTAGAGTCTGCAACAACACTCTCGCCCTACATTGGCCCCTGAAACACAGACGCAACCCTGGGGGAAGCGGGGAGGAAGGGGAGGGGAGTCTGGAGCAAGAACTGAATGAGATTTCTTGTTAAAGAAATTAAGAGGTTTCAAAAAAAGTTACAGTTCTACTTTTTTACTTTTGTTTTTTTGCAAACAGAGACTTCTGAACAGAGACTTGCCCTTTCCATTGTCCTTGGCCTCTTGGCCTTTCTACCTGCCCACCCCTGCTCCCCCTCTCCCCGCTATCCCGCTCTTCTTTGACTTCTGGGGCCAAGGAAGCAGAGAGATAGATTCTCTGGGTTCACATCTAGCATCTTCCTCTCCTCCCACATCTTTGAGAGTTTCCCTGCCCAGAGGCAGATGGCTGCCTCTGACAGCCCAACTTCCTCCTTTTGTGGGCCCCTAGGATTTAATCTCTGCAAGATTAGCTTTATTATGATCACTGGATTTATCTGGTGCCATCCCAGCATGCGGCTGCTCGCTGAAGGGTGTGGGCTATTAGGGGACGTTGTTTGTTAAGCAGTCAGAGGAGAGCAAGGACATGGCTGCTTTGCTGCTGTCCCTGCAGCTTAGCGTTTGACTGATAGGTGTGTAAACAAGAAAATACCATGACTGGATCCCCGAGCTTCCAAGGAGTCTGACGACATACAAGATGCTGTGTTAGTTGCACTAATATAGTCAAATTAATTGATATCCAATAACTGATATCAATTAATATTTAATATTAGATATTTGATGTCAAATTAATTGATGTCAATTTAATTAATTAATGATTCGAATCTGTGGAGCACCCATTATGTGCTAGGTTCTGTAATAGAACACTAATGTCTTAGAATAAGTATATATACATATGTATTAAATATACATACATATATATGTCAGAATCCGTATAATTTCAAATCCAGAAAATATATATATTTTCTATCAGAGGAGGTTTCTTTTTTTTTTATAGAAATTTTATTTTTTTTTAAAAGATTTTATTTATTTATTTGACAGAGAAAGAGATCACAAGTAGGCAGAGAGGCAGGCAGAGAGAGGGGGAAGCAGGCTCCCCGCTGAGCAGAGAGCCCGATGCAGGGCTCAATCCCAGGACCCTGAGATCATGACCTGAACCGAAGGCAGAGGCTTAACCCACTGAGCCACCCAGGCACTCCTATCAAAGAAGGTTTCTTGAAGCAGCTCTCCCGATCAGCTCTATTTTTAGATTCTGACTTGTGCCTATTTCTTTCCAATTTAACCATGAGTCTGCAATATAGGGATCTAATAGTTTTCTTCCCCTGGTAGCTTTTAATTCTGCCTTTTAAATGTATTAATAATTGCTTATCATTTATTAATACTGGTCTGTGTGTATTCCGCATGTGGCGCTTCTCTTAACATTATCTCCTATAAACCTCATAAAAAACTAGTGAGGTAGAAATGATCATTTCAGGACTACCCACGAAGAAAGTGATTCTCAGAGAGGTTACTTTGCCTAAGGTAACAGAGGAGGTAAGTGGCAGACAGGACTTGAACCTCGACCAGCTTCTCTCCATGTCCCCGGCCATACTGAAATGCACGGAGCCCTTGCTCTGTGTCCAGCAGTACCAGGGGGATCCCACTCCCATCATCTCCTTAGTCCTCACCAGAGCCCTTGGAGGGCTCTGTTTTATAATTGGAGAAACTGAGGCACAGAGAGGGTGATAACTTGCCCAAGGCTGGAGACTTTGAACCTTGGTCTTTCTGATTTCAGTAGCACCTATGTTATATCTACTAGTGTACATTTAACTAATTACATCCAGGGGGAAGGGAAGAAATTAACATTTATTGAATGTCTTTTCTGAAACAGCTCTATTAGATGGAAATTATCCCTACTTACTGATAGAGCAGGCTCTCTGGGCAGGGGGTTTTTTACTCATTGTCACAGAGTGAGTTAAGTGTGAACCAACTTCCCAAAGAAATAAAAATTGACGTACAAAAGTCATTTTGTGCATTCCTTAGGTTTAATTCCTGGAGGACCAGCAAAGAGAAACTCCTATGGCTAGTGGTAGGGGTCAATTCACTTAACTCATTGAATGATTGGTACCTCCCCCTGTGTTTGTAAGCATCTTCTAAGTCACAAACATGAGTGAGTTGTGATGCTTCTAGTTCTTGTTGGGTTTACTTAAGATAAAGAAGTTATCTTTTTTTTTTTTTTATGGTTTAGGTCATGGAGATAGATTGTCTCTTGTGCACGGGACATATCCTACTGCCCATGGCTTGAAAGTGCCATATGTAGGCTTATCATGTGCCCAAATGGGTAGTAAAAATGATTTTTATGATAGGAGCATCATTGTAACTTATGAGAAAATGTAAAATAAGGGACTTCCCTGTGTGGTAAAAATAAGTCGTGGATAAAATTGAAAGGGATAATCTAAACAAGGTGATGAGAAAGATTGAAACTGTAGAAACTGTCTTGTGGGGACAGATAGCATTGGACCCAAACACAGAGGTCAGGATCCTGAACTTCATGTGTGACTATCATGTGTCCGAAGGGCACTGTCCGGCAACTTCTCATAATCCATCTGCAGGAGTCATTCCTCCCACTAAAAATTGGTATGCAAATTCTGCTATTACAGCGTTGAATGTTAGGATGCCTAGTAGAATGTTAGGAATCACGAATAAAGCCCTGAGATTCTAGGTGCCCAGGGAAATTTAGGAAAGTCACAAAGTTTTTCTAAACCTTCCAAGATCCTATTAAAAAAAGTTATGCCTTGTGATGCAGAGAAATAAAAGCTTGAAAAAATTAGTCTGTTTTATTTATTTTTCCTTTTTTTAAAAAGGAAAAGCCTGTACTTAGTGACTTTAATCAAATGTATTCTTTTTATTTGTTGCTTTCTTTTATTGGTTTCTAGAATGAACAGAAGCAATGTGTGTGTGTGTGTGTTGGTGGGGTGTGGGAAGACTCAATGTTATTGCCACAATAAATATTACAGTGCAAAATCCTGCCAGACCATTTTCTCTAGAGATAGCTGTTTGAGAGTGTACTAAGACTTGGTGTCTATGAATTCATGTCTTGTGTGTGTTACTGTAAAATGAACATTGTGACAATACATTGTCTTAATGGATCTGGAATTGGCAGTGAGTAAGAGAGGCAGGCTAAGCAAGGGGCCAGCTACAGTAGTAGCCCAGAGACTGGGAGCTGCGGCCAGTTTGTCAGGAGGCCATCTTGCGTCTTTATATTGTGTGTTACCCAAGCAAAACAGATCTTTGGTGCTGGGTTCTCATGCTTTAGATGGTCCTGCCCTGGCTTTTTTCCAGCTGTGTCCTTCCCACTGGGCACAGAGCTTGAGAGGCAAGGGGATGTGCTTCCCCAGAGTCCAGACCTGTCCCTTCTAGACCATACTTCAACAACCTGGTACCTGGAATTCCGTGCCCAAATAGTCCACCTGAACTTCTAGGGTCTTCCTAGAGTCTGTCCTCCCGAGGGGAGGTCGCTGGGCAGACAGGAATCCATCCCTAGCTCCCTGCAGTGGCCAAGTGGAGGTTGTTAGTAGAGGCATGGACAAAATTTATGTTCTGGATGGGTGTCCACACAGGGGCACGTGAGGCTCCTCAGGGTGTAACAGGGGCTAGAGACAGAAAATGAAGTGGGGTGGACTCTGAGCTGAGGGTCAGGCCAACTTCCCTGACACTGCCACCATGTTCTATTACGTAACTCCAAGGGGTCTGAGACTGGCAGAGTGGAACTGGCCTTCTAGGTCATTATGATGGCATAGTTGTCAAGGTAGAAGGATAGGATATGTTTTATATGTTTTATATAGCAATTTGCTAGCTTAGTTCATAACACCTGAAATCCTATACATGTGGTATATGGGACTTTGTTTGTCTTCCTGCCACCGGCCTTGCAAATAATCAGGGATGGGGCTGGCAGAGTCTGGCTGCAGTTGAAAGGGGGATATAAGACTAAGAATTTGGTCTAGTGTTAGTTCAGAAATGACTGGATGTCCCCAAAGATGACTTACCCGTTCTCTGAGAAGGACGAATTAGTGTTGAAGTCAGGCAGAGGTGAAACAGATTCCAGCTCTCTTTTGGACCGCTCCTCTTCCTCTTCCTGGCTTCTCTGCATCTCTTGGAGATACAGTCTGATTGACAGAAACTAGATGTGGTGCAAAGTGTAATCAGAGCCAGACCGATGAGAAACTTTCAACACTGCCAATTATTAGCCTCAATTTCCCCACTTAAAATAATAATATTTGTTCCTGGGGTTGTTCTGAGGTTGATGAATTAACATAAAGTGATGTAATTTAGTCTTAAAGTTAAAGAGCCATTCAACCAAGGTCCCCTCCCTTCTCTTTTGCTTTGATAAAAACACACTTTCCTCTTTTATTTCCTTGGATATTCTCCAAAAGTCTTATTTAGTATTTAATATAATTCTTACTAATGACATAATATGAACACTGTTAGGAAAAGTTTTGAAAAGGGACTGCTGGAAATAATATGCTTTGATGCCACAGAACTACTTTGGGGCCACAGGGCCCCTTAAATCTCACGCACTGAGTGACCAAGGCCCATTCCCAAAGCTTAACTATCTTGAGATGCAGGTTTCATTGCTCTGGTGTTGTCTTTGACAGATCAACATTGGCTTCATCTCAGTTATTGGATTTTGATTTATTTCCAGAATTACCTGGACTGAGTTCAATCCCAGAGAGTATTTGAAATGATGGACTATCACATGGACTTCATTTTCTTGAAATGTCACATGTTCTAATGTTCCAATTTTTCTCAGCAGACAGTAGTGTGATGGTTAGTTTTATGTGTCAACCTGACTAGGCAACAGTACTGAGTTATTCAATTAAATGCTAATCTAGGTGTTGCTGTGAATGTATTTTGTAGATGTGGCTAGCATCTATAATCAGTTGACTTTAAGTAAAAGCAATTAATTGTGATAATCTGGGAGAGCCTTATCCAATCAGTTGAAAAAGCTTAAGAACAAACTGAGGTTTCCCTGAGGAAGAAGAAATTATACCTCTGGATGCAGCATCAGTTCCTGCTCAAGAATTTCCAATCTGCTGGCCTACTTTATGGATTTCAGATTTGCTAGTCCCTAATTTTATCTCTCTCTCTCCCTACCTATCTTCTTCCTCCCTCTCTCTCTTTCACCTTTCTCCCTCCCTTCCTTCCTTCCCTCCTTCCTCCCTCCCCGTTCTTCCGTCCTTCCTAACTTTAACTAACTTACTTTCTTTCTTTCTATCTTTAAATTGGTTCCCTTTCTCTGCTAGAACACTGGTTGATAAAGATTTTGGTACCAATGATAGTTCTAGAAGTACAGAATCTCAAAGACAAGTTTCTGAATTGATTCTAGCTTTTCTGGAATCCGTTTTCTAATCTGAGTGGATTGGTTAGATTGTTTAAATTTAGAGGTACTAGTAACTCTATTTCCTGTGGTAAAGAGGGCGCTGGTAGTCTGATGCTATGGCATTAGAGAAACAAAATATCGTCATTGGATATTCCTAATCAAGTGAATATATAAGGCAAGGTTCTGGGTGACTGTATTGGATTGGTACTTCAGAACGTTTAAGTCAAATTAGGGAGTATAACGAGATTGGCTGGTTGCTTCTAACTGCCCTGGAGAAATTAGGGAAACACAAGGATGAACTCAGAGCTGTAAATTCCTGGTGCAAGCTCTACATACATGTCCTGAAAGAAACCATGATCTTCTATAGTTGCAGGGCGGCTGAGATTTCTGAAAGCCAAATTCTGAGTCTTATCCTGTGAATAGCTGTAATAGAGCAAACACTGAATCCCAACCTCACAGAATTTCTTCTGTTAAAGTGAGCCAATCGATGGGAAGGAATGGGATCCTGAAGATTGGAATGGGGAGGTAGGATGTGTGAGGGAGGAGATCCCAGTGAACCTGAGGATACCTGTCTCAAATTCTGCTCAGCTTTCTTTTTTTTTTTTTTTTAAAGATTTTATTTATCTATTTGACACACAGAGATCACAAGCAGGCAGAGAGGCAGGGGGAAGCAGGCTCCCTGCTGAGCAGAGAGCCCGATGTGGGGCTCGATCCCAGGACCCTGAGATGATGACCTGAGCTGAAGGCAGAGGCTTTAACCCACTGAGCCACCCAGACGCCCCTCTGCTCAGCCTTCTTTGCCAATAGTAGCTTCCCTTCCTTCTCTGAGGTGGTTAACTCTGCTTTGTCTGAGGAATTTGTAATAATCTCCTTGATTAATCTCCTTGCTAGTTCCCTGGCAAGACACTGCTGGTTTTCCTCAGGACATACTCCCTTATCCCTCTTTGCTCCTAAAATTATAATGAGACTGAAGTTCCAGAGGGCGAGGTGCAAAGTGTGGTGCATGAGGAGATGCAATATATACCCAAAGAAGTGCATGCTTTCTCCAATTCATACAGCCAATAATCTGTGATATGTGTGAGAATGGATAGTGAGGGAGTGGAATATACTGAAAGAAACGTAAAGTTGGGTCAGGCTGAATTTACTGACATGCATACTCTAAGCAAAACTTCTGGATTCAGTTTTTTAGCCTGAGGATTTAGAAAGAGCTCTAAGTCCATCTGGTCCAATGTGTCGTTCAAAGCTCTTGTTTCTTTGTTGATCTTCTGTTTAGTTGATCTGTCTAGTGCTGAGAGAGTGGAGTGTTAAAATCTCCTACTATTAATGTATTATTGTCGATCTGATTCTTTATTTTGATTAATAGCTGGCTTATGTAGTTGGCTGCTCCCATGTTGGGGTCATAGATATTTACAATTGTTAGATTTTCTTGTTGGATAGACCCTTTAAGAATGATACAGTGTCCCTCTGGATCTGTTATTACAGTCTTTGGCTTAAATTCTAGTTTGTCTAATATAAGAATTGCTACCCCACCTTTCTTTTGAGGTCCATTGGCATGCAAAATGGTTCTCCATCCCCTCACTTTCAGTCTGGAGGTGTCTTTAGGTTCAAAATGAGTTTTTTGTAGACAGCATATGGATGGGTCCTGTCTTTGTATCCAATCTGCAGCCCTGTGCCATTTCATGGGAGCATTTAGGCTGTTCACGTTGAGGGTTACTACTGAAAGATATGTGTTTATTGCCATCCTACTGTCTCTGCGTTCCCTTCAATAAGTGGTGCTGGGTAAATTGGACAGCTGCATATAGAAGAAATAAACTGGGCCATATCCTTATACCATACACAAAGATAAACTCAAAATGGATGGAAGACCTCAATGTGGGGCAGGAATCCATTAAAATCCTAGAGGAAAACATAGGCAGTATGGAGACACGTCTCCAAAGGCAAGTGAAACAAAAGCAAAAATGAACTTTTGGGACTTCATCAAGACTTCTGCACAGCAAAGGAAACAGTCAACAAAACTAAGAGACAGCCCATAAAATGGGAGCAGATATTTGCCAATGACATTACAGATAAAGGGCTGATATCCACCCCAAGGTCTATAAAGAACTTCTCAAACTCAATACTCAAAAAACTAATAACCCAGTCAAAAAAATGGGCAGATGAACAGACACTTGTCTAAAAAAGATATAAAAATGCTTAACAGACACATGAAAAAATGTTCAACATCATTAGCCAGTGGGGAAATATAAATAAAAACCGCAGTGAGATACCACCTTGCACCAGTTAGAATGGCAAAAATTAACAAAACAGGAAACAACAAATGTTGGCAAAGATGTAGAGAAAGGGGAACTCTCTTACACTGTTGGTGGGAATGCAAGTTGGTACAGCCACTCTGGAAAATACTATGGAGTTTCCTCAAGATGTTAAGAATAGAGTTACCCTATGACCCAGCAATTGAACTACTGGGTATTTACCCCAAAGATACAGACATATTGAAAAGAAGGGGCACATGTACCCCAAAGTTCATAGCAGCAATGTCCACAATAACCAAACCGAGAGGCCCTTTAACAGATGAATGGATAAAGAAGATGTGGTACATATACACAATGGAATATTACTCAGCCATCAGAATTGATGAATACCCACCATTTGCATCAACATGGATGGAGCTGGAGGGGATTATGCTACGTGAAGTAAGTCAAACAGAGAAAGACAATTATCATATGGTTTCACTCATATGTGGAACATTAGCAATAGTATGGAGGACCATAGGGGAAGGGAGAGAAATCAAAAGGGGGAGAAATCGGAGAGGGAGATGAACCATGACAAACTATAGACCCTGAGAAATAATCTGGGGGTTTCAGAGGGGAGGAGTGTGGGGGGAGAGGGTAACAGGGTTATGGGTATTGAGGAGGGCACGTGCTTTGATGAGCACTGGGTATTATACTTAACTAATGAATCATTGAATATAGCATCAAGGACTAAATATGTACTTTACAGTGGCTAACTGAACATAATAAAAAAACCCAAAAAACAAAGAGCTCTAAGTTCATTCAGTTGGTCAAAACATGGACCAAAATGTTGTCTACTCTAAATTAAGTTGATATGCCAGAACTGCCTTGGTAAACTATAGAGGAAGGTATTTAAAGGCTTAGGGAGATTGGAATTGTAGAGTAGATTTATCATCTAAGACCTGCTTATCCACCCTGAGAGGATCTAGGGGACACATCTTTCACTACAACTGTGAGAGAGAAGTTTTTGAGGGCAGTCTCAGTGTCCTTCAAGAGCTCCGTGGTTGCTCTTCTCTTCAGGTCAGAATTTATAGTGGTAACTGTTGCCACCAAAGCTGTAAGTAGAATAATCTGACTCACGAAGACCTATGGTGCTGGTTAGTTGATCATGGTGTCCCTAGAAAAGGAATAGATAGTCTACTAAATTCTCATTCTTGATCTGTACAAGTGGAAGGGTTGCAGATTAGATGGAACAGAAAGAAGTCTAACTCAAAGCACTGAAACAGAGAGTTATGCACTGAAATTTGTCCTCCCCAAATTCATATGTTGAAGCCCTAATTCCCAATGTGACTATATTTGGTGATAAGGCTTTTAAAGGGGTAGTGAAGGTTAAATGAAATCATAGGCGTAGTGCACTAGATCTAGTATGATCCATATCTTTATAAGAGGAGGAAGAGACACCAGTGACTCATGAACACAGAGAAAAGACCATGAGGGGACAAAGAGAGCTATCTTTAAGCCAACTAGAGAAGCTCCAGGAGAAACCAAACTTGTTGATGTCTTGATCTTGGGCTCCAGGGCTGTGAGAAAATTTTTGTTGCTCAAGTCACCCAGTCTTTGGGATTTTGTTGTGGTCACCTGGGTAAAGTAAGAGAGTCATGACTCCTCAATTACCAGAGATGAGCCAGTTAAGACCAAGTCCTCTCAAGAAAAGACCCTGCTACACTGCCAAAAATGAATCCTTTTAATCTTTCTCCCAGACTTCCCTAAAGGGATCTATGGACTTTTACCAGAGTAACTGCCCTGGGCAAAAGGAAACAATCAGAACTTTCAGGAACTACTGGACTCTTGCTCTGAACTGATACTAATTTCAGAAGACCCAAAACATCACTGTGGTCAGAAAGAGCAGGGCTCATGGAGATCTGGTGATCAATGGAGTTTTAGCTCAGATACATATCACAGGGGATTCATTGAGTTGCTGAACCCATCCTATGGTTATTCTTTCAATTCTGGAATGCATAATTAGAAAAGACATACTAAGCAACTGACAGAATCCACATACTGGTTCCCTGACCTGTGAAGTAAGAACTATTATGGGGAGAAGCCCAACTAGAAACCACTAGAACTTATGCTACAGAAGAAAGTAGTGAATTAAAAGCAATACTATGTTTCTAGAGGGATTTCAGACATTACTGCCACTAAACAAGGACTTCAAAGACACAAGGTGGTGATTCCCACCACATCTCCACTCAGCTCATCTATTTGGCCTGCGTAGAAGACAGATGGATCTTGGAGAATGACAGTGGATTATTGAAAACTTAACCAGCAGCTGCTGTTCCAGATGTGGTTCCATTGCTTGTGCAAATTAGCATATCCCTTACTACTTGATATGCAGCTTTTGTACTGGCTTATGTCTTTTAAAAAAAGTATCTGTTAGTAAAGACAATCAGTAACAGTTTAATTTCAGCTGGCAAGGCCAGCAATACACCTTCACTGTCCTACATTGGGAATATATAAATTCTCCATCCTTATGTCACAATTTAGTCTGTAGGAACCTTGATCAACTTTGCCTTCCACAAGACATCATACTGGTCCATGACATTGATGTTATTATGCTGATTGGTCAGTGCAGACCCTTAGGACTTTGGAGCAAAGCCTTGCCATCCCCTGTGGATAACTACTCTCCTTTGGAGAAACAGCTCTTTTTGCAACTGGGTCTTAATAGGAACTGAATGCTTAACCAGAGGCCACCAAGTTTCCATGTAACTTAACAAGTTTCCATGTGTTCATGACAGCATAATGAACCTATTGTCTTATCTGGCCAAGTCAAAATGGATGTGTACAGTGGCATTCCATTTTTAAATGGAGGTGGTGTATACAAAATCAGATGTTAAAGTCACAATAATTTACATGAGGAAGTGACCAAATGTCTGTGGTTCCTAATCCTAATCTATTACCATCTCTCTCCAAACCTGTTTCTATGGTCTCTTGGGGAGTTCCCTATGATTGACTGATGAAAGAAGAGAAACAGTTTTGATTTGCAGATGGTTCTGCATGCTGTTCAGGCACCACCCAAAGTGGACAGCTGCAGCACCACAGCCCTTTTCTGGGACATCCCTGGAGGACATGGTGAAGGGAAATCTCTCTGTGGTTCCTCATTCTTCTTGTAAGGAGAAATGGCCAGAGGTATGAGTCCATATTGGTTCATGGGTTGTGGCCAGTGGTTTGGCTGGATGGTCAGGGACTTGGAAGGAAAATGTTGGAAAACTGGTGATAAGAGGGTCTGGGGAAGAGGTGTGTGGATGAATATCTTTGAATGGGAAAAAAAAAGTGAAGATCTCTCTCTCATGTGAATGCTCACAAAGGGGTAACCTCTGCAGAGGAGGCTATTAATAATCAAATGGGTAGGATGACCTATTTTGTGGATACCAGTCATCTTCTTTCCCTGTTATTTCCCAGTGGGCTCATGAACAAAGTAGGTATGGTGGCAGAAATTGAGGTTCAGTAACATGAACTTCTACTCACCAAGGCCAGTCTATCTATAGCCATAGCTGAGTGCTAATCTGTCAGTAACAGAAACCAAGAGTGAGTCTCTGATGTGGCACCATTCTCAAGGGTGATCAGCTAGCTATTTGGTGGCAGGTTGATTACACTAGACTGCTTCCATAATGGAAGGGGCAGTGCTTTGTTCTTATTGGAATAAACATTTCTCTAAATATGGATTTGCCTTTGCTGCATACAGTGCTTCTCAGTGCTTCTGCTGAACTACCATCTGTGGACATACAGAATTCCTTATCTCCCATAATGGTACTCTGCACAGCATTGCTTCTTTTTTTTAATTATTATTTTATTTTTTCAGTGTTCCAAGATTCATTGTTCATTACCACACCCAGTGCTCGATGCAATACGTGCCCTCCTCAATACCCACCACCAGGCTTGCCCAACCCCCCACCCCCTCCCCTCCAAAACCTTCAGTTTGTTGCTCAAAGTCCACAGTCTCTCATGGTTCATCTCCCCCTCCGATGCAGGGAACTCCCTTTGTAGTGAATCAAGTATGGCAATGGCCCCATAATCATGGAATTCATGAGCTTTACCATGTTCCCCATTTTCCTGAAGCAGCTGACTTGATTAAAAAGTGCAATGGCCTTTTGAAGACTCAGCTGCAATGCCAGTGAGGTGGTAATGGCTTGCAGGGCTGGAGCATTGTCATATAACAGGCTATATATACTTTGAATCAGCATTTAATACATGGTTCAGTGTCTCCAATAGCTAGAATTCACAGGTCCAGGAAATGAGGGGTAGAAATGGAAATGACACTATTTACTATTACCCCTAATGATCTACTAGCAAAAATTTAATTTTCTGTCTCTGTGACCTTATTCTCTGTTATTCCAGAGGTCTTAGTTCCAAAGGAAGAAATTATTTCCCACTAGGAGACACAATACTGATTCCATTGAATAGGAAACTAAGACTACCATTTGGCCATTTATGGCTCTTTAAGCCTTTAAATCAACAGGCAAGGGAGTTCTGTGCTGGATGGGTTGACTGATACTGATTACAAATGGGAAATTGGGTGCCACTAATAGTAAAGGTGAGGAAGAACATGTCTAGAATGCACATCTCTTAGGGCATTTCTTTAACCACTATTGATGTGTGATAAAAGTCAATGGAAAACTTCAGTGATTTGATTGAGACTGGACTAATGGCCCAGACCTTCCAGGAATGAAGGTTTGGGTCACCCCACTAGGCAAAAAACCATGACTAGCTGAGGTTCTTGCAGAAGACAAGAGAATATGGGATGAATTGTGGAAGAAAGTAGTTATAAATACCAGGTATGACCATGTGACCAGTTGCAGAAACAAGAACTGTAATTGTTGTTAATATTTTTCCTAATTTTTTATGAATGTATGGGTGTCTATGTATACATGTGTCTATCCATATATACAATATTTTTGTTTTCTTATCCCCTTATCATCTAACATAAGATGTATTAATAATAGTTACGTTTACATCACAGTATTTAAGTTATGGAATATTAAAGATAAGTGTGAATGACACCCAAAAACTTTGCATCCTCTTTTAGGGAAGAAGGGTTAGTGCATTTTCAGTTATATATAAGATAGTTGTGTTGTTGTTGTTTTTTTAAAGATTTTATTTTTATTTATTTGACAGAGAGGAGAGAGATCACAAGTAGGCAGAGAGGCAGGCAGAGAGAGAGGGGGAAGCAGGCTCCCTGCTGAGCAGAGAGCCCGATGTGGGGCTCGATCCCAGGACCCTGAGATCATGACCTGAGCTAAAGGCAGAGGCTTTAACCCACTGAGCCACCCAGGCGCCCTAAGATAATTGTTTTCTATTAGGCAGAAGTATTACTTTGTTTTTGTCTTTATTTGGAGGTTAAGTATAGATTAAGGAGGTATGTATGGGTGCCAAATTGATAAGGAGGGGACTATAATAGCTTCATATATCAACTTGGTTAGGTTATAATAGTTATTGCTGTGAAGGTATTTTTTATGTGATTAATACCTACAATTAGTTGAGTTTCAATAAAGAAGATAGTAAGGTAGGTGAGCCTCATCTAATCAGTTGAAATGCCTTAAGAGAAAAACTGAGGTTTTGCTGAGGAAGAAGAAACTCTACCTCGGGATGGCAGCAACAGGTTCTGTCTGAGAGTTTCCAGCCTGCTGGTCTGCCCTAGAAATTTAAGACTTGCCAGTCCCCACATTGTGCAATCCAATTCTTTGAAATATGTGTGTATTTGTGCACATGTGTGTGCATAAATGTATTAAATATGTTTATTATGTAGTATATGTGTAATATGTACTATATCTGTCCAACTCATTCTATTTCTCTGATAGAACCCTGACTAATCCAGATAACAAAATAGATATGCAAATCTGCTACCAAATACCAAATACAAAATCTACCAAATACAAAATTATTTTAAACAAAATGCTACGTAATGTAAGCATAATGCTGAAAACTCATGAACTTCTTACACTTCATCCACCTGGTAGAAATGGAAAGAAAAAACTTTCTGGTTATTTGTCACCCAAAGCCATATCAATTTTAAGAGCAGCCATTTATTGAATGTCTATTTATATAAGCCAGGCACAAAGCTGGGGGCTTTACATTTATTTATGATTTAAAAAAATGTAGCAAAATAAACATCATTTCTAACTTGCAGAGTATGAAATTAAGTTTCAGAGAAGAGGAATAACTTACCCAAGAACATGCTTATGAAAGGCAGTGCTAGGACTTGAACTCAGATTTACCTGATTCCAGAGTCTGTGTTTTCTATAAAACGGATGATGGTCTTTCAGCCTGGAAGGTAGCTCCATGTCTATTTGGTAGTAGCCTTCATGGGAACGAATGACATAAATGTCATCTTCACGTATGTTGTTAGTGCTTGTGAAATGAAACAAGGTACTTTGTCAGCCTCCAGACAACTGGTATGCTGCCCACGTAGTGTAATAACCATTTAACTCTATGATGGGGGCAGTGAAAGATCCCAGTACTGGTGCAGTTGTGTGTCTCTGCTTGACATAGTCCTGGGCAACTTATTTTTTAATTCTCAGGACCACTGTTGAGCCCTGAAGTTGATAATCATATAACACAAGGGCAGACCAGGGAATATATGTAGTGAAACCCCTGGTTTTCTAAACCTAAGGCTCTTGGTTAGAATATTTCCATCATTCTGAAATTTCTAACCTTCAAGAAATTTATAGACCCATAATCAGGGCTGGGAAAGTTGAAATTTAGAGGTGAAGTTGAAATCAGTTATGAGGCATCTCTGGTACAGCAAAGAGAACACTGGACCAGGAATCAGGAGACCAAGACTGGACATTTCGACTTTACGCTTTACTAAACACTGTCACCTTGTCCAGGTCACCTGATATTCCCGGTCCTCACTGTTCCATCTATGACACGAATAGAAAATCCCACAAGATGGCTGTGGGGTTTTCAAAGTACTTAAATAAGAACACATGGGTTGAAAGTTGTCTAGCATAATTCTTGACGTGTAATAGGTACTCAATACATTGCATAACTTAGTAATCACTCCCCTTTTCAGGCATACTAATTCTCTGTTACCACTATAGCGGTCTTAGTGGGAGAGTAATTCCAGACACCCATCCCCTACCCAGGAAGCCAAGAGGATGAAAATCTTTCCACTCCGAGCAAGTCCATGAGCCCAGTTAGCTTCTCTTTCCTGGGACATTGCATCTTGAGTGAAAGATGCAAGGTCAGAAGAAACAGAGATCATTCATGTTAGGAACAGTGGCAACTGAGGCTTCTAGTTATGGGGACATTGCTGGGTTGTTTGCTTCCAGCCTCATGTCCTTTTGGAGCTTCTGGCTCCCTACTCATTCCTGTCTGGTCCTCCAGCTTCTCACTGATGTTAGCAGCAGCACCCTCCCTCCATTGATACTCTTCTGAAGAAATCTTCCTTTGCTTAAATTAGCTGAAGTTGGCCTTTATTTCTTGCCATTGGGACCCTGGCTGACACACATGTCAAGAACTGATTTGAGACAATGTAGACTAGGGCTTATAGTTCCGTTTGCATATTTCACTAGGTTTGGTGAGTTTACAATTGTTGGTGTGGGTGTAAAATTCCAATTTACTTCTCTAATGAACTCTTCAACGATTGACCTACTCCTAATTTAGCTGTACATTATTATATAGCTAAATGTTGGTTGCTACAAAAAGACCTTGTTTTGACCTCATAAGAAAACACCATTCAGAATCAACTGGAGGAAAGCAAAACACATGGCCCAAAGTCAGGGAAGAAGAAATTCACTGCATGTGTGTTTCAGGGTTGGCTGTGTCCTTATTACTATCTCTTTCCTGATACAATAATATCTCTTGTACATTTGACCACTATTTAACATGATCAGACAAATACTATTTTAAAAGGAGACTTTCTGAGTTAAAAACGACCCACCTTCTTAGGTGTGTTTTGTGGTTTCTATGGTTGGAGGTTACAATAGGCCATTTGATTAATGAGCTGTTTTATTGGGATGCAAATAATGTATAATGTCATAAGATCCATATGTTGTACATTACCGAGGCATAAAACTTACCTTGGCACAAAATGGAAAATTTAAAGCATCTTTCTTGAAAAAATATATCATGCTGAACAAAAAGCATGTGGGTATTTCTGGTATTTATGAAACTGATGAATGCTGTGCCACATTTGTTTAGTTTTAGTGCTAACTCTGATCTTGTGTGTGTGTGTATGTGTGTGTGTGTGTGTGTGTGTGTGTTCTCTATTCATCAGAAGTACCTTTATGCTTCTGTTCCCTCTTAGTCTGTTCAAAATAGTTGAAAAGAGCCAAACAGCTGGTTCTGATAACACACAGTAGCTATAACTTTCATGGTTTAGAACTAAAACGCTAGATACTGGAAAAAATGTAATTACAATAAAAACAGCAGTTGGAGATTAGAGATGTAATTGCCCATACATCACCAGAGAGGAGGAACATGAGAAGGATGTGTAAATACTCAGTCCACTGGATACGAATCTCAGAGAAATAAAACCCTTTGGGGATATAGAGACTACAGTGTAGTAGGTGTGAAGCAAGGTGGAGCATTGAAGTTTTGGTGGATATGGGAGATTTCACGTCCAGTGAAACACTCATAAGACCAGATGAAACAGATCAACCATCTTCCTAGAGCCTTCACATGGGTAATTGCTTTTCATCCTTCAGCTTTTGCTCAAATGTCATTTCTCAATGAGCCCTTCCCTAGTCACTCCCTGGCTGCCATGGTCACTCTTATTCACATGATGCCATGTTATTCCCTTTAGGAAAATTTTTACTGCTTGAATCATCTTGTCTATCTGTTGGTTGACTTAGTGTATGTTTTGTATGAGAAAATAGGCTCCTGATGACTAAGTTCATAGCTTTAAACTCTGATCATAGCCTGGAACATAAGAAGTGCTAATAGATATATATTAAATGTTGAATTTGTGGCTAATAATAGTCCTTCTGCCCTTTAAGGAATTCTGTAGTGCCTAATTTAGATAATCTTTTCTAAAATTAACATATAATGTATTATTTACTTCAGGGGTACAGGTCTGTGAATCATCAGTCTTACACAATACATAGCACTCACCATAGCACATACCCTCCCTAATGTTGAGATAATCTTCGAGAACTTGTTATGACAGTGCCAGGCACAGAGTAATTATTTGGAAGCTGTTAGCCAGCATTGATGTATGTATGTATGTATGTATGTATGTATTTATTATGAGGAATTGGCTCATGTGATGATTATGAAGGCCGAGAAGTCCAATAACCTGCCATCTGCAAGCTGGAATCCCAGGAAAGCTGATGGTGTAAGTTATAGCTCAGTCCCAAAGTTCTGATGACCAAGAGTGCCAGTGATGTAAGTCTCAGTACAAGGGGCAAGAGAAGGCCATGTCCATCTCAAAGAGAGAGAGGGCAAGTTTCCCTTTCCTCTACCCTTTTGTTCTATCCAGGCCCTCAATGGATTGGATGATGCGGTCCGCCCCCCGCCACCATATAGGGAGGGAAATCTACTTACTCAGCCTACCAATTCAAATCTTTTTTTGTTTGTTTGTTTACTTTTGTTCTTTTCTATTTTTATTATTATGTTATGTTAGTCACCATACACTATATCATTAGTTTTTGATGTAGTGTTTTCAGTGATTCATTATTTGCATGTAACACCCAGTGCTCATTACAACATGTGCCCTCCTTAATACCCATTACCAGGCTACACCATCCCCCCAACCCCCTCCCCTCTGAAACCCTCAGATTGTTTCCCTGGAGTCCATAGTCTCTTGTGGTTCATCTTCCTCTCTGATTTCCCCCCATTCAGTTTTCCCTTCCTTCCCCTAATGTCCTCCGTGCTAGTCCTTATGTTCCACATGTGAGTGAAACCATATAATTGTCTTTCTGTGCTTGACTTATTTCACTTAGCATAATCCCCTCCAGTTCCATCCATGTTGATGCAAATGGTGGGTATTCATCCTTTCTGATGGCTGAATAATATTCCATCGTGTATATGTTCCATGTCTTCTTTATCCATTCATCTGTTGAAGGGCCTCTCAGTTCCTTTCACTGTTTGGCTATTATGGACACTGCTGTGAACACTGGGGTACATGTACTCCTTCTTTTCACTGCACCTGTATCTTTGGGGTAAATACCCAGTAGTTCAATTGCTTAGGGTAGCTCTATTTTTAACTTTTTGAGGAACCTCCATACTGTTTTCCAGAGTGGCTGTACCAGCTTGCCTTCCCACCAAGTGTAAGAGGGTTTCCCTTTCTCCACATCTTCGCCAAAACATTTGTTGTTTCCTGTTTTGTTAACTTTTGCCATTCTACGTGGTATAAGGTGGTATCTTAGTGTGGTTTTGATTTGAATTTCCCTGATGGCTAATGATGTTGAGCATTTTTTCATGTGTCTGTTAGCCATTTGTATGTCTTCTTTGGAGAAGTGTTTATTCATATCTTCTGCCCATTTTTTGACTTGATTATTTATTTTTTTTGGGTATTGAGTTTGAGAAGTTCTTTATAGATCTTGGATACCAGTCCTTTATCTGTAATGTCATTTGCAAATATCTTCTCCCATTCCGTGGGTTGCCTTTTAGTTTTTTTGACTGTTTCCTTTGCTGTACAAATTCTAATCTCCTTAGGAACACCCTCACAGACCTACCCAGACATAATATTTAACCAAATATCTGGAAACTTCATGACCCAGTCAAGTTGATATATAAAATTCACCATTATACTTATGATGTTATACCATCAAAAAGGAGATTTAATTGATACCCACAGAGAATGATTTAACTTGGCTATATTAATCTATAACTTATCCACTTAAAAAGTTTGGAAAGTAAAGTTTCACAAACCTGGCTCGAGAATTAATTGCACAGATTATTAACATTCTCCATTTAGTATGGAAATAGGATTATGCCCACTGTCAGAGAATTATGACTTCACCAAGAACCGACAAGTTACAACATAGACGCAGCAGGAAAACTCTATAGGAAAGAAGTTGAGTTAGAAAGCTCCTTCAGATCTTGTGGCACGTCTGGGTCACCGGGTTATCATTAGGAACATTAATTATTTCTGAGCTTTAGTTAAGTACTTTCACAGAAATTTCTGGCTCAATGTAATTGTGATTACTCTAGCTCATTTGATAGCATTTTACTCTGCACAATTAATAAAACTGCTTTTTAGGAAAAAAAAGATATGTCAAATTTCTCTTATTTACAAAACACAACATAGTAGGCTTTATTCTTAAGCTTCCTACAGATAGAGTGACGGGCTATGTGATCCTTGCTGCTGATTCAAGTCCCACTCTTTAAGCAAAGTTGTGAATGTCTTGCTATTTCTTTTCTCACTGATAGAATTTTACTTTCCATCCAGGTTTCTCTCCCCTACCAGAAGGTCAGGGGATGGGGCAGTCCCAGCTGGGGAGGGACCATTATCCCTGTGAAATGTCTCCTTGCTGGTTCACTGCACACCAGAACTCCCATTCACAGCTATTGATTTTTGCACAGTAAAATTCTGATGGCTTCCTCAAAGGGGCCAATTTTTTTCAGATTAACAGCTGCTCTGTTAATGTCAGAGGAGCTTGGTGGCTAAAAAAGGTCTTTATTTATGGACATCAAAGGGCATGCCTCAAACAACAGGCCCCTCAAATTCAAAACAAAAGGAGTATAATAGATGGAAAATGATAGTTTATATGAACTATCCTCTTTCAATATAACACACTTTGGGTAATAATGTCAGGGGATATGAAGATAGGAGGCGTTCTCATTATTTATGTGGTATGTTGACTTCATACCATTTCTACATGGGCAGTAAAAATCCATGCTTAGTGTTCTTTTAAATTTTATTTAATTTTATTAATGAACCAAGCAATGACTTGGCTATATTTTTTATATTTTCTTTTTCCTGTTGTAGTAGGCACAAAGAGACAAGTAGGCATGGATCATCCTCTGTAGTTCATGAGACCATTTGTAGTCTAACGTGAATCATGGTAGGAGACGGAATCTGAATGGAGCCCAGATATCAAGGCTGGACACTGACTTTTAATTTATCAGACAACCAGCTACTTATCCTGGAAGCAGACAGTGAAGGGGCTCTTTGGCTTATAGGTTGATGAGGTTTAACATTTCCGAATGGAAAGGAGAGATCAAAACTGCCCCAAGCAAGAAGACGGAGAAACTGCCCTAATACGTGGAAAGGTAGAAGACACTTGCTACCCCCCTGAGTTACATGTAGTTTTGAATCGAGGAGTCTGTGTGCGATGTAGTGTGGTTTTCCCCCCAGCCTCCTGGTTTTCAAGGTTCCCCAGGGTGTGCTTCAGCTCCCAGGTAGCTCTCTGTCACCTCTCTCTCCAACCTCCTCCCTATGGCCTAATTCTTCATTTCTGAAAATGAATTTTTATCAGTAATGCAAGCAATAGCACAAGAGTCAGATATTAAAGAGCTTGTAATGGAGAACAGCTGCAGATAGAAATGCAGCTTGAAAACATGGAGGGAATAGGGAAGAAATACCTGTTCTCTCTCTCTCCTCTTGCCTATGAGATCACTCATACCGGTGTCTACCATGGGCCAGTCTTTATCTGAGACAGGAGCCTGGGTGATGCATTCAACAGGGCAGAAGATAGGTGCGTGAGTGGACGAAGTTAGCAGACAAACAAACAAAAATAACCAGTTCAGAATTAATACCTATGCGGAGCAGCTATGGTGAGACCTAAATGAGTAAATATGAAAAGCACCAAGTAAAGAAACTGGCAGATGGTGGGTCCTCAAGAATGTATTTTCCTCTCTCTTCTTCCCCTTTCTCATCGATCAGAATCTGCTCTTTAAAAATTGTGATTGGCTCATTGCATAAGCTGTAAGTATCTTGGAAAGCATTTTAACAAGGATGAGACTATTTCAAAGCATTTTGGGTATTTTAGGGTTAGTAACTTGTGAGTGGTACATTGGTGGGGTGGATGGGCAGGAGAGGGCTCGTCTCCATTTCTTGTTCATGCCAAGGGGCAGCTGCCTGTTTAGTTTGCCCTGCCTTGTGTGGTAAGGTCCTGCCTGCATTGCTCAAGGGCGCCCTCAGCTTTGCCTCTAGGATTCCGGATGGCTGTTGCCACAGAAAGGTGCTGTTATCTGAAAATGCGGGTCATATCTCTCCCTGGAAGCTGGGAAGCCTGGTCGCCTCGCACCGCTGTGCCGCTGCCTGCGGACCTTCTTGCTGTCGTGCGTCCCCCCTTTGCATTCTCCAGTGTATTTGCAACAACCACAGGCCATTTGGTTGGTGCCAAACAAATGACTTTCTTACCTCCAACTCTTGTTTCCCACCAGTCCTGCCCCTGATGCTGTGGGTTCTGAGGGGTTGCCAGTCTCCCTGTTCTTTACGATTAACTTCTCCCTGCCCCTTACTATTAACCCTTCAGTGGATCCAAGTGAATTCCTGGGTTATCACTGGAGCAGTTGCCTGATCCAGGGAGCCTGGACATTTTGTGGTAGAGAGAGATGGTTTCCGATATTGCAATACCTGCTTCAGTCCCTGGAGGCTGAGCGTCGACCCTGCTCGGGGAAACTTTCCTGGCTTCTAGAAAGGGCTGACCAGCAGAGAGTACCCCTGGGAGCTGGGCTGGGCTTCCCGTTGGGATCTGGGACAGCCCCCAACCACATGAACCCTGAGGAATATAATTTTCTCTCAGGGCTCCTATCCACTCTCCCATAATCCACTCCACTCAGGTTCCTCATTAAAGTAAAAATCGTCAGTGTTCTTTAAATGTGGCTTTTTGTGTTTCATTTCCTTTGTTGGTTAAAAAATGTTTCCAATGAAACATTTTATAAGATTTCTATACAGTGCATACATTTTGAACATTTTGTTCCTATTAACATAACATATTATTCTCATTTCCTCTTATGTTGGGAAGAAAGAGAAAAAAAGCATTATAAAAATTAAAAATAATTTCTTTGTTATTAAGGAGGTATGAATGATTTCTGAGCACACTAAAGGCAAATCTCTTTGGTCAACATTATGAATTTGAAAATAAGACTTCTTTTCAGATTTTTGAAATGGCTTCAATGACAGTAGGCCCAAAAATAACAACGGAGACCAGGTTATAATGGGAAATTCTTTCCTTCGACTTTTCCTTTCGGGGGATGTGGTATGCTCTCTGCCTTTGGGAAACAAAGTTGAATCATCCCAGGGCAGAGTCAGGGAACTCTGTGTGAAATGGCTTGTTTCCAGATGTGTCTGTGGGTCATCTGCATCTGTCCAGTGATGCATTTTCAAATTCGCTCTGTCATTTTGATGTGCCCTTAAAGGTTATATCTGGCTGAGTTACGACATCACCCGTGTTGACTGACTTGCCACGCCATGTTTCTCTCAGCGACACAGGAGCTCCTGTGCTGATGGCTTGGTAGCTCTGCTCTTCTGCTCTTCTGCAGTGTGTTCTCAGAGTAATTCCCCCATACCTCCACAGGTCCTGCCTGTTAAATCCCATGCTCTCTAGCGTGAGGGGCTCTCTATTGGGTATTTGGTTCTGGGTCTCATGGTTTCCAGCACAGGTGTCTAGTTCTGTAACATTCGGGTATATATTAAGCTGAGGGAATCATCGGGGGAAGCTGGCATGTTGCAAGGGGGCCCTTACATGGCATTTCCTAGGAGAATTCACCCCAGTTTGAGGTCGTGTAGCTGTCAATGCATGCTCAGAAAACAGATCCTCTTAGCATATTAGGAATGTGCTGGGGAATGGCCTTCTATCAACCAGCTTATGAGGCTGAGGAAGAGCCTGGCACTCCAGTTTCTTAGTTTACAAGAGAAATACCTCCTTCCAAACACTTGCATTTTCACTACATCATTGCAGGGAGAAGGTACCTGCTTGGTGAGACCTAGAAAGACTGGTGTTGCATCATTAGGATGCCAGCTGCTGGAGGTGCAAGTTTTCAACCATTTACTGAGCACCCAGTTCAGGGCAGGCCCTAGGCACTGGGGGTGCATCAGGGAAAAAAAAAAAACAAAACAGACAAGAATTCCTGCCTTTGAGGAGCTAATGTTGTAGTGACTACTTGAGCCCAGTGGTTTGGGTATCTTAGTCATGCACACGGACGTTTGTTTTTCCATTTTCTCTGCTTGAAGTTCCACAAACTCACGCCAGAAGTAAAAGCATACTGAGGCAGTCCTTTGGAGGAATCACATAAAGAGAGGGCAAGATGGTGAGATGATGAGAAATTTTTCTCTACACCTTCAGTTTTCACCCAGAAAATTCTATGCGTGGGAATAAGGACAAGATTTAATACCTTGTTATGGTTTTCTTTCTTCCCTCTTCTTAACTCTAGGAAAGGTCTTGCCAGCCTACTTAGTGAATTTAAAATGGAAAGAATACATGAAGAGGGACAAGCCACAAACTGAGAGAACGGAGAGAAGCCACATCAATCTTCAGGATCAGGGGTGAGTAGTGCAGAGAGAGGGCTTGACTTGCCAGATCCAAAGCCATTACAAAGAGCCAGAGACGTGAAGACAGGAGGAAGGGTTTTCGAAATGGTTGTGGCGGATTAGGAACTGAATTTCCTTTCATGCTTTTTTGAATGGAGCTACTTTTGAGTTGCTTTTGATTACTAGTCTGCAAAGATTAAGCTATACAGGGCTCTAGGATTTATTAAAGTTCATGAATTCTGGAAAGTTCATTATGTACTGACATTCTGTTACGATAGACGAGGGTTTAATTCTCATTCTCCGGCACCTCCCACCCTGCCCACCTTCTCTTCCTATGCTCCTGTTGAAATGATATAAACAATTTTTGATCAAATCAGCAGTCAGGATTGACATTATTGTGACTATGAAAAAAAGTTAATAACCAAGAACTGTGTCTTTCTTGTACATATTCTGTTTTTTTCCTAGAATTAATATTGTCCTCATTTTTTTTCATTTGCTTCTGTTTTTGTGTGCTTCTATTTAGTATTTTTTATGCTCCATGATATTTTCTTATATATCCATCAATATTATTTTCCAAATGGTCAAACAAAATAATCTCTCAACTAATTATTTTTCCCCTGGGTTCCTCTCTCCAAATGTGTCCTCTCTTGGGTTTCCATGTGGACAGTTGCTTCCAAGACATGCTGCATGGCTCTCGTCATGGATTTCCTTTTCTGTGTCCTTGTGTTGGATCCCGTTTCCTGGGAAACTCATTCGCATTCACTCCCTCTCTTTGCTGGAGCACATGCTCCTGTACTCCTGGGAAGTTGTTCATCATGATAATTATATTTTTAAAGTCTTGTCTTTGTGTTTCTAATCTATGTTTCTACTTAGTTGATAACTTGGCTGGGTATATAATGCTAGGTTGCAAATAATTTTGCCTCCCAATTTTGAAATTATTTTTTCCATTGCTTCCTAACCCCCAGATTTGTTGTCAAGAAGTCTGATATTATTCCATTATATACCCTTTGTCAGTGACCTTTCCTCCCATCCACAAAGAAATATACAGGATTTTTTCTTTTCCTCTCTGGTACTCTGAAATTTTATTCACTGTGCTGGTCTGTTCTTTCAGTCTGGAGATTCTCATATCTTTCAGCTCTGGAAAATGTTCTCTGGTATAAATTTGAAAATAACTTTCTTTCCATTTGTTCCCTCTGTTTTATTAATCTCTTGTTGGATTTCCTGAGTCAATATTCTGTTTCTTATCTTTTCTCTTCATAGTCCCACCTTTTGATTTTATTTGCTCTCTTTACTGAAATGTTTCTTAATTTTTATCTATCAAACTTGGTGTTACATTTTTTATGTTGCTGGAAAAACAATTTTCCAGTTTTTTCCAATTGTTGTTCCTTAACACATGTCTGTGCAGCTTCCCACCTTCGTATATTTGCCATGTCTTTTCTTATTTCTCCAATATTATTCTTTCTAGCTTATTCACTAACCTTATAGTTTACTTTCCTTCCCTCTCGCCCTTCTACCCCCTCCCTCCCTCTCTTTCTCCTTCTTCTTCCTCCTCCTTTTTCTGTCAGTTGTGGTATTTAGGGTTCTTCCCAAATTTTGAAAATTTTTGCTGTGTTTTGGGGTCTTCTCATGTTGGCTGCTTTTTTCCAAATGTCTGGTTGTCTGTTCACGTTTAATAGTGATGACTAAAAGCTGATTAGAAGTCTTGAAAGAAGAGACTGGACATATTCATAAGTAATATTCATGGTACTGGGATTGGAAGCTACCTCTAGAGCCGATATCAGTATCTGACAGCTTTTTATTTGGGGATCTTAGATTTCTCAAAAGAAGACTTTTCAGATCTTCTACCTATAAGGCCTATTTCTAGGACTAGAAATTTCATTTAAAGCTCTATTTTCAATTCTTGACTTTTTTCTTTTCTGGATTTTGACTAATGTTCTGAGCTTTCTCTCTCTTCTCCTGATAATAAACCATGAGTCTCGTGTGTGTGTGGGGGGGGGGGGGAGGGGGGGGGGAAGA
>CM052896.1:113326066-113368744 GCA_028534135.1 Potos flavus | reverse complement strand
GTTTTAAAGAGGTAATTCAATTAAAATGAAGTCATCAGAGTGGCCCTAATCCAATATGACTGGTATCCTTATAAGAAGAGAGCTTGGGACACAGGCAGTTACAGAGGGAAAACTATGTGAAGATGCAGGCAGAAGAAAGCTATTCACAAGCTAAGGAAGGAGATCTCAGAAGAAATTGGCCCTGCCAACATCTTGATCTTGGACTTTTAAACTCCGAAACTGTGAGAAAATTAATTTGTTTAAGCCTCCTGTCTGTGGTACTTTGTTATGGCAGCCCAAGCAAACTAATGTACCATGTTTTCAGCCTTGTTCTTCATCCCTAAATTTTATGATGCCTGCTGCCTCCATTATCTATTCCTTCCAAGGTCCTGTGGGGTGAACTGGCTCACATCCCCTCTGCAGGCATCTTCGGCTATAGCTGCTACATCTTTAAGTCACTTAGCATGCTTCCCTCCATTTGCTTTGTATCTTCCTAAAATTTGTTGAATTACGAAAATGTCTAAGTGTGCCTCCTACTGTCTTTATTCATTAGAGTTTTATACAAAAAAAAAAAAAATCCTTTACTGCCATTTTAGTGTGTTTCAGGGGAGGGAAGAGTTATACCTCCATTTTAACCTAAGCCACATTTTTAAAATTCTGCTTTTAATATAGCAATAGCAATAATCAACAGAAGTTATGAAATTGTCCTTTTAACATATTACATATGTATTGGCACCCAGTGTGTTGGTTCTCAGCTCCAAACTCATGCTTCTTTGCCCTGTTTCTGATATTGGAGCTGTATCCTGTATATAATTCTGGTTTACCAGACGGCTTGATAGTCAGCTTCGTCGATAGGGGACTTTGGGGGGGCACTGGTAGGGGGAAGGGATTTCTCTTCCTGGTTCCCCTGTACTTTTATCTCTGGCTCCTATGGTATGAGGCTGCCAAAGGCATGTGGGGCAGCCAGTGACACAGATACTTCAGTGAGTTTCATAGTAACCCATCTGGGAATTCCTAGTGAGTTCTGGGGTCCCCCTAATGGGAGCTTCCTGGTGAGTCCCATCACAGTCCATCGAGCAGTTTCCAACTTGCCAGTGTGGGCTTACAGTACTTCAGTGAGTTTCCCTGCCATCCACAAGGTCCCAGTCACAACTCCTCATGTGCTGTCTGAGTCTCAGCCTGAAGTGGTGGGGTGGTTTTTTCTCACATTGTTCTTTTTTGGGGGGAGGGTTCTCTGTCTCAGCCCTAGAGGTAGTGGTTCTCTCCTTTATCTGCTATTCTTGCATTCTCTAGAGCAAGGGTTTGCAAACCTTTTCTGGAAAGGGCCAGAGAGTAAATACTTTAAGCTTCATGGGCCACAGGGTCTCAATGCAATGCTGTAGTGAGAAAAAAGCCACAGACAGCTTGGCCAGATAGGCCCACAAGCCCATTCCTGCTTTCATGTGCTCCTTACCCCATAGGTATCAATCCCCTGTTACTAGTTAACTGTTCTTTTTCCTTTTTAAATAGATTTTATTTATTTATTTATTTATTTATTTGAGAGAGCGCACAAGCAGGGGGGAGGGGCAGAGAGAGAGGGAGAAGCAGGCTGTCCGCTGAGCAGGGAGCCTGACGTGGGACTCGATCGCAGGACCCTGGGGTCATGACCTGACCCAAAGGCTTAATCGACTGAGCCACCTATGTGTCCTAGTTAACAGTTCTTTATATGAAATTCTCACTGTTCAAATTACTGGTGTGGTTACTTCTCCTGACTGAATTCTGATTGATATACCACACTGAAATTTTAGGCAAGGACTTGGCTTTTGACTGGGACCAGCTCAGAGGGTTTGCTCTGGCTCTTACAATTCTGGTCAGTGTTACGGTGGGGGTGGGGTAGGGTGGAGAATGAATGAGAGAAGGAGTGAATTTGTGGCAACCTTAAACAAAAAAAGTCACAAGCAGGTGGACATTTTAGGCAGAACTTTCTTACCAGTATACAGACAAGACTTAGAGAAAGCAGCAGAAAAATCTTCTCTTCTTGTCAGTTATAAACTTCAGGTTCACAAAACGTTCCCTCCCATGATCTACTCTATAAAACTTTCATGTTTGATGTAATTTCCCCCAAGATCTTCAGGTAAAAGTGATGCTCTAGGAAGATGCAGGGTGTTTTTCTGGGGCTCACTCTCCCCTTGGCTCAGGATGGCAGTGCTCCTGGGGAGCACATGTTCAATGCTCTTTGGAGTGGCAGTTTCATGCCCTCTGCAAGCTTTTCTTAGGCAAAGTACATTGCAATTGATTAGTTTTCTGCATTCTAAATTGCTGTCAAGTTCCAGACTCATCTCCCTGAGATTATTCCCATCATCTTTATTGGAGGTTTGGGTGTCTGCAAATTCTTCAGTGACACATTTACAGGCTGTCTTTTGCTTTATGCTCACAGATGGCTAATCACAATCACGCCGTGAATTTTACTAGTTTAATTCTCAGAGGGTAACCTCTTTTCCGAAATTTTGTTTCTCCATGTATTGCCACTACCAAGGAAATGTTCCCTGATCACGCTGGGGCAGAGAACACTTACCCCGAGGCTATCCCGAAGACATGGCTCTGGGACTTCCTGAAAATAGAACCTTGCCTGAGATGTTTCTGCCAGGTTCCCTATGGTTTTTAATTCATGTGATAGCTTAGGGAGAGAAGTGAAAGGAAAAAACATGCTCACGGGCAGTCCTGGTACAAAAGCAATAGTAGTTGGCAAAACCTTTGCCCTAGCTGCCTCTCAATTTTTCTCTTTTTTGTGGTACAAGCAGGGAAGGTTGTAAGATCAGTTGTAATGATGAATTAAGCCAGAATTACAAGCAGTGGATGCCTGTTGCTAGTGTCAGATTTAAACCTCTGAAGGGAAAAAGGGGAAAAGGGAAAGAAATATTTTTCCCCCTTGCTCATTTAAGGCTTGGAATTGAGTATGAGAATACACCTCGATCACCAGCTGAGAGCTCTCCCTCCCATTAGACCGACCAGTTCTCTTTGTAGATAGAATACAAGGTCCACAAAGCGCCTTGCAAGAATTCCAAACAGGTAAGATCGTTCCCTGGGTTAAGCTATAAAACTGACTTAGGTCAGTGTGAGAAAGTGCAAAGTCATCTTAGAAAGAAAATGTTTTCTAGGCTAAGACACACTGAGAAATGGACTGTAGGCCCTGACACAGGCAAGGGAAGAAAATGCTTTTCAGAAAGAAGTTGAAGAGAGGCAGCTCCTGTCCAGGTCTGTTATGCAGGAGACGCACTCCCCCTCTAACCCTTGTCCCTGTGCTATCATGAGCATCAGTCATTACCATCTTTACTCTCGTCACCTGCCTTATTTGATCTTTGCCTGGCCAACTGCTGCTCATGACCTTGCTCTCTGGGTGGATTTGTCTATAGAGAGAGAATGGCTTGATATCCAAACATCCCTATCATATCTACTTGACAGCCGTTGTTTCACAGGAAATGAATAAATTAGCAACAAGGTGGCTGAAGTTGGTTGAGTGCTATCTAAAACTTGGGGTCCTAACAAATCAGTTATCTGCCATGTTGGATAAGGAGCCCCAGTATGGGACCAGCCAGACTCCTATGGTATTTGTAAGTAGTCCTAAAACATTTCTGAACTTTTTTTTTCAGATAATGACATTTTTATTACCGAGAAACTTAATTCTAAGGAGAAAAAGTTGATTAAATTGCAACTACGAAGAAACTCAGAATACTGTAATGATTAAGAGTGGGAACTTTGGGCTCTAGCCCTGGTCCTCTTGCCTTTCTTCATGAAATCCACAGGCATTTGGTTGGTCTCTGTGTGTTCAAATTGTTTCATCTATAAAGTGAGAACAGTAATACATGAGAAGTGTTTATGTACCAGGCTTGTTGTGAGCTTTAAATGAGATTTGTCCATAAAATATCACAATGCCTGGTGCATGCTAAGGGATCAATAAATTATAGCTGTCATCATCATAATTACTATTGTCAAGTATTTTTTCTCCTTTTAAAGGATCAAAGTCATATGCTACTGCCAATCAGAGTTTAGATCAGCCCAAGAGACTCAGTGCTAAAAACCAAGTTGAAAGAACTTTTGGCCAGCACTAATCTAGTGTAAAATAAAAATACACATTAATTTAACTAAGAATATTGAATTTACTTTCAGATAGTAATAAATGAAATGAAAGGGAGGTGAAGGCTGTGGGAGGGTGATGGTGGTGGTGTTAAAGGAGCTTTACCAGTTTTAGATCCAAAGAGCACTCGATATGAGCTGGATGGGCTGAAAGACCCTACAAGCCAGTGGCATCAGAGCCCAGAGCCAAAGGATGCGGTCAGCCTTTTAGGATCTGCAGGAAAGATTCAGGAAGGGGGTGCAGCTAATACAGACTGGAGGAGGGAAAGAGCTTGGCATTTTCTAGAAATAGAAGGAAGGCCAGTGATGATGGAAAACAGTGATGGGGGTTTCAAGGGAGTGGGTTCAGGAGGGAGGACTCGTGGACCACTGCAGAGAGGGTGGTTTCACACCCAAGGCAGAAGGAATGACTGTGGGGTTTGAGGCAGTGCAGCCCCAGACTGGAGTATGGAGGATGGACTGTCATGGGGTAATGCATCGCCGAGGAGAAGGGAGAAGGTCTGGAGGCTAACAGGCTTAGGCTGGAGCAGACATAGTGGAAATGGAGAGAAATGGTTGGATGTATTTTGGAAGTAAAGCTGATAGGACTTCCTAACAAATTGAATGTAGGGAGAAAGGACCAGAGAGAAGTCAGAGATGTTTATTGGATTTTTGGCTGGAATAGTGATGTGAATGATTATTTCAGTGAGTGAGGGTGGATGGACTGGAACAAAGTAGATTTGATGGGGAAAAATTAGATTTATTTGCAATAAGTATAGACTACTAGATGTCAATTGGATATGTTGTTTTAGATATTTAGGTGGCCTTTGCAGGGAACGTTTGTGTTTTCTATAAAGTTTTAAAAATCAAAAAGCCTATTTTGAGGAGTTCCACCACCCTAGAGCCCTATGCTGGGAACTGCTCTTCTTGTTCAATCCTTTTGTTATACATGAAAAAAACATTGTTTTGCAATGAGATTTCCACTGTGACTCAGTGGTAGAGCTGGCCCTAGCACCTGAGCTTATTCACTGATCTATTTATTTCTGAGGAGTTATCCTATTCTGAGCTTCACGTTAGCCCCAAGATTATCTCTTATATAAGAGTCTTAGGATGTCCTAAGCCTAAGAATGCCTTTTGGGTAAAGCAAGGATCTTGTTTTCATGCAAATGTGGCCTCATAAATGGAGACAGGTAGAAATGGATAGAGAGCCAAGTTGTGGAAGCTAAATAGATTTTTGAAAACACCAACAACTTCGTAAAGGATTGTTTGCCCAGCTGGGTTTATTGGGACTGCCGGGAAAAATCAGGTCATGTGATCATGTCCAAAGAGTAGGCCTTGTCAGACATAAAATAATTATTTAAATTGTATTATTGGGATACTGTCTGAATCCATAGTTTTCTGCCCCAGGGATTGGGGGTGGTCAGGGAGGCCATTAGTGATTGCTGAGAAACCAATACTACATATTCCAAACAAACCTGCACACAGTCTCCCATAAAAATCTCATTACTCACCCTGTTCTCTCTGAATCAGCATCCTGGGCATTGTCAGAGATATCCTGTAAATTGTACACTTATAAATTACTCATTTATAACATCTGTTGGAAGGCAGCTACAGAGGCAGATAATTTTTTTCCTTCTAGCCTCGGTTCTGGAGCAGCTTGCTTTCAGGTGGAATTTCAATTTTTTTCCAGCACCCTGAAGACTTCACACCTGTTGTTGATTGGCTTCAAAATATCTGGGAGGGTTCCAATTAATCTGGACTGCCTCTTTGACCCAGTCATGGAGGAGGCTGGAAATCAGCCATGCGCCAGAAATCAGATCTTGGGAATGAAGAGTTGAAAGAGACAGTCCCTGTTAAAGACAGCCACAGAGAACTCAGAAAATTAGTGAAGTCAGCACAGCATGAAGAGAACTGCTATAGGGATCTGCACAGGGTATTGGTGAGAAGGGAAGAAGTGTCTCACTCCGCTTGGGTAACATGCCAGGAAAAAAGAGGTGGGGAAATGCTTCAAAGTGACCCAAGAAGCTCACGCACTGCTGGTGGGAATGTAAAATGGTGCAGCCACTCTGGAAAACAGCCTGGCCATTCCTCCAAAGGTGAAACATCGAGTCACCATATAATCCAGCAATTCCACCCCTAGGTCTCTACCCGAGAAAAATGAAAACACAGGTTCACAAAAAAGACTTGCCCATGAATGTCCAGAACAGTATTATTCATAATAGTGGCAACGTGAAAACAACCAAGTGTCCCTCAAAGGATGAACGGGTAATTAAAACATGGCATCCATACGGTGGAATAGTATTTGACATTAAACAAAATAGAAGCCCCTAATGCGTACTACAATGTGGTTGAAGCTTGAACCCATGATGCTGAGTGAAATAAGTCAGTCACAAAGGCTCAAATATTGTGTGATTTCCTTTTATGAAATATCTAGAATAGACATCTATAAAATCTATAAAGACAGGGAGTGGATTACTGTTTGCCAAGGTCTGGGGAAAATGGGAGGATTGAGGGGTTATGGCTAAGGGCAGCGGGGTCTTTTGTGGATAGTGCTTTGAAATTGATTGCTGTGATGGACACACAACTTTGTGAGGATACTAAAAGCCCTTGAATCCTATACTCAAATGGGTGAATTATATGGTATATGAATTAAATCTCAATAAAGTTGTTCAAAAACACAGTGACACCTGAGGGCCAGTGGGGGAGAAGGTTACTAGGAGGAGGACATTCTATGGAGGGACAATAATGAGCAAATCTACCCCATTAGCAACCCCTCTTGACTACTTCCAAAATGCATTCCAGATCCTTCTAATCCTCTCTATTCCCACCACTGCCCTCCTCGTCCGGACCACTGGCATCTGCTATCTGGACCACTGAAGTAGTGTCCTAACTATTGCACTCCTGTCCCTGTGCTGGGGAGTTGAATGGCAACACAGAACTGTCCTCCTTCTCTGTAGGGGCTGAAAATATGGGAAGATCATTTTTTAGAGGCCCTGCTGACAGGTTCCGGGCTGCTCATGCCCTGTCCCCGTTGCCCCTTCCCGGTTTCTTCTGATTGTCCAGCTCATCCCCAGTTGCACTGTCCTCCTTGGTGACACTTGATCACAACTGACCGTGGTTTTCTTTGTAGCTCCTGACACCTGCTGAGGTTACTTGTTCATGTATGTCCTTTCTTGTTTACTCTCTGTCTCCTTCCTAGAATGTAAGCTCCATGCAAGAGGGACTTGGATTCACAGTGGTATGTGCAGTGTCTAGTACAGTCTCTTGTACACAGAAGCTTCTCGAACTCTTGCTTGGTGATTGTGTGAATGAGGAGGGATGAGAGAGGGAAGGGCCTTGAGCACCGATCTCACACAGTCCATAGCCAGCAATTCACAGGGTGGATGTGGCTGGTGGAGGGAAGGGAATGAAGTTGCTGGGGAAGACGGGTCACACAGAGCTTTTTTATTCCTCACTGTGCCATCTTAGAAAAGGCATTTCATCTCTCCAAACCTCCAGTTCTCTATCTTAAAATGGAATTTCTAAAACCCAACTTGTGAGGGTTAAATGGGCACACATTCCATGAAAACCCTGTGGAAATTACAAAGTGACCTATTCATACATTTAACATTGAATATTATCATGTGCCCACAGGGGCTCTGAAAATTTGGAGATTAAAAAAGATGTGTTCTCTGTCCTTGAGGAGCCCATGTCTGCCAAGGGAGACCCACAGGAAGTCATGAAGGGGTGTCTGACACGATTATTGCCTCAAGGCCTCCCAGTTGGAGTGCCTGATCTCCAGTTGTTTCTTGTGACACGGTGCGGTCCGCTTTGTGTCTTCATTAGTGCTTGGACCTCTTCAAGGACAGCAGTGGGCCTCCATGTCTTCCGCAGGGCCTGTGGGGTGTCCTCGGGGTCCAGATATTCAGGAGCCCCCACCTCTTCCCTTGAATGAAGGGCTCAGCTTATCTTCAAAACTGTGGGATCAAAAAAAAAAAAAAATGTGGGATCAAAAAAAAAAACCAACCAAACTGTGGGATCAAAAATCCTGGGTCTCCCAACCTTATACCCTGAGCCACAAAAAGAAATTTCCTTTTATAACAGGAGGGTTCTTTATTCTTCTTACATTGCCTCTTCCAGATGCTTATTCAATCAGGGGCCATTTTGATGTGGCTCTACTTTTCATGCGTAGGTTTCATTTTGCGCTGCCTTGTGGCTGCTTCATTTCTCCTCTTTCATCCTCTTCCCTTTGCTAAATTTGTTCTGCCCTATCTTCTTTTTTTTAAACAAGCTGCTGTGATTCTTTGTGACTGGGGACCCTGCTCTATACCCCTTCAGGTTCTCAGAGCCTAGCAGTGTCCACGGATATGCCCTCTGTGCTCCCCAGAATCTTGTCCACACCCCATAATTGTTTTGGGCACATGGTAGGGGAGTGTGTGTTTCTTAGCTGCTTCTGACGTGAGACGGAGAACTCCCTTGGGAGGACTTGTCTCTGACACCTTGTCACCACGTGTGCCGGGCGCAGAGTGGACAATGGTTTATGGGATGGAGGTGTGATGGGTCATAGTGACAATAATGTCTTCAAAACTATCCTCTTGTTCTTCCTTGGATCTAAGTAAAAAATGTCAAGTGAGCCTCTTCCCCGTCTCCCTCAAGCCCACGGGGACATCTCGGCTGCCTGCAGGGTGGGTCACGTGGAGGAGACGCTGTGTTTTACTGTCGTATCTTCAGTCTCGAAGTTTCTCGAGGATTTCATTTCTATTTCTTTTTTTTTTTTTTTTTTTTTCATTTCTATTTCTTGACTGGGGGACTCGAGGGTCTGAGTGGGGTGGATTATTTTCTCAGCTTCCGATTCACCTCAGGACTGGACCCACAGCTGTGTCTGAAAAGACGGTGCTGGTGGGGATAGAAGGAGAATGAGGGATAGGTTTTGATTAGAAATAAATGGAGGGAAAAAAAACCCAAACAAACCCAGGGAAATGCTTTCTTCAAAGATTTACAACATGTTTGCTCAATAAACCTTTATTTATTGCCCAAAGTTTGACTTCTTTCAGAAGATTGCTTTGGCATAGAGTTGTTAAGTAAAGGCGATTTAGCAGAATCGGAAAAATCTAGGCAAAGGGGAGCCTTAGAAAGTAGTGTCCATCTGTGTGAACTTTTAAACAATTTCTTTTGTGGCATTGGATGGTGATTGCATGGAGGAATTGGTTCCCTTGGAAGTCAGCAGGAATGCAATTTTGCTGTCCTGGGTTTGATGCTGCTACTGTGAAATCTTCATCTTTTACCTAATTCTGCCTGCTTCTGATCAGCCCTTCTTGGGGAAAAAAGTTTTCTCCTTCTAACTACACATCTGCCTGCACATTTGTCAAATTGTTGATCAAGGGCTCTTTCTTCTTTTAATAAATGTGATGTATCCATTCCAAAGTATTCCTTCTGTAATTAATAACAATAAGATCTGGTTACCTGTGGAGAGTGGAGACATTGAAAAAGAACCGGCAGAAATACAAGGTGGTATCGGCAGCCCAACAACAGTGCTCTCAGCCTTCTCTCACCCCTGCCCAGACCCTACCTGCTTCCCAGAGACCCCAGCTGCCTGTGGGGGCCCCTAGCTCCCTTCAGGGCTCCCCTCGGTGCTGTATTTGTAAAGGAGAAAAAGCTGGACTGCAGTAAGCAGATATATCTCATTTAAGAGGGATAAAGATAAGATAAAATATTATACTTGCAAAACAGTAACACAAGCAGTGTTATTTGTCCTGGACACTTACCCACAGAGGGCCTGTCTTGTCACTGGTCACAATGCAAATACAGAGAACGCAGGGAGACCCAGGACACCCTTTTGGTTAAATTCTCCTCCTTCAGATGAACTGTTTAGGACAGACTGAAATCCAAGTAAGAGGTGATTCTGGCCCAGACTGTTTCAGGCATCACCTGGGAAATTCGTTGTACTTTTATACAATACTAACAGCTGCCTTGTGGAGAGTCCTGTATCACCTGTGTTATTTATAGTCATCATCATAGCTAATATTTACTGAAGCTCTCCCCAGACGTCAGGTGCTGTTCTAAGGCACTTTATGCGTTTGATGGATTCCTCCAAGACACATATGGTAAAAGACTTGCCACGTATTTTTTCTAAATTAAGTCAACTCTAGTCCTGATGCTGCATTTCACAGTGTTGTGGAAAAGTAACTTGCTAGTCTCTTTCTCTTGGGTCTTACTAGGCCCTAGGGTTAAAGTACTGCAGGAAAAAGGGGCATGAGTTCTCAGTGCGTGAAATGGTGGTGGTGGGGGGGATCCTTGCCAAAGATCACCTCTGCTTGGTCAGCTGGAGGCCCTCAAATCTGGATAGCTCCACTGATGGGTCTAGATCTAGATCTGTCTACTATATAGGTTTACATAAATCCTATGTCACTGGAGAACCGTGACTAATACACTGCCCTTAGTGAGACCAGACCTGGAATAATAGTCTTATTTGGACATGTCTCCAGGGAAATGGGAAATTTGCTCTCTTTAGCTCTTAAATGAGAACAGTTATTATCTTTTTCTAGAGAAAGCCTAGTCGTCAAGAACCAAAACCTGTCTAACTCTTGGGGCAAGAACAGGAAATGGTTCTTTTAGTTCTTTTATTTATCTTTTTATTTTATAAAGGATTTTATTTATTTGACAGAGAGAGAAAAAAAGAGAGAGAGAGAGCACAAGCAGGGGGAACAGCAGGCAGAGGGAGAGGGAGAAGCAGACTCCCTGCTGAGCAGGAAGCCTGATATGGGGCTCCATCCCAGGACCCTGGGATCATGACCTGATCTGAAGGCAGATGCTTAACAGACTGAGCCACCCAGCACCCTCTTTCAGTCCTTTTAGAATAATCCATATGAGTAGGAAAAATAATACTACTTTCTCACTGCTTATACTACTGTCCACACGGTTTGTCTTTCATTCTTCCAATAACTCACTGGGGAAGGGATTAATAGCGTGATCATGTCCTCTTTCCGATAGAGACACAGAGGTCATAGAGAAGTCAGGGAACTTGCCCAAAGCCGTCCAACAGGTTGTTCCTGGTAAGGTCAGGATTTACCTTTGACCAGGCTGACTCCAAACCCATCCTCTGGATATTGCTGTGAGTTAATCTCAGTGCTTGGAAGCGGATTGCTTCCAAGCCTCTCAGGTATTTCTGGGGGACATGCTGGCTTTGTCACTTCCAAACTTCATGACACTGGATGCGTTGTGTGGCCTCAATCATCGCCTTCCCAGTGCCTGCTGCCCCTTTGGCCAGCCTAGCTTTCTTTCTGCATCTTCTTTCTGCCTTCGTCTGGGGTGCTTCATTCTGCACCTCTATCTTCATTCTGCTTGAAAAGCCCTCGCCAGCACATTTTCATGGCTGGTCCATCATTACTGAATGCTCTACCCAAATGTCCCTGCCTCTGCCCTAGAGCCCCTCCACCAAATCACCCTGTAACAAACCAGCTACTATTTCCCTTCATTGCATTGATTTGTGCTTGAAATGATGCTATTTGTTGGTTTCAGTGTTTATTTTTTTAAATTTTTTTTAAAGATTTTTATTTATTTATTTGACAGAGAGGAGAGAGATCACAAGTAGGCAGAGAGGCAGTCAGAGAGAGAGGGGGAAGCAGGCTCCCTGCTGAGCAGAGAGCCCGACGTGGGGCTCAATCCCAGGACCCTGAGATCATGACCTGAGCTGAAGGCAGAGGCTTTAACCCACTGAGCCACCCAGGCGCCCCTCAGTGTTTATTTTTTATTTTTCCCTACCAGAATGTCTGTTCCTTGTAGGGCCCTGTGTCTTTCATATTCACTACTACGTCCTTAGCATAGAGAACTCTCAGTGCCAGATCCCTCATGGATGCCCCAAAAACATCTATGAACTTCCAGACTCTCTGGCCCTCAATTTATTTTTGGGTATAATATCGGGATGATATTACTAACTTTCAGCATTACTGTTAGAAATCGAGGGATATGTACACGTAGCTGAGTGCTCAGGGCTCTGTAAATAGTAGCTGCTCTGGTGATCATTGTCTGCTTTTCTTTTCATGACCCAAGGGCTTGGAAAAATGTTTCACTGAATGCAATCTTGGCAGCAAAGAGGTCCCCAAGGCATTGCCTTGCCTGTCCTCAGCCTTGGGGAAAATAAATCACATTTTCTATTGAAGGGTGATGTAACATTGCCACAAAAGGAACTTTATCTGTTTAGCCCTATCCATCATTACTCTCTCCCTACCCCTCCTGGCCTCTCCCTCCCTGGGAAGGCACTCACATTTACCATGTGTGCTCTTATCTCCACTGTGTTTCTGTCTGCCATGATGATTGATCTTTAGCTAACAAATCAGCTTGGGTGGCAATGTGGCCTCTGTCCCCTTCCGCCTCTGATGGAAGGTGTGGCTGCTCTGTCAATCATTCCGGGAGATGCTGGCCCAGTGCTGCTGGGGCACAGCTTCCAGAGGGTTCTCTTTCCACGGAGCTGTGTTGTCTTGATGAGGCTCCAGTGTGCACTCTCCTCCAGGCGAGGTGGCGGTGTTTTCATCGGCCCTTGGATCAGGGCATGGATTTGTGCTTTTGTGGCCAGTTCCTTTGCTTCCTTCTGTGAGCTCTTAAATCAGAACTGGGCACAGCAGAGAGGTCAGGAAGCCAGGGCTTCCTGGGGTCTTGGTTGGGCCTTTTCATGTCTAATTACAATAATAAAAGGATTGAACAAGGGTCTTTGAACATTCTTTAGCAGATAAAATAGTCATGCTTTGTTGGGAAATTCCTCCTCTTTCCTCCATTCATGCCATAATGAGGAATCTGTGGGGTAGGATCTCAGGCAGCGCTAGAGATAGAACCCAGTGACCCTCATGATGATGATGATGATGATGATAGAGATAGAACCCAGTGATCCTCATGATGATGATGATGATGATGATAGAGATAGAACCCAGTGACCCTCATGATGATGATGATGATGTTAGAGATAGAACCCAGTGACCCTCATGATGATGATGATGGTGGTGGTGGTGGTGGTGGTGGTGGTGGTGGTGGTGGTGGTGGTGGTGATGGGCAGTAACATTTATGAGACCCTACCAAGTATCCTGCACCATTAATCACTTTATATACAGATATATTTAATCTTCCAGGAATAATGAGCTAAGGAAGCAGATTAGAGACCCATTTGGTGGGAATGCATGCAGAGTTGGAATCTTGATTTTAAAATTCAGGAAGGACTGGGCAAAAGGGGCTGGTATTCATCTGGTACCTATACTACTTTCAGCCCTTTCATGTAAGGTATACCTCCACCTCTTACCTACATTTTTACAGTTGAAAACTGAGACTCTAGAAGCCCTAGTAGCCTGTCCAAGATCACACACAGTTGCTAAGAGGCAGAGCCAGGATTTAAATTGGGTCTGTCTGCCCCCAAACTCTGGTTATAGAAAGAAATGGTCTGAACAGGGTCCGTCTTGTATGTAGGCAGTCAGATGAGAAGTCTCTGTGTTAGAAGAGCTTTGCCTCCAAGCCTTAGAGTTTTCTCATATTCCTGATGTATCGGCAAACCACTCTCCATACACCCAAATCTAGGGGTGGAACTAGACAACCTTTGCAAAGCACCATGAAGCCAAAAAGATTGAACTATTCAAAGCTTTCACTTTATCACTACTCCAGCTTCTAAACTTGTCATCTTTACAGTCTATTGAATTAATAAGAGAAGTGAATACTCGTTGACATTGACATAGCGGGACACTGCATATTACATAAACTGCTCTGTGCAACCCCATCTGATTGCTATAGAGACACAAATTCATACTTTTCACCATCATAACCCATAATCGTAACCCAACATCCATTCAAATTAAAGTACTGTAACTCTTTTTAGGAGTAGGAAAAAAAATACTTGCCGCTTTTTACTAGTTGATTTATTGTTACACGACAATATTGGGTATATTAAATTTTAATATTGGTGCTGTCTTTTCCACCATAAGTCTTGTGCTGAGGAGCTCAGAAATTATTTCATTTTAAAAGGGACATTTATTGCACTGTATAGGCAGGTAGGTAATTCCTTCCTCTGAGAAACTCGCGGGTTATTCTCCTTCTGAGGTGTGAGGACTTTTGATTTGCACTTGCTATGGCATTTAAGTGCAAAGGAAGGGTGATTTACTGTTTCCATTGGCATAAATAATGTGCTGTTTGTTTCTGCATCATTTTCCAACACCCACTATTGATAGTGCCTCACAGTTTACTAGGCAGAGAATTCAGCCTTTTACTGTAAATGTCAGGGAGAGAGAATGGAAAAACAGCTTTGGATTTCAGCCTAATGTTCAAATGGGTCCCTAGTCACACTGGAAAGAGATAATCCAGTCATGGTGGGCCAGTGCTACAAAGCACCTATCCTTTCTAGTTCATTTCTTGGAACCATTAAAACTCTTTAGGGAACATGGCAACCTTCTGATCCTTCCAGTAAGACAATTCCCTGGATAATTTATGCTTTTACTAAAGATAAGCCATCTCTTCTGCTGTGACTACTTCTCTCACCCACCCATTTTCTCCATTCGACTCTGACCTTTTTAGTACCAGTTTTTAAAAATGTATGCCAATCTTTGAAAATATTATGTGAGAATTGTGACATAGCACAACTTTCTGGGGATCTCAACAAAACAGATATGACAGGAGCTATTTGATACTGATCCAATGTCCATTTTCTTTTTCTTCCTTAGTTATAAAGGCTGCTCTTCTTTGGAGTGGTAATATGCTCACCTGAGATACAAATTTTTCAACTCCCATTACAACTTCATGTGGCCACTCTGGCTAGTGAGGTGGAAACAGAAGTTATTAGACACTCTAGAAACCAGAACTGTGAGGCAGATGATTTGTATGGGCCCATTTTTGCCTTTCCCTTCTAACTTGTACTTCCTGTTGGATTGTGGACAGATGGCTGGATCTTTAGGAGCCATATTGACAGAGGAGGTGACCTTAAGTTCTTGTAATAAGGGTGGGGGGGACAGAGTGATACAAGAATACAAGACACCAATGACATGGAGCTACTATGCCAATCACATTCCACCTGCCTTAGGACTTTGATAAATGAGAGAACACATATCTACTTTCTTTAAGCAAATATAGTCATGTCTATTATGAGTATCTGAGGGAGCCAGTCACCATGGTGTGAGGGCACCAAAGTGGTCCTATGAGGAGATCTCCATGGAGAGGAACTTAAGCCTCCTGCCAATAGTCAGCATTGATTGGTCAGCTGTATGAGTGCGCCATCTTGGAAGTGGATCCTCCTAGCCCAGTTGAGCTTTCAGATGACTGGGAGACCCTGGCTCACAGCTTGTCTCTGACCTCATGAGAGATTCCAGATAAATGTTTATAGTTATTTGAAGCTGCCACAGCAATATAGAAATAATACAGATTTTAACATTAGGTGTGTAGTCTTATGTAATAATATTTTAAAACTGATGTGATCATGTGAATAATGCAAACCATTGATGTTCTGAAACTCCACAAATGAAAATACCCACAAAGGCATTTAAGTGCCTCATCTTTTTAAGGCATCATAGTTAAATATGGTTGCAGATTTAATCACCTTTTAGCCACTCTTATGAATACAGTAGATAATTATCCTCATGAATTTCACATTCCACTAAACAGGCCATTTTCTTAACTGACTGCATGACAAGTCAGAATTAAACTTAAAAAACCATATTCGCCTCCCCTGCTTCCTCACTATTGTGGTTCCCCTCCTTCCCCTCAGTTTTGGAAGACTAGAGTGACTCCTTAGACTCAGATCATGGAGAATTGAAGATTCCCAGATGCTTCCCTCCCCTTGATGATACACAGTGTTTCATAGGGAAAACTAGCCTTTGGAAAGGAACATGACTTCCCAATTTCAAGTTCAGTTTAACTTGGTGGGAATGAACTTGCCTTCCCAATTTAAAGGGAGATCTGTGTGGTTAGCTGCCCGAGTTCTCTGACAATGGGTCCCCAGCTCCTTTCTTGATTTTCATAAATACCTATTAAGTTTCCAGATGCCTGGTTTCATTTACAGCAGCAAGCAGGTTCCTCACAGAGCATGAACCCTCCGCCCATTCTGAGACTTTTGTAACTTTCCATCTCTTACTTTCCATATTGACCCCTGGGCATTAGATGAGGTTGCTAGCCGAGCTGCAGAACATGACACCTATAGCTCTAGTGTCCTTGAGCTAGAGCATCTTTTAGGTTAGGTGCTGAGTTTCAAGACCTGACATTTACTGGTCACTTAGTTATGATTATTTACTACTGCTTGTCTCTCCTATGCATCAGATCCTGACTGCCTGGTGTGTAAGGTCAAGTAGCTTAACAGTGGCATAGTCTTGATCAAAGGAGGAAAGCCATGCTGACTGCAGAGTGAAGAGGGCTTCAGAGCATTTCTGGGGAAGCCCCCACTTGCCATAACATCAGGGATGAAGGCTGTCTTACCCGCAGGGCGATTCATTATCCCGCATTTCAAACCTATTTGTTCCAAGATTTCATTTGGTTGATAAATATCAAGGACTTCAGCAGGGTAATGGCAAAGTGTCCAGTTGAATTTGCTTGGATCCCCCTGATTAATCCTATCTCACTGCTCAAAGCTATCATTATCACTTACATGTCTCCTTTTAATTTGGATTTTGTTGTCCTCCCCCTTCTCTTCTGCCCTCTCCTTCTCTTCCTTTTTCTGTCCACATGCTTGCAGGTGAGAAGTTGGGTCTCCTGACTTAATTCTTGTCTGGTTGGAGCTTCCCTCCCTTGTTTCTTCCCGTTCTTTCTTCCTTCCTTTCTTTTTTATTTTCTTAAGGAGTATTCAGTTATGTGGTGTGCAAACTTCAGAACACAGAGGAGGAATCATCATTGGCTTAGCTCTGTGCCAGAAACATTTAGAAAGTGTAGGTGTCTCCATTTTCCCCCCTTTCAACGCTGTCTAGGGGTATGCCTTCATAATAACACGTTCAGCCAGGCAGACACAGTTGGTGATCTCTAAATAGAATTTGGGATTGACTGGTCAATCAGAGCTCCTCCCGTTGGGAGGAGGGACTAGTGCACCTGTGTCCTGGTCTGTGTTCACTGTCAACCTCAACATTAAGCAATTTGGTGGCAGGTCTGATTGCAGAGGCCTTTTCTTTGGTTGGGGGTGGGATGGGTGGAGAATGAAAAGGAAGGTCTCATTAAGATATTGTTCTGTTCTTTTCTTACCAAACTGATAACATAAAGGAATCCTTTGCTAGATACTCTGTTCGTGGCCATTAAAGGGTAAGTGCTGATTTTTCTTCTTTTCCAAACAGGTAGCTTATTTCCCGCTCTCATCCTACACCCAAGGTAGCAATCTCGAAGGGGCTTGAAGTAAATGGCAGTGAGCAATTCAGATGTAATTTATTCCCAGGCTCAGCTTGTGTATCGTAGTGACTTTACTCAGGTCACTCTCCAGTGACTATAGGCACACACATTTGTGCTTACACATACACGTAAATGTATATTTCTTTCTCTCCCACTATCTCACCTGTACCTTGTATTCATTGTCAGAGGAAACAAGCCTTAACACACTAATGGTTTTTGACTGAAATGAAGGTATTTGCCTTTGCAATGTGAAAACCCAAAGAGATAGGAACCTTGAGTTAGCAAACTTACTCTGGCATCCATCTCTTTTGCCTCCAGGAGAGTTATTAAAAAAAAAAAAAAAAAAAAAGAAGCTCCCATTTAGGGAGCCTTGGCCATGTGCCAGGCTAACAGTAGCTTTCATTTGTCAGTTGACTTCCTCTTTTTTTTTTTTTTTTAAGCTTTACTTATTTGGGGGGAGGGGCAGAGGTAGAGGGAGACAGAGAGAGAAGCAGACTCTACTGAGTGCGGAGCCTTATTCAGGACTTGATCTCATGACTCTGAGATCATGCCTGAGCTGGAACCAAGAGTCGGATGGTTAACTGACAGAGCCACTCAGGTGCCCCAACTTCCTCTTCTTATCAACGCCATCAAGTGGGTAGGTGCAGAATCCAGTAGTCAGTCTGTAAGGGAGAATGAGGTGGTCCTGCCTGCTGTGGCTAAGAAGATGTAAGGATTAAGCATGATCAATAACTCTTTTCTTTCTTTCCCCCTCTCCACACTAACTCGGATTTTCTTCCCACACATCCTTCCAGTTGCCATTCTGGACATGTGGGTTTGTTAGTCTTTATCCCAAACCACTAGGTATTGGTGTTTGACTTGGGGAGAGAAATGTGCTACGTGAGCCTTTGTCCTGCTTCCGATGCCCTTTCTGCGTAATGCTTAGAGACAGCTCTGTGGGCCCTGCCTTGAAGGTACTGCCCTTTATAGAACAAGATAATGCTCCTGATACCCTCGGAGCCTTTTCTTTTTCGGGAGCCATGATGGGGTATGCTGAGCTGGCCACACTGATCTCTGCCCCCGCACTGTGTCACTGGTCAAGGTCAGGCATGTAGGCAAAATCGTCTTAAGAGCTCCAGCTAGAACACCAATCTGAGTTGGGTCCGAATCCTAACCACCCCTTAGTAGCTGTGTCGGTTTGGCTAAGTTGTTTTTGTTGTTGTTGTTGCTGTTGTTTTTAAATCTTTCTTAGCTTCAGTGTCCACGTTCAGAAAAGTCAAGTTAGTACTAGTACTTACCCCCTATGTTGTGACAGAGTTTAAATGGAATCATTTATTAGCTAAATGAAAAAAGAAGGTGTCTACTGGGTGCCAGTCACTTTTCTAGGCATTGGGAATGGAGGGGTTAATAAGCAAACAGATTCTGCCTGTGATTACAGTGGTTACAGGCTGGAGGGTGGATGCATATGGTACATAAAGGAATCAGGAAAGAGGATCATTATAGAGTACGAGCAGTACTGTGAAGAAAATAAAACTAAACTCCTAGCTGTGTGAAGAGTAAGTTGGGGAGGTGAGGTTATTCTATACTGGATGGTCCAGAAAGTGTCTCCAAGGAGGAAGTGAATGAATGTAAATTATGTAGCTCTGTACCTGGCAGTAGCTAAGGACACCACAAATGCTGTGACGTTAAAATATATAAAACTCCCTATTTATGCTATAGCAAGTGGAGTTTGCAACCTGACGTTATGGTGTTATGATCAACTCCCTTAGCCTCTTTCTGCAGGCTCCAAGCCATGGAGCAAAGAGTAAAGCAAAGTACTTGGAGAGAAGGTTTTTTTATTCTTCATGTACAAATAAGACATTGGCCTTGCTAGGAGTCAGAGAACAGGACAGTTCTTGGATTGAACATGAATATCCAAATTATCTTTGACAGGAGGCTTACCATGAAGATGTTTCCTTCCCAGATTCTGTGATATGCTGTGATTCCCTGGGTATAAATAGAGGGGAGTTGAAATTGACTTATTCCTGGGTGATCGTGAAGTGGGTCTTCCACTGTGGCCACAAAAGCACCCAGAATATTGTCTCACTTGTGGGGAGGGATTATTCTGGAAAGCTCAGAGACAGAGATAAATGCACAGGGAGACATTGAGAAACACTCTTCTTCCAGCCCTATTTTGGTGAAGGGCTCCATTATTCAGCCCATAGTGGAACCAGGAACCATGGCATCTGCATGAGACCCCCCCCCCCCCCCTTGAGTTCAGATGGCCGCTTCTGCAGGGTTTACCCCTTCATTGTCTCACCCGTTCTGTTCACTTCCTCTCCATCCCCACTGCAGCTGCCTCTTCTAGACTTCCAGCCACTCTCTCCGTGTGATCCACTACTGGCTTCACTTGAAACTCTTGACTCTAGTAGTTTACAAAATGTTAAGATCTTTAGGGCACAAACCAGGCTACCTTCTCTTTTGCCTACTCTGCAATTCCTAAGTTATGGACTGAGACTCATAAGTTATGGACAGAGAACTTCTTGGGGCAATGGCTAAGGAAATATTGCAAGAGATCCTTGGATCTGTTATCTGAGGATTGGATAAGTAGTAAGTGCCTTAGTCTGTTTGGGCAGCTATAATGAAGTATATAGACTGGGTGCTTATAAACAACAGAAATTTATTTCTTTTTATTTAGGAAGCTGGGAGCCCGAGATCAGAGTGCCAGCATGGCTGAATTCTGGTGAGGGTTCTCTTCAGGGTTGCAGACTGCACACTTCTTGTGTCCTAACAAGGTTGGCAGGGGCTAGAGAGCTCTGTGGGGTCCCTTTTCTCAGTGACTAATCCCATTCATGGGGGCTCCACTCTTGTGACACAGTCACCTCCCAAAGGCCCCACTTCCTGATACCTTCATACTGGGGGAATAGGGTTTCAATATATGAATTGGGGGGGGGGAACATAAACATTTATTTCATAAAAGTAAGTTCCAAAAATAGTCAAAGATTTTCAAATATATGTGAATACTGTTTTGATTATAAGATGCAAAATTACTTCAAGAGTTGCTGAATTGATTTTTTCATTATATATTTTTTAAATCAAGAAGTGCTAAAAATGAATCTTTTCCCCCTTCAGGGTTTCATGATAGAATTTTCATCTATAAATGGGTCTTTGGACTTGAGACAGAATCTTGATCATCACTGGTGGGAGGTGTAAGACTGCTTTGGCACCTGCCATGGTCCACGGTGCTCGAAAAATGTAAATGCCAGCTTGGACCAACGTCTTGTGTGTGGCTCTGTAGAGGGACCTCACTGAACAGTACTACGATCCCTAAAGTAGGTCAAGGGATGCAGAAGCAAGCTATCTGGTTGCTGCTACCCTCAGGTGCAGAGGGGATAATCTAATCTGGATCCCATTCAGGCACCATTTTCGTCTTAAACATTTGAGGGAGTGAAGCGTGCTCAGTTCATAGAGCAAACACAAGGGGATTTTAAATGGCAGTTTTTACCAATTTGTGTTCGTGTGAAGGGTTGTGTCGGAGCTGTTTCCACCTCTGCTTGCTCTGTTTATTCAGCGCGAATGTCTGGAACGTGCACTTGTTCTGCTGACTTTTATCAGCTATGCCATCCCAAGCTACCACGGGGAATATCTTCATTATTAACATAATAAGAGGGGAGCAGACTGCTTGTGGAAACTGCATGTTTCTAGAACTTGCTTTGTGTTATGTACCGGCTGCTAATTAGAACCCAGCTAGCGGTGGCAGGATATCAAAGGAGGAAATGATCTGCACGAACACCGTAGAATGTTACGGCAGCGGCTAGGGTGACTGCTCCGTTCGGAGTTTGCCTTCTGAAGAAAAAAGTTACAGGAAATGGAACACAATGAAGAGATGACTACTAGGGGGTTTCTTGGAGCCTGAGAGCTGAGCAAGTACATGTTTACTTCTGGGGAGAAGTGCCTGTGTCTATCTGTCCTTCCCCAGACATCTCTTCAGCACGTGATGGGACCGTTCCTTTGCTCACTGATGCAGCCCTGAAGGTACACTTGACTGAGCTTCTCCGAGGGGCCGGAAAAGGAGTATCAGAAAGGGAAGGGAAGGACGTTTTGCTCCCTCTGGATTGCCCTTTCACACTTTCAATTACTATGATCTTAAAAAATTATACATAATGACAATATAATATTGTAAATTCTCAAGTAGTTCCCAAATGCATAAATAGAAAGTGAGAATACTTGTAATTGAGCTTAAATTTTAAAGCATTGTGGTGAGAAAATATGCATAGTAAAATCTCAGTCTTTTTATACCAGTCAAGACTTGATTTGTGACCCAGTATATGGTCTATTCTGGAGAATGTTCCATGTGCACTCAAGAAGAATGTGTATTCGGTTGCTTTAGGATGAAATGTCTTAATATGTCTCTTAAGTCCATTTAATATATCTCTTAAGTCCATCTCTTAAGTCTTGGTCCAAGGTGTCATTCAAAGCCCTTGTTTCCTTGTCGATCTGCTTAGATGATCTGTCCATTGCTGTGAACGGGGTGTTAAAGTCCCCTACTATTATTGTGGTTTTATCAATGTGCTTCTTTAATTTCATTATTAATTGGTTTACATTTACATCCAAAGGATGCAAACATAAAGATTCGAAGGGGAACATGCACCCCAATGTTTATAGCAGCAATGTCCACAATAGCCAAAATATGGAAAGAGCCAAGATGTCCATTGACAGATGAATGGATAAAGAAGATGTGGTATATATCTACAGGGGAATATTACTCAGCCATCAAAAAGAATGAAATCTTGCTATTTGCAAGGACGTGTTTAGAACTAGAGGGTATTATGCTAAGCGAAATAAGTTAGAGAAAGACAAATACCATATGAATTCACATATATGTGAATGGAATGTAAGAAATAAAGCAGATGAACATAGGGGAAGGGAAATAAAAATAAAATAAGATAAAGACAGAGAGGGAGGCAAACCATAAGAGATGCCAAACTCTAGGAAACAAACTGAGGGTTGCTGGAGGGGAGATGGGCGGGGCATGGGTGTAATTGGGGGATGGGTGTTAAGGAGGGCACCTGATGTAATGAGGACTGGATGTTATAAACAACTGATAAATCACTAAATTCTACCTCTGAAGCTAAAAAAATAAAATAAAAAATAAAAAAGCAAGTGAGAATTCCCCTTCATGTCCCCACTTGATCCCACTTTCCTCTCCGGTGATAACCATGCATAGATGTTTGTGACATATCTAAAGTCCATATCCTCACACATTTAGCATTGCTTTTCCCAGTTCCTGTACCTTGAGAATCTTGCCATGTCATGACATGTAATGTTAACACATGATGACCTAACTCATTTGTCATAACTGCATAGTATTTCAATTATTCAATTGAATTATATTGTATATATGTATTCAATTAAGTATTATAATGCATTTGACAACTCTTTTATTCGCAACATTTTTTAAGCCTTTGAGGAAAAGCCTTGGTAGGCTTCTAGCCCTTTAAAATTTCTGTTTTTCTAGCTTCTGCTTTTCCTACATTTCTTGAATAATGCCCCCTGCTCCCTCAATTTCTGGAAACAGTGAATGTACCCTTATATGGCAAAGGGCCTTAGTAATTAAGGACTTGAGATGGGGACATTGTGCTGGATTATCTGGGTGAGCTCCGTGCAATCACGAGGCTCATTATAGGAAGGGTGCTGGAGGGTTTAGTGGGAGGTAAGAGCAATGTGAAGAAGTAAGCAGAAGTTGGAGTCATGCAGTCATAAGCAGAGGGATACCAGCAGTGTTTGGAAACTGGAGGGGACAAAGGATGGATTCTCTCCTGGAGCCCCCAGAAGAAGCCAGCCCTCCCTGCACACATCTTGATTTTTGGACTTCCTCTTTTGTGGTAATTTTTTACAGCACCAATAGGAAGCACATACAGTTGGCTCATCTGGTTGTATCCCTTGAATAACTGATCATACCTTCTTACCATTTCCCAAAGATACTTTTTGGAAAAAGAAAAAAAAAACAAAACTCTTGACTCTCATACAGATATAAAAATGAACACGTGCTGGGCTGTAGGAGCAGCTCATTAGCGGTGGGGGCGGGGGTGGTGGGGCAGGCTGGCCTTGGTCCAGAGGAGGATGCTGGGGGCCCAGAGCTGGTCTGCAGGACTCGGTCCATGGAATGGCAGGGAAACTCTCCAGAGAATGAGCACCCCAGGTATGCTCCATACTGATCTTCCGGCAGCTGCCTATTCACCCAAATATAAATAAGTGAAAAATGAGCTGAAATGATCAGTGGAGGTATGAAGAACGTGCAGATAGACTGAACACAGGCAAATGCTCCAGCTTTGAAACACTATTTATTGTTCTGCATCTGGCTCCTCTCCCTGAGGAGTGTACTGTGGACATCTTTCATTGTCAGTGGTTGTGCACCTGTCTCTTCCTCCTGGTGGCTGCAAAGGATCCCTTGGAACACACGCCCCATAATCTAATTTCACTTTTTTTTTTTTTTTTTTACTGCTAGGTATTTAGTTTGTTTCAAATTGTTCACTACAGTCAAAAAAGGAACGCTTCAATATGCCTTCTTGTTAGTTTACTTAAAAACAAGGTATATACACAGAGAAAATTCTGGAACAATATACATGGAAATATTTACTCGAGTTGTCTTTGGAGGTAGGGGATTTTGCAGAATGTTTTCTTCCTACTTCATTTATTGCTGGGCTGTTTGAATTTTTGTTTACAAGCATGTATCATTTTTTTTTTTTATAATTAAAATACACACAAAAAGAGCTTTCAGTGTTGAAAAGTGCAGCTTAATTGAAATTGCTAAGCTGTCACTGACATTCTGTTAGATGCTCAGGTATTTCTGTGACAAATGTGCTTTGGGCTTTCTGGGAAGGAGAAGCAGTTGGGAACTGCTGTCGCAGGGGATGGGCAAGGAAGTGCAGGTGTGTTTTAAGTGGCATCTAGCTTGAGCTTGTGTCCGGATGGCAGGAAACGTCCTTATTGAGGCCTCTGGCCAAGTGTTCAGGTTGACGCAATCCCAGGAGAAGGGTGGGGTTGACTCACGTTTTCTCAACAGCGAGGCGCACGTGGGAGAGGGGAGAACATCTCCAACCAGGTCTCCTGGGGGCTCCTGGGAGAAGGGGAGGTGGCAGTTCAGTGTCCACAGCGCTGGGCTTGTTCTGAAATGACTATTGCATCTGAAGGGGTTAATAATCTAATAAGAGCTCTCCCAATCCCAGAGCTAAAATCCTTTTCCTGACGAGCTGCAGTACAAGCTGAATCCGAGCAGAGTCTGCGGGACCACTTTGGTCTAGATGAAGGGGTTGCTCTCCGCAACAAAGGGTAATGTGGAAAAGCCAGGCTTGGGTTGGGGGACGCCCAGAGGTTGGAGGGTACAAGCAGATAGGATTGCTCAGGAGCCACAGCCTCATGCCAGGGCCCGGCGCCTTTGCTGGGGAGGAGCTGAAGCTCTGGTGTCTCTGGGATTTGAGGGATGCAGGAGAGGTAACATTTCATTTCCTCTTTTAATAGATGATTTGTGACATCTGGGGAAGGGGCAGACACCCCTCACGCAGCTGGAAGGGAGGGCCGCAGTAGGAAGGCATCAAATCCCTCCACGGCAGGCTTTTTCAGGGATACAAAATAGCAGCTATAGCAAACAGAGGCGAATAATAACCCTCATTTTAAGATTGCAAGATTTGGCCTTCAAGCCCTTTGCTTTCTCCTGGGTGCTGAAAATAGTCCTAGAAATGGGACTTCATGGCTGGTTCTGAGCATCCTGCAGCTTCAAATAGTGGAGGAGCCTGCCCGGTGGGATGGACCTTTAGCCTGCCCATCACCTTCTTTGTTTTGTCAGTATTATGGGAAAGAAAAAGGGTAAAAATCACTTGCACAGTAACGACTTCCCTTTTTGACATTATTTTTCCCAGACTTTCTTTCCAAGGGGGTCATATTGAAAGCAGATTAATATCAGAAACATGAAGAATACACAACAATTAACATGGATTCAATGTTTATCTCAGCACAAAAACTCAAAGTCATGATCTCAGAGATTTCCCCTTTGACTCCTCTGCCTTCTCAGAAAGGATACTGCTGATTATCTTTGCAGAAACTTTGGGATACAGAGGGCACTAATGCTTGTGCATTAGACTGGTCTTGGCATTGGAAGCATAACTCAAGGGTAGCATTATTTATGGAAGATAATGAGTCAGCCTAGGATGGAAAGGTGCTTCATGAAATTGTTGTGGACATTTCCTGGGGAGTGAGGACGGATCAGGGCTCAAAAGCAGCCGTCTGGCTGCAGGGCCAGACTCCCCTCCATGCTAAACATGGGTGGGTGCTGACATTTGAGCCTTCGTAGGAGGCCATGGGGGAGCAGCATTTAAGACCCTGGCTTGGGTGCCCTCCTTGCATCCCTGATGGCAATGGCAGCTTGGGGATCATTTTCCCACCATGGAGAGGCAAACCACTCTCTCCCATCCCTCCAGTCCCAAATCCTACAGCTCCTTGGTTCCTGTCAGAGCTCAGATTAAAAAACTACTTGTGCTGTCTTGGTGTTTTCTCTACTTTCTCTGGCTGCACTGGCTTCACCTTTCTGCTCTTCCTTCTTGCCTAAATAGTTGCCCAAACAAATACCCTGATTGTGATGAATCATGATCCTAAATAACAGCCATGTGGCATCTTAAGTGACAAAGCTCTTTGGTATTCATTTTTCAGGTGTGGGACTTAGCAGCCTTGTGAGATCAGCAGGGTAGCTATTATTATGTGCACGGAATAGACACAGAGATAGAGGTTCACCAGAGAGGTTATATGGCAAGCCCACAGCCACACAGCCAGCGAATGCCAAAGCAGGAAAGCAAATCTGAGTTTGTCTGACTTCAAGTCCACTCTCTGTGTCCGTCCCTAGTCTAAACAATGATACCATCTTCCATTTCCATCACACCGTGTCCTTTACAAGCACCTCCACCTTACAGGACCCTACAACCAGTGACCAGGACCCGATTACCAAGAAAAGAGAACTCCAATGGCCAAGGTGACAGAGCTAGTGAGCAACAAAATCAGGATGTCAATCCACTTTTGAGTAAGCCCAGTGCTTTGTTCTCTCTCCTTGGCTTCCTATCAAAGAAGCAAATGGATCTGTGCCTTTGTGTGACACTGACTGTGTTTTTTAAAGTCAAATGTGTATCTGGAAAGAGAGGCTGCTCTATGACTTAATCATGGTGGCAAACATTTATTGAGTTCTTACCATGTGGTAGGCACTGGTGTGTGTGTGTGTGTGTGTGTGTGTGTGTAAAATTCCTCATCTAATTTCATCTTCATCACAAACCCATGCAACATGTACTGTAATTACCCCCATTTTACAAGTGAGACTCTAATGATGTTGAGGCTCAGGGAGATTAAGTAACTGCCTAAGGACACAGCAATAGAGGCAATATTTGACTGCAGGTTTGCTTACTTCTACTATTTTACTTATCAATACACAGGTCATTTTCTGGTCTTTCTGTAAGCTTCACAGGAGACTATTCTATGCTTCGTGTGGATAGCTCTCTGTGGCAGATCCACTCTCCACAATGTTACCTGATTGTCCGACTGTAATGAACCCCACCCTGACGAGAACTGTGGGACAGCGCTCTCTGCTCACCAGAGGAAGTGTGAGGAGGAGCTAGCTTCATTGAGTGTCAGCTCCACTGCCCATGTCAGCACAACTAGCCCTCTAACAACCTGTGAGGGGAGATTTTCTTCTTGTGACATTGACCAGGAAGTGGAGTGTTAGAGATGTTAGGTCACCTGCCACCGTTCCAAAGACTGCAAGTGTGGGGGTCAGAAATTGGACATCTGTGCCATCCCAAACCTCAGAGAAGTCTCCTACTTGACCCAGACCCCATGTGCCACCATTAGGTGGGTGCCTGAAACCCATGGTAGGCACACAGTAGGATATTTGTGACGTGATTAACTAAAACAAGCCCTCTGTGGTTTTAGACTTCGACTGAAGGTTTTGAGAGAGTGGGCATGGGAGGGTGTCCCAGCCTCTTCCTGTGTCTCCGGTGACATCTTCACACCTTAGAGCCACAGCTCAGCTCCCACTTCCCTTGTCTCAGCAGAGGAGTTCTGCCCAGACCTCAGGTGTTGAGGTCTTACCAAGAATGATAGGTTTTCACACAAAGACCTGTCCTTTCTGTGGCCTTATTCTGTAGCAGCTGCCAAGAGGAGGCATGTTTCATTTGGTTGCATTCCCGTTGCTGTTATCCGAGGTGCATGGACAGAGTTTTCTGCATCGGAGGAGAGAGAAGGACACAGAACTCACTTCTACGTTGGCCACCTAATGTTTTCGGAACACACAGGAAGAGAAATGATAAATATTTCAAAGCTGGAATGCAAGCTTTCCAGCACCACAGCCTTACAAATGTTCTAAGGCTGCTGCAAATCTCCTCTACGAGTGCATTAAGGTGATTCGCAAGAATAGGAAATTCATCCTTGTCAGCCAGGGTTGAGCAGGACAGATCACCTGTGGGACCACTATTACACCTGTTCTTACTGCTTCCACAATTACAGCTGACATTTATTTCTAGTAAGTCATGGGGAAATCGGTGAGATAGTTTACCTGTGCTGGAAGATAGAAAAATCCTTTCTTTCCCCCCAAAACCATAGCATTTTTTGCAGGTTTAAAATAGATAAAGCACCCAGGGAAGGGGATGTTCTATAAAAGGGCATAGGAGACAGGTTGCCCTGGGGAATCAACACGACTTGATAGCAGGCCATTGCTAGGGTGGCTTTTTTCTATCAGGCTGCTTGTAGCTGGTGTCCAGTGGATGACAAGGGATAATGCCATTTGCAGCTATAAGTGCCAGGGCCAATTAAAATCACAGTTTCTAAAATGTGTGCAAGAAGGCTTTTGGCCAGGCAGCCGCCTAATGTCCGGGAAACATTGTGTGTGCCTGTGTGTGTCTGTCAGTGTGTCTGTGAGTGTTCCCTTATCTTCACCACATCACATAGAATCTTCCTGAGTAGTGTCTTTCCTCAGTCTGGCTTGGCTCTTGGCTCAGAATCATACTTGCCTCATGGGCTAATGTATACTGTCTTACATTCTAAACTGGCTTGCCGGGAAGGAGCAAAGAGTGAAGGCACAGATCCCAAGTGCGGGTAGCATGCAGGGGTGGTAAAGGAGCGGGAAGTGGACCTTCCTCTGCATTGCTGGGGGGACCAAATGCTTGTGTCCTTTTTATATCCAGAGAAGTAGCCATTCACCAGCAATTTCTCCAGATTTTCCTGTACACATGGGGAAACAATACATAATATTGTTTGTAATAAAAACTACAACCAAACTAAGTGGCCAGCCATGCGGAACTGGCCAAATAAATTATGATTTACTCATGCAGTGGAATACTACACAGCTGTTAAAAAGAACGAAGGTCTGTATATGCTGAATTTGAAACAAATTCCAAGATATAAAGTAAAAAGGGCATGTTACAGAACAATGTGTATTGATGGTTAACTTCTGTGGAAAGAAGGAAAAGAAAAAAGAAAAGAAAAGAAAGAGGGAAAGAAAGAAGGAAAGAAAGACACAACTCTCTACCCATTTTTGCATCATTCTTGGGGCCCCTCGTTCTTAGTACTCACTGTCATGTGATGGAAAGTGTTGAAGGCAGCCAGTGGTGAGCATCTCCTCTGGCTGCTGGGGGAACGCTCGGCCAGTGGGCAGGGCAGGATGAAAGAGTGGTGCCTTATTGCCTCAGAAGCAGCTTCTGACCAGTAATAGGCGAGGAGCCTTCATCTCCTACTTCTTAGCTTTTCAGCTGGGATGACTCCAAGGTAATGTGTTCTGCACCAGTCCCTGGAATTCCCTGGTGGGTTTGAGCTGCAGCTGCCCACCGTAGTGACTCTGTCCATCCGTGTGGTGGCTCCGCTCAACGACAACTGCTTCATTGACTTCCTTCCCTTCCCTGTATCACTTCCTCACTCTCTCCCTGACAGTTTCCTGAAACCACCTCCCCAGTAAACTACAGAAAGATGTCATATCCAGAAAGAAGTATCCTCAGGGAAGTATTTGCAAGTGATTTGCACTAGAAACCATAGCAGAGGCTTTTCTCCTGTTACAAATACAAGGACCAGGAGAGGTCCACAGCCCACCCTAGAACTCCAGGCTACGCCCTTGCAAGTCCCAGCTTAAGTGGTGTCAGATCCTGTTAAGAACTGAACTAGACCTTTGGATGGAAGATGCTCCCAAAAGCTTGGTTCTTATTTCAGCTCGTGGCGGCTTAAATCTTAACTGTAAAGTTTTCCTGCTCTTTCAATCTGACCTCCAAATTAGTGCTCTAAATGCAGCCTTTGTGATGTGAACTTCTCTTCCTCTGAAGGGATAATCAGGTGAAAAAGAAAAAAAAATAGGCTTAAGCTCAAATGTCATTTCTGGTTCTCATGAGATTCCTCTTGGAGCTGAAGGAGGGAGGGCGGCCAGGAGGGCGAAGGACTCAGCCCTAAGGTCATCCGTGGGGTCTGGGTCTTATACCAGATTCAACCTTTCCCACACACCTGTGTTCTGTGAGAGCCAGAGGCTGGGATTTGGTACAGAGAGTAACTCGTGGAATCTGGGGACAGGCTAACGAATACTTCCTACAGGTACAGGGGACTGCGGCTGAGGTCTCACAGGGTGTTTGTTGCCCAGGTGACCTGGAGAAAGCTCCCAGGTACCTGAGAACAAGCTGAGAGGAAGCAGCTAAGGGCTTCTGGGAGTTTTTAAAACTTCCTCTCAAGCCACCCTCTCAAGGATGGCCACATGTTTATCTGTCAAGCTCCATATCAGATGATCAGAGGCACATTTCTCCAGAGAGCTTCACCCACTGGCGATTCTTGGTGAGGGAACATGGCAAAGGTGGACGCTCGGAACGTGGGGCATGGATCTTTAGACAAGATCCTGCAGGATGCTGGTTGGTGTAGCTCAGAAGCTGACTGACCTGGTGGTAATCAGTGGCGAAGGGACGCTTCCTCCGTCTCTGCTCTGTCTTCAGGTTTTAGAACCTTTGTACTCCAGGGGCCCTTTTTTTTTGCTAAAAATGAACTGGACATGGAGATCCTATGCATGACAATGGCTCAGGAGTATGTGAACATGACTGCTGCCTGATGAGGTGGAGAGTGTGGAGATGTGGGTTCTAAGAATCAGAATGCTTTAAAAAAAAAAAAAAAAAAGAATCAGAATGCTTTATGCTTGGGGATCTCAAATCTGGACGCCTTGCACCCTCCTTCCATGACTCCTGCATGTGTGAGTGTGAGTGAGTCTTTGTGTAAAAAAATGAAGGATGGGAGGGAACTGTCGCTTTGACGAGGATAAATTGCCTCTGCTTCTCTCTTCCCACCGGGCCCTCTTCTGTTGTTTAGAAGCGGAAGAAGGAGAGCACCGTGTTCTACCTCTGGAGTCGTGGGCTCATTTGTTAATTTGAATCCAGTAGCTCAAAAACATGCCCTCTTAGGGGACACTTGGGTGGCTCTCAAGGACCTTGCCGCTTTGTGTCTTCACACTGGTGGCCTGTGCTCTCACACTTTCTTGTTCTTTCTTGTGTTCTCTTTGTTCTGCAGTTCTGTATGTTTTGTTCTTCTACTTCTTTAATATGTAGCTTTTGCTGCAACAATGGCCTAGCAGAAGCTGGTGTTTGTAGCTTAGTATTTGCAGCTGGGTGGAAACCACACTGGGCTTCCTGTTCCATGAAAACCTAGATGCCCTTGAGAAACAGAATATACCTGAAGTCAGTGGGATCTCTGTGGAGAGTCAACCTGTAGGGAGCATAGATTTTCTGTTTTGACATCTTACCACGATGACCTTGGGATAGTCCACATTATCCAGGGGAGGCAGAAGACTCTAGCGTCAAGGTTATGGACTGGATCAGCTACATATGTGACTTTGGAGAAATCTTTAACTTCAGTTTCCTTATAAATATAATAAGATAATAATAGCTCTCCTTCAGTTGTCGTGAGAATGTAATGAGATAACAAGGACTTAGAATAGTACTTGACACAAAGGCATTCGATAAGTGTTAGCTGATTTCAGTCTTTCTTTTGTTTTCTATTTGGCCTATACCGTCTTTCAGTTAATTATTATAGCAGCTCCATGAGGGGGGTGTTTTGTCTCTCCCATTCCTCTACCATGATGTCTAATGGGCACCTCAAGCCTAAATTGTCTAAAACCTACTTCTGGGTCCTTGCTTTATTATTCTCGACCTCGGAAAATGACAACCCCACTTTCACCCTGCACCCCCTTTTCCCCTTGTATCCTATTTGCTCCACTTCCTCTCATACTCCTATATCCAGTCCATTAACAAATCCTCTTGGCTTTACCTTTAAAATGTATCTGGATCCCAGTCCCCTCTCCCCACGTCTATCTCCGAGCCTTGGTCCAGCATTGTCTGAATGGCTTCCTACCTGTTCTCCTGGCTTCTACCTGTTGTCCCTCCCCCAAATCTATTCTCAATAAAGTGAGGTTGATTCACACCCCCGTAGGGCATCCTCTCTTGAAGAAAAGTGTATCGTCCTTACCGTGGCCTAAGATTTCTGTATACATGCTCCCTTCTTGACTTCCCCCTACACAAACCCACATAATTCTACCTCTTTGTCATCATGTCCTATTACTGTGACCCTGGGTCACTCCTCTCCAGCTGCCACACTGATTGGATAGCCCTTTTTCCAATATACCAGGGACTCAGCACCCACTGTCCCCTTGCCTGGAATGTTCCCCTCCACAACTTGCCATGGGCTACTCCCTCACCTCTAGGAGGCCTTTCCTCAAATGTCTGTATCCCTGTAAGACCCCATTTGGCCACCTTATTTAAAATTATAGTCTTCCCCCACTCCTTATCTGCTACCTCCTCTACTTTGCTCTCTATATAGCAATCATCACCATGCAACATATTTTATCTATATTTTCTGTCTCCACAGCTAGAATGAAAGCTCTAGGGGCTTGTGTGTATGGGGAGGGAAGTGATTTCTGTCTGTTCTGCTCCTGCCATATCCCCAGTACTTAGAATAGCATCTGGCAAATAGTGGGCACTGAACTAATATTTAGTGAGTAAATGACTTCACTGATTCAGTTTATAAGTGAGAAAACAGAATCTCTGAGTGTTCATGCAATTTATATCACTGGGCATCAATGGACATTATAAGACATTGCCGGGCAAGTAGTTGGCCAATGTGAACCCTCCTCTGTTTAACTCTCAGTCTTGGTATTTCACGTTATGCCATTATCACTGTGATATCTACCTATCTATCTGTATATATGTATCTCAATATTTTTTCCTTCCCCACTGCCTCTATAGTGAAGAAAAGAACTAAGTGTTATGGACTGAATTGTGTCTCCCCCTCCTCCCCAAAATATTCATATGTTTAAGCCCCAAACCCCAATGTGACTGTATTTGAAGATGGGGCTGTAGGAGAGGAAAAATGATTTTCCCTCTACTCTTCTAAGTTCCTGGCTGAGACTCCTGTAATAAGACACGAACAAGAGAAAGACAAATAGAAGATTGTTAACATGTATAACTCACGAAAGCATGAATACCCAGGAAGAATGAATAACTCTCTAAGGTTTAGAATTCAGGCTTAAATATCATCTCTAGCTAAAGATAAAAGGAAGATGGTGTGGGGAGGCCAGTTATAGGGAGGTTCCAGGAAACCTTGTGAAGGATGGTAGGATTTGTTATGCAGATGTAAGCCAGTGCCTTCTTCACTGATAAGGTCTAAAGTTGTCTTTGTGAATTAGCTTTCCTGGCAGGGAGGAGAGGAGGGACACCTTTGTATATTAATGTCCTGCTTTGAAGCAAATAGGGGGAAGGCAGAGAGCTTGTCTTCTATCTGCTTCTTTTCAATTGCTTTTGGCTCAAAATAATCCTTATGCCAAAGTGGCATCTTTTGGGGTGCATATTCTGCTACCCTTCAGGGCCTTTAAAGAGATAATTAAGGAGGCACCTGGGTGGCTCAGTCAACTGGTCATCTGCCTTCGGCTCAGTTCATGATCCTAGGGTTCTGGGATTGAGCCCCACCTTGGGCTCCCTGCTTAGTGGGGAGTCTGCTTCTCCCTCTGCCCCTTCCCCTGGTCATGCTCTCTCTCAAATATATAAATAAATAAAATCTTTAAAAAAAGAGGTAATTAAGGATAAATGAGGTCCTAAGAGTTGGGCTGTAATCTAATACGACTGGTGTCCTTATAAGAAGAGGAAGAGACACCAGGGATATGTAAGCACAGAGGAAAGGCCATGTGGGGTTGCATCTGCAAGGCCAAGAGAAGGGCTTCAGGAGAAACCAAACCTGCTGACACTTTGATCTTGGACTTCCAGCCCCTAGGACTATGAGAAAATAAACTTTGGTTGTTTAAGCCATCAGTCTATATATACCCAGCCTATGGCCCTTTGTTCTGGCATCCGGCCTTGACTAATATGGTGAAGCAGTAAATCTGTGTGCCTACTATGTGCTTAAAAGAAATGAGAAGAGAGGGCACCTGGGTGGCACAGTCGTTTAAGCATCTGCCTTCTGTGCAGGTCACGATCTCAGGGTCCTGGGCTCCCTGCTCAGCAGGGGATCCTGCTTCTCTGGCTTCTCCCTGCTCATGCTCTTTCGCTATCTCTGTCTCTCTCAAATAAATAAATAAAATCTTAAATAAAAGGCAGGGGGAAGAGATTAAATAGTCTAGAGAAACAGTGGGCTTGGAGTTCCATAATCAAAGAGAACCATGTGTGAGTAGCTTGAGCCAATAGGATTCGAGTGTGTTAATGCACAACAAATACGTGTTTGTGGAATCTATGTACAAGACAAATAGGAAGGGTTAGAAGGTGACCTGTAGGTGATTGCTCTCAAGGTGTCACGTACACCTTCTTTAAAGCGTGGGTTTGGGAAATTCACAACACATGATGAAAATCCAGTCCCCCTCCCACATGTTCATGTGTCCTGCATCTGTGATTCATGATGCCTGTCCTCTTAAATGCAAGATGGCAGGCTGGGGGCTCCTTCCCAGGGTACCTCTAACTCAATCAACATGCTCTTTTCTGGAAAAGAATATTTATTGTTTTAACAGCTGTACTTCTACTTTCTCAGATTTAAAAAAATTACCTGGACTCACAAATGACTTACAGGGATTGGAAAGTATAGTGTCGGAATTCCCAATTTAAAATATCCTCCAGGTTCTACAAAACTGTCCCCAAACCACAGCATTTTTCCATTCTGGCTACCTCCTTATCCCTGGAAGGATTAGGGAAATCAAGAGCAGTTGTCGGCATCCAGAGTTTGGCTGGAGGGTTGGTCCAAATTGTGTGTGTTTATGGCAATGCCCAGCGAGGACCAGCCTTCTTTGGATACTTGCTGATCCGAGGAGAGCCCAGTACCTATGAGATTTAGAACTCTTCACAAGTTTTCATTTAGTTTTCTTTCAATGATTTGTCTTCAAAGAAAGATTTGCTTTTGAAGGGCTGCTGATGATATTGCAGCTGTAAGCTCCCTGGGTTATTTGTTTTTGAGATTGCATATAAACTACTAACATTATTATGACACAATTACCAGTAAGTAATCATCCAATTGCCATAAACACGTCCCTCTCAAAATATTGCAAATTAATATTCATGCTTTCCTCAAATCCACCATTCTGAGCTAATGTGTGCCTATGTAGTTCATCAAAATGTACATTTTTTTTCCAGTGAAAGGAAGAATTATAGTTCAGTTCTTCATCTTGAGGTATGGGAAGATTGTTTTGACGGTAGCATTAGTTGCTTTGAAAGACAATTTCCCTGTGAAACTGATGCAGCCACCAGCAATGAACTATGTGCTTCCAGGTAAAGCACTTCTTTAGAGCTATATTGTTCAAAAAGCTGTTACAGTCATTCAATCCTGGCAGTTGAGAAATCATGCCAACTACGTGATCATATGTAATCGTCATTTGTAATGATAATTGTATATGTAATTCTAAGACCCTTTAGTTGCTGTTAAGTGGAGATCCTAGAATCTTACCATGAACAAATCACTGCAGATTCCTCTCCCCAACCCTCATAAATCTACATAAGCAAAGAAGCCCCCAAACATGCTATGATGTAGAAACACAAAATTCACAAGGGTGATTGGAAAGCGACATCTGGAACAAAAAAGTAATCCTGGGACAAGTTTTATGTATTTTAAAATGGAGTGTAAGTAAACTTAATTTCACTGTGTACAAAGCATCAGATAATAATACTGTTTTCTGCTAATCCAAAGAGTTTCATCAAAGGTGATAAAATATATATGAACTAAGCCTGAGTTCATTCAAATTCGGGAAGTGATTTTAAAGCCCTCAGATAGAGTTTAGTGTATCAGACGCATATCTACAAATGCTTATACACAGTGGTGTGCTGGTGAATGCTTCACAACTGGTTCTCCTAAAACTGAAAAAAGCCCCCGATTTATAGCTTATTTTGATTTCTGTGGTATAAATACTCTCACCATGGCTGATTTCAAGCTATCATCATGATGTCATTGAACTCGGGGTTGGGAAGAAATGTGCACAATTGGCCCTTGGGAGCCAGAACTAGATGTGTCCAACACACCACTGGTTACACAACTAAATATGAAATTGTGAAGAGGAGTGTTCTCAATGGATCACATGGCTTCGAAATTAACAAGTCTGAAATAAAATCTAACACATGTTGGTCTGATGTTATATAGAGGGCCACTGGGCTAAAGGACAGATTTGAGAAGGAATGCTAGCTTCTTTAGTCCACAGTCCAATACTATGACTTGGTCGGTTTGGATGCTGATCTGTCCTTGTGTGAATGATGTGAGATGTGAGGTCTGCAGGCCCGGGTTTGAATCTGGTCTGTCACTCTGCATCTGTCAATCTGTGGATGAGATACTTAGTTTCTCCCAGCCTCCATTTCTTCATTTGTAAATGGGGATGCTAGAAGTCACCTTAGCAGGTTATTCCCAAGGATTAGTTATAAAGCACACAGCTTCTAACAAAGTGCTGGGCACATGGTAGGTAGGTTTTCAATATTATTCTATTCTTTATTTGAAATAGTTGTGTTACATTATATCATAGGTTCCTTACAATGTCTAAATCTCAGAAAAATATTCTGTTATATAGATTTGATTAGATAAAAGATGCTAAGTTCCCAGGCATTTAAGAAGTATTTACTAAATACTGTTAATGGATGGATATGTCCCTGAAATTCATATTAACTCTTGGTTTTTCTATAAGCTAGAAATCTGTGAGAGACAACTTTGACTCTTTTTCTTTTTGTAAAACAATCATCCTCCATATTAACTAAGTCACCAGCTACTGATGATTTTTATTTCCTAAATATTTTTTAAAGGGGCGCCTGGGTGGCTCAGGGATCCCGGAGTCCCGGGATCGAGCCCTGTGTCGGGCGCCCTGCTCAGTGGGGAGTCTGCTTCTTCCTCTGCCCCTCACCCAGCTTGTGCCCGCTCTCTCTCTAAGAAAAAAAAAATCCACCCTTCCCTCTTTATCTACCAGTGCTGTGCCAGGTCAGTTCATCAACTGGTTCTCTGCTTCCTGTCTTGAACACCTCCAAACCATCCTTAGTAAAATTGTGTGTCTCCAACCCAACATTCTAAGCAATTTGAGGACAAAGATTTTCTTTCATTTATTTTTATCTCAAAGTCCAATATAGCTCCTGGCACAAAATGTATGCTAAATAAATGTTTATTTGATTGCATAATGAATGAGCCAACTTTGGGAAAAGTAGTTGGCATCGTTTTTTTGGATTGGAAATTTCCTTCCAAAGTAGCATCACCTATGTTTCCTTCTGTGTTTTCTCATATGTCACTAACATCATAGAGCTTCCTACACCTTAGGACTTGTGTTTCAGGACTCCGTACTGGTTTAGGCATTTCATGACCCTGCTCCTGCTCTGTGAAGCAGGGTGTGCTGTGGCTGCCTCTGCTCCCCAGGCCCTGGTTCTTTTTGCGCCATCTGGAACTTTCCTGCATCAGCCCACCTGGGGATGCCCTTTTTCTCCCTCGGACTCTTTTCCATTCAGGTGAGCCTCTTTCCAAATAGAGGTTACCAACTGAGTAATTAAGGTTTACTTCCCTAAATTAGTGCAGAGCGGGCTAAATTTCACAGGGTCGAGGTGGAATACACTGAGACTTGGTGTGACCTCAGCTGTCTGGAGTGGATTTCCGTGAGCCTGAATGAAAGCCAGCACGTAAAGACAGAATTCAAATTAGGTGCTTCTATTACTTTTCCTTAGATAGTATCGTTCGGCATGTCAAAATAATGCTGTAAAAGTGAAAACTCCAGTAAAAGTAGAGTAAGAAATTAGCATAAGTGAAAGATGGACAGCACATTGAATAGTCACTCACTTCTCCCAAATTCTGAACATCCAGAATTATTATAATTGGGACATTTACAGTTGGTTTCAAACACACACACCCACACACATTTATATTCTTCCTGTTGTTTAAAACTTTTCCTTTAGTATAAGAATTTGACCACTTTTATAACTCAAACTCCTTAGTCTTGGAACAGGCTCATGGACTTGAACTTGAACTTTAGGGTTACACACCCATAGTGTGAATCTGGGCTCTGCTACTATAGGCGTGTCATCTTGAGTAAATCACTTAACTTAGCTGAGCCTCAGTTTTGTCACCGAGTATCTACCTCAGGGGTAAGCATGAGGTCTTGGTGAGATACCACATGTGTTCCCTCCAACAGGGTCTTATATACAACTGATGCCCCAATAAAAATTAGCTTCTTTCATCTTCTCAGTGAGATGAGGGCACTCCATTTTTATGACCTGAGACTTGTCTTCATTTTTCTCCACTCTTATGGACGCCAGGATCCTGTAGATTTTCCTTTTCTATTGTTCTGTAGCCCTCACATGTTTCGTAACCATTATACTGTTAAATTTGGGTGTATTTCCTTGTTGTGAATTGCACCAGTGTGTCTGTGTCTGTGTGTCTATGCTTCTGTGCTTTCTCTTCTCAGCCAGACTAAGGAGATCGTGTTATATTTATTTTAGTATTGTTCTAAAGGATTTAACAAACTGATCAGTTTCTTACACAAAATATGTACCAGAATGATATTTGATTGACTTTAAGCTCTGAGAGTGGGCCAGTAAGTGATAATTAACATTTCAACTCTTGAATGTCTTTAAATAAAACACCATCCATTCTAGATCATTGTCACCTGATAGAAAAAAAAAAGACAAGATCAAATATGCAGAGTAATCTTTTCCAATTCTTTTATTCTGCTTCTAGGAATTTTACTATATAAGGCAGGAAGATATTCTGTTTTCATTTATTCTTTTTTTTAATTTTTTAAAGATTTTATTTATTTATTAGAGAGAGAGAGAGAGCGAGAGATGGCATGAGAGGGGAGAAGGTCAGAGGGAGAAGCAGACTCCCCGTGGAGCTGGGAGCCCGATGTGGGACTCGATCCCAGGACTCCGGGATCATGACCTGAGCCGAAGGCAGTCACTTAACCAACTGAGCCACCCAGGCGCCCTTAATTTAGTTTTTCTTTTGATATCTCTGTGCTCGGAACCATCTGATTAAAGAAAATAGAGCGCTCCTAATATTCTTTGCTATCCATTTTTACCCCACTAATGCTGTTTGGATTTGGAAACAAATTACTGCCATCAGGGAAACCACTCAGAGGGGCCACAATAACATGGTGCTATAATGTGTCTGGATTTCATACGAATTATTTGCTAATATAGGACAACATAGTCACCAAGAGCTGCAGAGAAAGATACAGCCACCCCTTCCTTCCCTTGAACTTGGCATTTTCTTGATCAGACTTGACATTGCAAGATCTCAGATCCAATATATTGGAGGAAGGATTTGGCACCCTTGGCTAGAGTGGGCAGAAGAAGGGAGCCAGCATCTGAAATACCTGCCCATGATTATTCAAGGTATGGCAGGAACAGAGCTTTCTGTATGCAAGCCAAATGAAATTATTAAAGCTAACCTTCTCACTCAGTACTTAATAGGTAATCAATTTTCACTACCAACAGTGGAGGGTGAAAACCAAGAAAGGAATGATAATGATGCTTCCTTACATTTGTGAAGGGCTTAGAGGGTACAAAATGATTCTACCTGTGTTATTTCATGTAGTTTTCATGGCCACATAAAACTGGCCAGGATACTCATGCATGCATGCCTGCATTCATTCATTCCATAACACTTATTTAGCAAATATTTTTGAGGCCATCAACTATATGCCAGCCTGTGTGGTGAGCATTGGGGAGAGAGTGGAGAATAAGGCAGAAAAGGTTTTATTGCCCTATTTCAGCAATGAGGAAACAGACACACTAGGAAGTCATGTGAGTTCCCAAGGTCAAATGAGGACATGCCAAGCTTGGAACTTGGTGCGGTGATGTGAATCTCAGTCCATAAACATGGTCTTATGGAAAATGGAGTTTTATGTTCTATCACGCAACTTGCATATCAAATTCCTGTCTCACTGGGCTGATGAGAAAGTTAACATGAGATCTGTTGTCCACTTCTTCCTGGTTCATGTGAAATTCTGGGGGCTTAGATAGTTCCATGAATGCCATGGGGGGAGACCTCTGTTCATTTGTCATCTTTCCACAGAGATTTCTGTGTGGTGACACCACCAGTACTCTTGACTGAGACATCATAAAGGCGATGTTGCTCTGGGACCTATAGCCTTCCTCCTTGGAGCCAGCAAACACTGTGTAAATCCTCTACCACCCATCTCCTTCCCCACTGCTCCTCCCAACTTCCTGGTTTCTGGGAAAGGTTTGTCCTTTATGTTTCTTCAATATGTCTTTTCTGTGCCTTTCCTCTTAGGCTTGAGGATTTGGACACAAAAGCCTCCATGTCCCAAGTATAGTTCATCTAATTCTTCTGCTGAGGCCAAGAACACACAGCCAAACCCCTTTCCAAATGGGAGGCAGAAATAGTCACAGGCTTTATACCAAAGTAACTTCGTGACATACCACAGGAGGAGTGGGTCAGGACAATGCCCTGTGGAAACTGACCATCATGTGAATAGCCTATTTGCCTATGATTAGGGCTACAAATGCAGAGAAATCTGAAAATCAGCCCTGGAAGTCACTGGCCCTCTCCATGGAGTGCTAAGGAGAAAACCCCTAAAACTCCGTGCTCAGCTCCATAAATCAAGCCTAGGAAAACGTGGGGCGCCTGGGTGGCTTAGTGGGCTAAAGCCTCTGCAATTAGCTCAGGTCATGATCTCTGGGTCCTGGGATCGAGCCCCGCATTGGGCTCTCTGCTCAGCAGTGAGCCTGCTTCCCCCTCTCTCTCTGCCTTGCCTCTCTGCCTACTTGTGATCTCTCTCTCTCTCTCTGTCAAATAAATAAATAAAATCTTAAAAAAAAAAAAGACTAGGAAAACGTTAGCATTAGAGAAAGAATTCAAAGTAATTAATGGGATCGAAGGCCCTGCATGATGGTTTGAAATTGAAATAATAAAATGGGCATAGTTTTCCCAAGCGATTATTAACTGAGAAAGATGAGAAGTGCCAGCCATTCAGAGCAGAGTGATGAAATGAAATAAGCAAAGGGACACTTTATATGGGAAATAACTGGAACTCATTTTCACAAGTGAAGAACTTTTAGCTTTGGGAATGATTTCCTTTTAGAGGAAAGGAAGGTCAGTTGTACCAAAAAAATTTAAGAAGAATACTTAAGATGATATGCCATGCACATCCCCAGATTTCACAGCCTGGAGAGACATTTGGGAACACATTAATAATAATGTCCTGATTATAATGACTTTCATTCCTTTCACCTTGTTGGGGCACCTGAGCCAACAATGCCTTTTTTCTATCAACAATAAGAAAGCAAAGCTTCCATTCCTGTTGAGTTGAGTTACAAACCACCAGAGAGGTCTATACTTCCCAGATGTACAGAGTCCAAATCTGGGTTCTGTCGAGTCAATATAGCAACGGCCTGGGACCATCCTGCACAGGCCAGCCAGATGGGATGGCGTAGGATGGGGTAAGAGCTGAGGGTGCTGAGTGAGGAATTTGCTTCTATTACTTCCAAGGAGACAGTGCCAAGTTCGAGACTTTTCCCCAGGGTATCTTAATTTATGAGAGAAAAGATAGTGTTGTGCATGCGCTTTGCTTTCTCTCCCTCAGTCTGTCTCTCACTCGTAGCATCAGAAGATGGCAGCAGAGATTGCTCTCTTCCCACTGCGGAGGCTCCGCCTATCCTGTCGCCGGGCAGGACGCAAATGTTCACCAGCAAACTTAGGGCAAAGTCCTTTGCAAAAACATACTGATTTCATTCAAGGAAGATAAATTCATAAACTGTACAACTGTATTCATCAGTTCATTTTGGGGGAATGCGATCTAGGAGTTGTGCAAAAATAAAATTCCCAGTGGCGGGCATCCTCCGTTATCTCTTCCATATGTGCAAACTCTAATGCTTGCAAGAGGGTGAACTGCTACTGAATCTGACAGCTGCCTTTCCAAGTATCCTTGCTTACGCCGGAACCACTGTGTGGAGCTCGTCCAGGGCTCCTGCTGAGGCTTTGTCTTTCTTTCTTTTCACGTAAACCATGTACTCCAAATCTCTGGCTGACCTGAAACACCTGCATGGGTTCTGCCCACATTTCTCAGTTCATTCTTTTCTTTTCTTTTTTTAAAGATCTTATGTATTTATTTGTTAGAGAGAGAAAGAGATAGAGAGAGGGAGAGAGCACACAAGCAGGGGGAGCAGCAGGCAGAGGGATGTGGAACTCAGTTCCAGCACTCTGGGATCATGACCTGAGCCAAAGGCAGGCGCTTAACCAACTGAGCCACTCAGGTGCCCCTCAGTTCATTCTTTTCATCCTGGCCCTCAGTCTTGCCTCATACCCTGGTCCTGAAGCCAAAGAAACCCACTCTTGCCGGTTCCTACCTAGAGACATAAAGGGGAGTGTGTGTGTGTGTGTGTGTGTGTGTGTGTGTGTATGTGTGTGTGTGTGTGTGTATGTGTATGTTTGGGGATATAGACTGGGTAAATTTCTCTTCTTTCTAATCACTGCGGAAAAAAAATTCACCCTGATTTTTGTTTGTTTCTCTTTCTCTTCTACTTTTCCACTCCCATACCTATTGTCCAAAAGGGTATTCAGATTATACAAAGTTGCTAACCATAAATTTATAGAAAGCCCTCATGAGAAGGTAATAGAACATGTGTACAGAATATGTAAAATATTTTTAAACTGATATCCCTTCAATTGCAACAGAATACCTGACTAAGCCTACCTACTAATGGGGGATAATTATACCACTTATTGAGAAGGGAGGCAGTTGCAGGCTTGGTTAATTTGGCAGTTCAGTGATATGTGGGCTCTTTCGTCCATCTTCTTGCCTTCCTCTCATGGCTATAAGCTGTAGTGCCCAAATCACTGCTTTAAACTGTG
>CM052896.1:113266955-113325566 GCA_028534135.1 Potos flavus | reverse complement strand
TTCTTTCTTTCGTTCTTCTTCTGTCTTTCTCTCTCTCTCTTGGATGAGGTTGGAAAAATTGATCAACCTTTCAGTTATCTCCTTATTTGTAAAAATAGAGATGTTAATAATTCCTTACTCTTGTGGTTGTCTTGGGAATTAATGAAAGTGTGTGTAAATACATGACATTGTGCCATACACTGAGTTAGTGCTCAATGAACATTTGTCAAGTGCAAATATATGAATGCTGTAGTTGGTATTTATGAATAATTAAAATAATAATGTCAATTTTTTGGACATTGCTGGGGTCACATTGTTTTAGTTAAAAATTGTACATTCTCACTTCTTATTTGAAAGTCCCTGGGCCTGTGGGTTATGCCCCCATCCCAAGACTAAAGGTGGTGGCCAGTGAGGCTGGTGAAGAGCCTGCATTTGGGGTGGAAGTAAGGATTTGTTCTCTAAAAGAGGCAAAAAAACTGAGTGCACAAAGTGATAAGCAGCCACCACAACTGTCAATGCAATCTTTAAGGAAGGTGCTCTCACTGACACACAAGAAGAGAACATCCTGGAGGGAATAAAGGATTTGCCCACATTTAGTCCCATGCTTATTAAGTAACAGAGCGAGGCTCAAATCTTGCTCAGAGTACTGTCACATGCCATTCTGCCAGTGGCTGTACTGTTCTTGAACTGATTAATATTATGTATAATTTTAGATTTTGTTACCTTTTATGGATAGGAAATACAGGCGGTTTACTACTTGCTGAGCTAAGTGCCTTCTCTGTGCTTTGAGCAAAACCGCTTATTCTTGAGTCCTGTGGTTTCAGTGTACCAATTTTTTGTCATTGTTCAACAAAACTGTATTGAAACCTTCTATATGTTGAATTATATATTAATGAGCATTACATAAATATAAAGACAAAGTGCATTCTTTTTAAATGGTGACCACTAGTTTTGTGCTTTTGTAGATGTCTGGCTACAGACTGCATAGGATTGTGAGGTCAAAGTGAAGTATGCACGTTCCCTCCTCCACAGGTTGTGAGTACTGTTCTCATCACCTGGGACACTCCTTTGGCCCTACTCTTGGACAAATTCCTTGATGTTTCTTTATCAGAAATAAGACATTTATTAGGTGCCAGTTGCTATTGAGGTGACAGAGATAAGTGCTATATAGGGTCTACTTTGATGGTAACATATAGTCTAATTAGACTAATTATTTTCCCATGTCATCACGGTGAGGCTTGGCTTTTGGCTGTCCTGGATATGTCTCTCTCTCCCAGTGCATTTCATTTCTTTCCTTGAGGCATTTCCTGGACAACATTTATTTTTCTTATTATCTAGCATGGAGTGTGGCATGATGTCCTGACTTTACTTTCAGTTAGTTTAGATATGAAAGTCTCTCAGTCCCCCATATATCCATGCATCCATCCATTCAACCATCCATCATCTGTCCATCCAACCATCCATCATTTTCATGTTTAGTTCCTATTTATTGAGACTTTACACAATGCCCTATATTGCCATTTACAGTGAAACTTAGAAAAAGGACTAACACTTTATAATATTGTAGATTTAATGCTTCTCAGCTGGGGACAACTTTGCCTGCCCCCTGCCCTCCCACAGGGGAATGTGTGGAAATGTCTGGAGACATTCGTCATGACTGAGGGGCTGCTACTGTCATCTGGTGGGTGGAGACCAGGGATGCTGCTACCAGTCCTACAATGCACAGGACAGTCCCCACAACAAAGAACTGTTTGTTTTCAATATGTATGTCATATTGTCAATAGTTTGGAGGTTGAGAAACCCTGACATATATTCTTACGACTCTTAGAATTGGTCGTAGTCCTACGTTTAATCTCGAAAAATCATCCTAAATCTCTCCAGAAACAGATAATACAGAATCAGGAATACTTCTCACTTGGAAGCTATGAAACTTTGGTTGCTTTAGTTTCTCCTCACAGCACCTCCGAGAGACACAGGACATTCCTGTTTTACTGATGAGCAATTCCGGCTGGAAGAGGTTAAGTAACTGTGAGAGAAAGTGTTCACTTTTCCTCTTTCATGAAGTATAGCAAAGAGGTTATTGAGTTTTTACTGAAAGGCTTACTCTGGGCTGCTGGGTGTCAGCACTAGCATTTTTGGAGGAAATTCAAGTCCTCTCTCTATAGAGCTGTCAAGCGATGACTCGTCCTTAAAGGTGGGCCAAAAGTTCCCCTATAGTTTTTCAATTATGTGAGAACAACAGTTAAGGAGTTATTGATCTCCAGGGTACGTGCTGGCACAGGGATGGAAGCATTAGCCAAGAAATAAGACAACTGTGGTCACTGGTCATTTTTCCCACTTCCGTGCGGCTTTGTACAAATCCAGCAGCTTTTGCATGTCTGCTCCATGCAGCTTTTTCTGACCGTCCTTGTCTGGCTCCAAGCTCTTCGGTCCTCCTGGTCTCCTGGGCACTTAGATTACTCGTTCGCCGTTTGCCAGCCATGTTTATTTACATATCTCGTTGCTTCGTAAGGGGGTTTTTGAAGTTTCATTTATGCTCATTTTGTATTTACAGCCTGATTGTAAGCTTCTTTCTGAGCTAAAGGCTAAGAAATGTTGTCGACCAGCAAATATTATGTGCAAAAGAGACTCATCTTCCACTCCATTCCTCCATTTACTCTATACAGGTTTCCCGGCTATCTGAAAGGAGAGCATTCCTTTCATAAACCTTTCATAAATAGAAATGGTGTAAAGTAAAGGAGCAGTTACCCTTAACTTACATTGGAAAATTTCTGAGCGTTCTCAGTGCTCAAAAATAACCGCTTTTAGGCTTTTCTGATATCTTGGGACAATCTTGCTAACAGAGGCACAAAATAAATGGAGGTAAAGGCAGATGCTCATGGGCAGTTCAAAGCTCTGGTGGCTTGAGGCTGAGCTGCTGAGCTTAGTTCCTGGGAGAGGAGCTTAGCGGCACCATTTTGGTTGTTCAAGATGCACACTGCCTCCATCACTGGGCTCTACTTGTTGCAAAGCAAACGCTAAATGCTATTTTCACTTTTTTTTGAAAACTAAAACTAAAACTAAAAACTAAAAATCTTCTGGGTAGTGAAAATAGAGTCCTAAGTAGGACTTTCATAAAAGCGAGATGGCCTGACACAAGTGCTCAAAAGGTGAGGATACCTGTATATTCCGAAATCATTTACCTAGTATTTGGTGCATACCATGTATTGTGCCAAGGGGATATAAAAATGAAACTATTAAACACTACAAAAATAAATGATACTGAAAGATACAGTGAGGGTAAAGATCATTTACAAGGGACTCATGTGGCACAGTGCTTGGTACTCAGCCACATGTGATCCATCCATCCATATTAGACATTATTATTACAATTTCCCCCCAACACATAGAGAAGTGCTCTGGAAGTAGTAGGTGTTTTATACTTGTTTGTTGTGTGATTGAAGGCATATACACAGGGACCCAACATGTGTGACAAGCTGCTGACAAGTCTATCTGTAGCCCTCAGCAAAGACTTTGGGTGAGTAAACATTTTTACAGATGCATCATCTACCAGCTGAGTTTGCTCTGGGAATATCTGACAGGGAAATACATTTTTACAAGTGAAGTGAACCACTGGGGTCGGCATGGTGAGGACGAGTCAGATTCAAACATACTTCTCAGCTCTTGGTGTAAATGGCATTTGATTTCTTGGGAAATCTGCCGGCTGCTCCTTACCAGGTTCAGATTCCACTGCAGGGTTCTGGAAAGCAAGATTTACTGTGTATTTTATCAGAGAACACCCTTGTAATAATAATATCTCTAGTTCTATAAAGAGGGGTCAGGGAAGCCCAGTAAACAAGTCTAAAGCATCGAAACACATAGTGAAAGCCATAAATTGTTAAATTTGGAAGAAAAAATTGTTTTACCTAGACATCCGTTTGAGACGTGTTTGCTCCGGGGCAGATCATGCATGCTGAGGGTTGAAGGAGGACAAAACCTGAGATCCTCTCTCTCCCTGAGAGAAGGATCCCTGTGGTAGTGTCACTCAGTGCTGGATATCGTGGGCCCTGCCTCGGCAAGAAGGATGTCAGTTGCCAAGATGAAGCATTGACGTGAAAGGTCTGCACACCCTGTGAATGGAGATAACAAGTCTTGGCCTAATCCAAATCATTCAATGAATGTTCCAGTCTAATGATACACTTTTTACGAAAATGCTAGGACTCCTGAATTTATATTATTGGGTTTGAGCTATTTTCTCAGTTTTAGACTTATCTTTAAAAAAAAAAAATTATTTTTTTAGTGGGGGAAGGGTCAGAGGGAGGGGGAGGGAGAGAGAGAGAGAGAGACTCTTTTTTTTTTTATTTTTTAATTAATTAACACATAATGTATTATTTGCCCCAGGGTACATGTCTGTGGATCCTCAGGCTTACATATTTCACAGCACTTACCATAGCACATACCCTCCTCAATGTCCATAACCCAGCCACCCTATCCCTACCCGCCCCTACTTCCCAGCCACCCTCAGTTTGTTTCATGAGTTTAGGAGTCTCTTATGGTTTGTCTCCTTCCTGATCCCCTCTTGTTTCATTTCCCTCTCCCACCCCCCATGACCCCCCACCCTGCGTGAGAGAGAGAGACTCTTAAGCAGGCTTCCTGCCCAGTGTGGAGCCAGACGAGTGGCTTGATCTCACGACTCTGGGATCATGATCTGAGCCCAAACTTAAGAGTTTGACACCTAACTGACTGAGCCACTCAGGTGACCCTAGACTCATCTTTCCAGTCTTGGCTCAGGCTGACACATTGAACACATCCTCAAACAAACCTTTCCATTCCCAACTTTGCTTCCCTTCAATTTTTACATTGTCTATTAAAAGCTTTTGCGGTCTTCCTTGTCAGAAGGCTATATTCTTTCTTCTATGACTAAACACATCCATTTTTGGTTCCTATGCCATTCCTTGATCTATCCATAGTAGCTGGCACCTAGTAGGTTCTCACCTGCTATTTCTTGAGTAAGTAATAGATGCATTCAATTTGTTACCAACTATTTCCAATTCTATCTCACAAGATCTCTTCACTCCATTGCTTCTTTTGCATTCCTACTGCTCCTTTATTTTTTGAAGACATCATTGCATCCCACCTTGATGATTGCAGTGATCTCCTAGCTGGTCTTCCTCTCACTGGAAGTGTCTCCTTAGTTCTGCCTGTTCTGCCTTCTCTTCTTAGTTGCCTATCTACAAAACTAGAGGCCCTTGCCCCTTCTTTGCTCAAAGACTCCAATGGCCACCCTTTGCCTAGAGGATGATGTTAGAGCTGTCACTGTGCATACAGAGTTCAAGCTGTGTGTATGTAAGGTGAGACTGGCTTGAGCTAAAATTCCTCGTTCTCCAGTTCTATCCCCTCATTCCAGAAAGCTCTCCTCCTTGGCACCATTTGGCTTCTTGAACCCCATCTACAGCTCCATTTCAGGCTAGTTGATACCTCATGACTGGCAAAAACTCTAATCTATGTTTAAAATTTTCCCCCTCTTTATCTTCATTTAACAAATTCCCAGTCACCCTTCAAGACCTAGGTTAAATGTTATCCTCTTCCTAATCAGCTGGTAGACTAGTTATTCTTTTCTTTGGCTTACTGCGAAATTTTGTTTCCATGTCCATGAAACCACTTACTATTTATTTCAATTAATTTTTTCACAGTACATTAACTCTAATGTTCGTGGCTCTATTATTTACCAAACTGTTTGGCCTTAGATGAACTACTTAACTTCTCTGTGCCTGAGGCTCTTCGTCTGTATAATGAGGGTAATAGTAGTAAGTACCTCCTAGGATACTGTGTAGTTTAAATGCATTGCAGAAATGTATCATTCTTAGAGCAGTGCTTAATGATCACTCAGTAAATATTTGCTATCACTTTTGTTTAATCATCACAACAACTCTATAAGTAGGCATTGTTATTATTTTATAGATGCAGAAACTAAGGTCCAGAGAAGCTGAAGGAGTTGATTAATGGTATAATGACTAGTAAGTGGAAGAGCCAAGGTTTCAAGCTGAGTCTGTTGACCCTGGAAACCTGAGCTTCCCCCAGCACACAGCGTTGCAGTTGCACAGGTAGTACACGGTGGTTAGAGTAGAGATCTCTGTTTCAATGTCTTCCCTTACTGGACTGGACACTTAGGGAGTGCTCGTTTGCGTAATGTCACTATCTAGGGTGACATCCATCATGCTGGAGATGCACCATGAGTGAATGTCTGAATAAGATCATGATTGTGCATTTTAACATTGGGACTGGCATCAAAGGTTGATGCTGGGAACATATTGCCATCAGGAATATAGTTGAGCTGTTTGGTTCCACTGTGCACATCCCAAGTGAGAGCTAGACCACATGAGAACAAGGCGGGAGGGTGGAGCAGTGAATGAGTCATGCACCTCTTTTCTCTTTCCCCTGTTTTCTGCATGGCTGCTTCCAGAAACAGTAATGGGGAATTATATATTGTATAATCCCAATGGGAAATTGTATATTGTATAAAAACTTACCTTGCAATTTTCAGTCCATAACTAAAGTGCAAGAAATGTCACATTCTTTATTTCTTGAAATCATTTTTATTCTGCTCTTGGCTCTTTATCACCTGGTTGGTAGGAAGTGACCTGAGTCATGCTAGGGATTCCCTTTCTTTCTCTGTGGGATTGATGATAATCTCAGGCTTATCAAGTGTTGAGAACTGGGGGACCCCTGGGTCTTTGGTCTAGGTTGCTCATCATCTTTGCCCCTGCTCCTTATCTTTCTGGCTCCTGTTGAGAGTGAGGGCCATGCAGAGATACCTCTGTGCACATTTGCCTAAATGTTTTCACCCACCTGTCCCAGCCCTTGCAAGCATTCCAACACATCTTCCGTGAGGGCTATGGCCACATGGGCAAGAGAGGCTTGGCTTTCTGCCATCATGGAAATCCTTATCCCCAACCCTATGCTTTCAACCTTCCCACTCGTTTAGAAGCTTCCCTGCTTTCTATCAAAGCACCTCCTTTTTCCATCCCCTCCGAGGTGCTTCAGAGTGACTCAGCACAATCCTCCTCCGGTGGGTTCCAGAAACTGCAGGTCTCTCCTTTTTCAGAATGTGGCAGCAGAAACTGATGCCTATACTAGTTAGTATGTCATTTATAACAGAGCTATTGATGCAGATGCACGTGTTGCTGTGGGCGGGGCAGGGAGCAGCCAGCCCCAGGGGACTGAGGGGACAGGGATGGAAATGGGGGAGGGAAACCTATCCTACAGAATCATCTCTTTGTATTTTCCTGTCTCTCTCGGTCTTTGGCGACTTCTCCGTTTCTCATTCTCACGTGATTATCTTCCTCATTTTGCAGACCTCAGGTGTGAGTGTTTTTAGACTCTTGTGCCAAACCAGGCCTGACTCCTATTTCCTTGCCTCCAAAGGGCTTATTGAAAAGAATAAATCATTTTTGGTCTGCATGTTACCTTTGAGTTTTCTTTTGAAACCTCCTGTGTAATTTTGCAGACTTCACCTGAGCAAAGGGAGCCTCTGGCATTTCTTATTTGGCGGCTTCCTGGCCGTTATTTCTGTATTGGAATACAGCAAATAATTTTATCTCTTTCTGTACATTGCTTTCAAGTTTTCTGCCAAAGGCGCATGTTGCCTTAGGTGAATTTTGCAGGACTTAACAGACTTGTTCATTTTTCATTTTATTCACCTCAGATATTAGGTGGTATAAACACCCTTGTTAATATTTGGTACCTAAATAATGAGGCTATGGCTGTACCTATTAGCCTAATTTTTCTAATTTTATCCCTTGTAAAGATGATGGATGATATTAATGGGAACCTTTGCTCTTCATTCACCAAAGTTTTCATGATGAGAGCAAGCTTTCTTTTTTATATTATTTCTGGCTGTTAGGCATCTCATACAAACAAACTTTCCTTAGAAAAAGCTTCAAAGAAAAATGTCTTTTAAAAATGAAAGTCTCGGAGAAAATGGAGAAAGAAGCCACTTGACTCAGTGCAGCCCACTTCTCAGACATTCGGATCTATTTCCAAATGCTTGTGGGCTCCAGGTTGAGCCCACAGTTAAACATAAAATCTTTAATAAGGACCAAAGATTCAAGGTTGCCGAGGTTAGTTGCTTTGGTGCTGGGAGGATGCTGACTACACCAATAATGACATCTCACCTAATGAAACTGTCAATGAGAAGGCAGACCTCTGAGTATAGCCTGAATAATCAGCGAGAGTGTGTGACATGGACGCCACTTTCTCTGTGTCATTTGTGGTCGGCCACCTGGCGCGAACCACCGAGGGAGGCACTCTGCGTGCTACCCTAGGAGCTGCCTAGTTGGAATCACCCCTGATGAGCAGTCTCAGTTTTTGAACACGTTAAATGCCAGACACTAAGCTAGGCACTCGATAGGAACTAATTGTTTGAAATGAGTTAGTTTTGAGGGTGTAGAATAATGCCTGCCATGTAATCGGTGCTCCGGGAATGGAGCTATTATTATCATTCTTGTTTGTCATAAATGCTCATACAGTATCGAAAAGTCAACTTTACAATTCCCTCTTCTCCTGATGAGAAACCTGAGCTTTAGAGTGAAAAACTTGCTGCGCTCAAAAAACAAAAGTTAGGGTGATGGCGATGGGACTCAGTGCCAACTCAAAAGGAGGGGTGATTGGAGCAATGAAATAAATAATGTTGTGTCAGATTTAGCCCCAAATGCTAAATAAATGTTCGTGAGTCTAAACTGATATATAAATGATTGAATATGTAAATAAATGGAAGAGAAGAGACAAATCTCCCATGCAGAAGAATTCTAATTAATTTGCATAGACACTCCCCCACAGAAGTGCAGCTTAAACTTGTGGGCTGTGCTTAATGGCTGCTGTCTGAACAGTATGGACGGTACAGGAAGTAACTGTAAGGCAGAGAAACCTGAGGAGGACAGAGCACAGTCTCAGCCAGGATATCAAGGTTTGAACATCGTTGCTGATAAGTCACGTTGGTGTCATACACCCTTGATGTGATATGAGAATGGCACTTCCCTTCTGTAGTTGTCCACCTGGAAACCTATAATTCTAGTGTAACCTTGAGAAAAATATCAAGCATGCTCAAATGAAGAGGCATTCTATAAGATACCTGACAGTATTCCTCTGAACTGTCAAGGTCATCAGATGCAAGGGAAGTCTAAGAAACTGTCACAGACAGTGAAGGCTGAGGTGACATGACTGAGGTTCCTGGAAGGAATCCAGGAATGAGAAAAGAACATCAGGAAAAACCTCAGTAAAACCTGGGTAAATGTGGAGTTTACTTAATGGTCATATACCAATGTTGATTCCTGAGTTGTAGCAGAACGTACCATGGTAATGTGAGGGATTATCTATGAGGAAAATTGTGTGCAGAGTATTTGGTTACTCTTTGTACGACCTTTGCAACTTCCTCATAAATCCAAAATTTTTCTGAAATAAAAAATATATTAGAAAATAAAACCTATACAAAATAGGATATATCTTGTTATATGTAGACCCATGTACAACACCGTATATAAATAAAACAACTTAGGATAAGATTGCTTAGTTAGAGTCAAAACTGATTAATATCTCACAGGGCAATTAATAAAACCATTGGGTTTTTCTGTTTCGCTGGCCAGAAATTATTTGCACCTCTATCAGCAAAACTCTGCAAGGTAACTTCTGGCCCTGTGGAATTGTAAAGTAACCCAGTCGATAGAAAGTTGGGTTTAGGACTGCACAGAGCAAAGGCGAGTGATCTCTTGTTTATTTCCAAGTTTGGGATATTTTTGCTCAGAGTCTCTCTTCCATCAATGGTGATCATGAATAATCTGCAAAGAGCATTCTTGATCACACAGAGAGGCTACTCTCTTACATTTGGCTTAATTATTTACAAAGATTTGGCAAGAGTGTTAATGAACCGTATAGGCCTCCTCAAGTTTGTTTTGCAAATCCAGAGCTGTATAGCACTGGGCATCCACAAAAGCCTGGGACTTAACTCTGATCATGTTGGACTGTGAAAGGACTATATTATTTAGTCTTCTCTCCAAAGCTAGAAAACCAAGTCTGAGACACTCCATCAGATTTCAGCAGCAGTAACTATAAATTTGGAGGCATTCCTCTCTTTAAGGTCTCCCAAATTCGCAAAGGCCTCTGGCTTGCCTGAGTGAACTTCCCCACCCCCTCAGGGACTAGGTCCCTCTTTGTTCTGAGCCAGTTTTCTTGGGGACTTGGGAGACATTGGCTCCACATAGGAAGTCAATCATTGTTCCCTAATCTGAGCTTGTTATTTCTGATTAGAAAAGCATCATTCACAAATATGACACTCTAGGTAAGGCCTGGTTGTACAATCTACTTGTTCGATTACGTCCCAGAAAAAGGAGGATGGATGCATATTGAACTTATTCAAATAAGTGTATTGCCATGAAAAGCAGAGAGACTTGGTCAAAGTCTGGGTTTCTGAATTTCGAGGGAACCATGAAAACCAGATACCATTCAAAAGTGTTTCATTTTAGTTTATGAGAGGAGAGTCTGCTCAATTGAAGGTCAGAGGTGGTTTAAGAAAAAAGAGAAAGGGCCCCGTCATATATCCATAGAAACCAAACCTGGGCAGAATGAGGCAGACCCCGCACCCCTATATTGTCATTGGATTTTCCCAAATCTCTTTTGTCAAGTGGTAGCTCCCTGCCACATAGCTCCAGGGGCACCATTCGCATAGATGCCCCTGGGGCTGGGCCGCATTGCAGCAGGTGCTAATCAGATTCAGAGAGCTTAACATGAGTGCTTTGGCTCCTTCATGGAAAAGTCAGGAGGGAGGTGGGAGAGGAAGACACAAAACAAATTTCTCAAAGCTAATAAGGACACAGCAAGACATAGGAGACAAAGCATGGTGTACTTCATGTTTGCGCCCTCTGTGGTAAAGAAATACACAATAAAAAGTGTTTTACTATTTTCTCTTGTTCTGCTGCCGGTGAGGCTGCTGTAGAATCTTACGGAAAACAAAATTCAGAAAAACCCACTCAGCTTACCTGAGTCAACTCATTGCCAAAGGTGAATCCTTATAAAGACAAATGAGCACATACCCCATGGTGGCAGGTTATTTGTAACTGTTTGCTTTATTTCCAGTGAATTTCTGGGAATTAGAACTCACACAAAATGTATTTCCTCTGTTATTTAATTATTAGCTTAACTCTAAAACACATGTAAATATTATCAAAAGTTAAAAGTGCATTTGGAGAAAAGAAGTAAAAGGAGTAAGTTTCTGTAAATAGAAGATCAATTGACAAGTGGCATTTACTAGGGGACCATATTGCTGGCGCCATGCAGCCACCCTCAACGTCACAGCCACGAATGGCATTTCACAGGTATTGTGGCTGTCTGTACAGATATTCACTCAAATTTACTGGGTTTTGCTATTTCCTTCTTATCAATCTTTCCTGATCTATTTACTTTGTCTGTATTTACTGTATGGGAATTGGCTCAACCTACTTTATAATGGAGGCTTCTTTTTAGTTTGTGGTATTCACTGAAGAAATACAGGGCTGATGTTAGTTTTTAAAGAAACACTATGCAGTCTGGGGCTTCATGTACCAATACTGTTGTGGTTTCTGTGGCCTGCTCCATATTAATGTTCACCGATACCAATCTCTTTCCTTTTATGCTTGTAATTTCATATCTTTTATTTTTAAGGTAGGTAAGAAATCCTTTTGGATCCTAGTACATGGTATTCAGCATTTAGATAAAACTCTGTTTGCCAATAGAAAACCACATTACTGTCACTTTCAATACAACTGCAAAAAAATGTAGTGCTACTATGTTATTTCCCATCCCCAAATCTCCTTATAGAATTGGAATAAGTTTTACATACTTGTGTTTTATACAGTGTTGATATATAAAATATTTAAGGGTCAGGTTTCTACTTATTGGACACTAAAAAAGAAATCAAAAGAAACCCCAACAGCCCTTAAACCTTGTCTTTTTTTGACATATCTTTGGAATGGTAAACAACAAGACCAGACTTCCCTAAATACAGTCCACTCCTGGCAAAATAAATAAATAAATAAATAAATAAATAAATAAAGTTTTTATCCCAAGGAGGAACTACACAATCAGCCTCTGCTTGGAAACCTCCCTGTGCATGGTTTTCAGTTCCTGCATCTGGGAAGGACAGCTGAGAAAGCCTTCCACCCCGCTGCCAAGCCAGGGAGGCATTCAGTCTCTCTGCTGGTTCTACCCTAATTAAATGTGGACTTTATGTAAACCACAACCCAGACTTTTTATGAATTCAGAATATGCTGGCTTCATTATTCTTGTCAGGCGGCAAAACTAGAACATGACGGATGAGTTTCTGAGCGTTTGCTGATCATTCATCTACAAAACATAATAGTTTGATTCTTTCACTTAGGGCTATTTACAGAAACAGAAGTTGATTAATTGAAGCACCAGCACTGGGTAAATTCTCATTCTCTCTGTCTGTCCTGAATCTACTCTTAATGTGTCTCAAGGAAATCATCATTAATAATACATTACTGAAGGAGGAATACTGTGACTCATTCCCTCTAGAGAAATTATGTGATTTCGTTAATCTCAAATAAGTGTATAAGTATTCCTTTAACGCTATTTTATCTTTGTGAAACACATACTTGCATAATGTTGGAGATTGTACTGAGTTCCAAATACATGGATGTGTCCATACTTAAAAGTATTACAAACCATGGACAAAATGGTAAAAGGAATATTCATAGTAATAATATCCAACATTTATTTAATACTAAGTATGAATAAGTACTCTCAAGTACTTTGTTATTTCAAATCCTCACAACAACTCTGATAAATGAGCATTCTTATCTCCATTTTGCAGAGAAGGAAATAAAGACACAGAGAGATCAAGTGATTTATCCATTGTCAAAGCACTCCTAAATGACAGGGTTAAGATTTAAACTCAAATATAATTGGCTCCAAAGCCTGTGCTTTTCATCACTGTCTCTATTATACTGTGGATGAGCCAAATCAGACCACAGAGGGGTGGGTTGAAGAATTGATGGGTGGATAGGAAGGCACAATATATTAACTGTTCAGATGCCCTACTGTTTTCAAAGACACTTCTGGACAACATTGCTCCCCACTGCCACATTTACAGGGAACAACAAATGGCTCCTTTCCTAAGCCACCTCTGCCTCTCTCCTATGAGCTCCAAGCTCCAGAATCTGAAAGGGCCATCTTGGAAGCCATAAGAGTGGGAGATGTGGCTACAGCTCCCTGCTCTGTAAATGATGGAAGGGAACTTCTAGTCTTTCTTGCTTATTCTACTTATGAGCATTGGTTCTTGTTCATCAGTGGAAATTTCTAACTCAGCAGAGGTTCTTTAGCAAGAACTGCCAGAGCCCCTCATGGTTTACAAAACATCACATTTATATAGACCCAGGCTTTCAGTGAAACTTCTGAAGAATCCTTCTAGTGTCAAACCAGTCCCTCAGACTTTTAAAAGGTGACTCATAGCAACGTGGAACCCCAAGTGATGGCTACAGGTCTTCCTTTCCTTCCTTGATCCATTAGCACAATACATGATGAGGGGTAGAGGTCCTGCAGAGCAAGTCAAGATGGGAGTGAGGGAGGAGTTGTTTAGGAATTTGTTGCTCCAGGATCTTTGTGACTTTCTACAGGGCTGTTAGGTCTGTACTGTGAAACTTGTTCTGATGGCTGTTTCAGGGAGAGTGTGAGACGTGAAAGAAAGCACCAGAGTGAGTCAGGAAATCACTCTGTCTCTTACTAGCCTTGTGGCCTGGGGTTCATTGCTTTACCTCTGAACCTCAGTTTTTTATCTATCAGATGAGATTCCTACCTCACAACCTACCTGGGGCCCACCGATGTCCAGTGGAATGTGTGTGATCACCGTGGTGTTCTACTAGAAGTGCAGCCTATAGGCAAGAGGTCTTTCATTGATGAAAATGGAAGGTTCCTAGGCAGATTTTTTTTTTCCCCGGGCAGATTTTTGGCGGAACTTTTGACATTTCAGACTCTGGACTTTCTCATATTTATGTATAAATTCTAATAAATCTACCTCGTAGCATCTGCCCTGTGCTGCCTGTCTTGGGAGATCGGGGCCAAATTTTTATCCTCCGTAGCTCCCTGGTATATTTAGCAATGAGATAAGTGTGGCTTTATCAAGAATTTTCAGGAATAGAGTGATGCCACCGTTTAATTTAGCGTTTAATTATAATATCCTGCCTCCCTGGCAAGTTGCTGCATTCTACCTAAGTAAACTGAGTGGAAAATGGCTGTTACTGTTTTGCCTTGAAATTCAAAGTTTCTTTCCTTATGAGTTGTTCCACTTAGTTTCAGTCTCACCACCTGGACTTGAAGGGAGATAGAGTAGGAGGACTATCTGAGTGATATAATAAATACAGGTCTTCATCTACACCAAGGTCAATTCCCAGGCCTCCTGCTTCCTTGACTTACCTCTGTGCCACTCCAGCCAAGCCAGCTCCCTGAGCTCCCTACCTGTGGTTCTTTCCTGGTGCTGCCAGAACAGACTTAGTGGCTTCAAATGACACAAATATATTCTTTACATATCCGAAGGTTAGACCTCTAAACGGAGACTTGGGAGGCTACCATCAAGGTCTTAGTAGAGCTCTGCTTTTGGAACTTCGGGGGAGGGTATGTTTCCTTGCTTTTTTCAGCTTCTAGAAGCTGGCTGCACTCCTTCTTTTGTGGCCTCTTTCTCTATCTTTAAAGAGAATCTCCCCAATCTCTGCTCCCTCAGAACATCTTCACTCACTCTGATCTCCCTGCCTTCCTTTTATGGAGACCCTTATCATTACATCCGGCCCTACCAGATAATGCAGGATAACCTCCCCATCTCAAGATTCATAGCTTATTGCATCTGCGATGTCCCTTTTGCTGTTAAGATAGAGTATTTATAGGTTCCAGGGATTTGGCTGTGTGCATCTTTGCGGGAGGGAGCATTACTCTGTCTACCACATCCCTGCCCAAGGCCATGGGGTGCATTTAGGACTCACCACTGTATCTCTCTTTTGCCACTCATTTGGGATTGCCTGACCTCTGCCCTGCAGCAGACCCTCTCTCTCTGCAGATCAGACCCCCAATCTGCCCATTTTTTCCTAGTTTATCTGGGGTATTTAGTTTATTTTGGCAGGGAAACAGTTATTGTCCTATCAGTTGTCATGACCATCCAGCAAGGAAGGAAGTAATATAATCCTCATTGTACATATGATGAGAGTTATATGCAGAGACATTTACTGGAGACCTCACAGCTGGTCAGTGGCAGAGCTGGGATTTGAAGCCAAGAGTTTGTGCTTTAACTGCGAGCATCCTGTCTTTCCATCAAGTAGAGTTACTTCCCACTTCCTTTGTCCCAGAGTAAGAGCTACCCCAACTCCGTTCAGCATTATCCCTCTGCTCTGGATTTCATCTCTGGGAACTGGGACCATCATTTTTTCTTCTATATGTTGATTTCTCCATCACATTTATCTTAACCTCTTCAACTTGGAAATATGCTCATCCCAAAAATACTTTCTCCAAGATTACATTGGCTTCTCCTGATGTGTCCTTGACTTTACCATATCCCATGGAAGAATAGTCTGTAATAGCCATTCTCAACTTTATTCCTTAGTTCCCTGCAATCTAGTTTATGCAAAAAAGTTCCCACCTTTCCCAACCTCTTGGCCAAATGTCACCATGTGGGGCTGCACATCTTGGAGCCTTTTCTCTCTGTCTTCCTAAGACACTGTGATCTTTTGGTCCTTCTCCAAAAGAAGGTTTATCCGGCATGTGGTTGGCTTCTTTCCCTCTCATGAATCTTTTCTTTCCCATTTCATAATTTCATCATCCCCTAAGAATGCAGCCATCACTTCAATCCTGGTGACTCCCCACGCTTGATTTCTAGCCCCAAACTTGAGTTCCTCATACCACCTCCCTGTTGCATATCTTCCCCTGAAGTCCTGCCAGCTGTTCAAACATAGTGTGTGCAAACATGAGCTCCTTCATTCAGCAGGATTATTGGAAGAGTTACTGCATGCCAAGTGCTATGTTGTGAATGAGATGCAGACTTCAAGGAATCTAGTGGGAAAGAGATGGGGCTACATCATTGTAATACAGTTTGGTATGATAAATAGTAGAGGATGCGTTTAGGAGTACAAGGGGAGCATAGAGGGAGGTCCCCATGCCACCTGAGCAGAACTTCAGGGGGAAGGTGTTAAATGGGTAATGGCGAGGATGGGTGGTGGAGAGGCAGGAAAGAATGGTCCATGCAGAGGAGAATGTGTAGTGCACAGCACAGAGTTGAGTGTAGGGAATATCTAGGCCCTATCCTTAGACAAGCTCTTCTTCTTCCCTCTTTGGATTTGTGAGACTTTCCTTTTTTCTAGGAAGTAGCCCAATACATGGGAAAATATTCAGAGCACTGCTTGGCTTAAAGTAACTGTCCAATGAATATATATGGAAGGGAAGGAGGAGTAAAATTTAGAAGTCACCATGTCAGTGAGCAAGGTCTCTGTTCTGACACATGGGTTGAGGGTCTCTTGGAGGGCTTCGGGGGAGGTCTCTGTGAGGTTCTCTGGTTGGGAGGCTCTCCTGAGCTCCTTACTTCTGGCCTTAGGTAGTAGCAACCCCATCTGCCTGCCTTGCGCTTATCCCTGGCTTCATCTGATACCTATACTCTTCTTTTCTAATCCCTTTCCTGTTCAAATCAGCTCTGGGAAATGATTTGATTATATTCACTTACACTTGTATGTCTTCACCTATTGGCTTTTATCCCCAAAAGTCCTCTGGGAATATTTACTGAAAGCATTTTACCCTGTTGGAGAGATTCCAGGCTCTTGAAGATAGAGAACGTGCTATTTTTTAAAGAAACCGTGTCCCTCTATGCCCTCCATGATATCCAACCTGCCTGCCCATGAGGGTGCTCAGACTGGCCCGGGTGCGGCCTGCCTGTCCCCAAGCTTGGAAAAGCCTCAGAGTCTCCTCAATTTAACAAACATTTATTTGGCAGTCTATTCTGTGCCAGGCACTCTTTACCGTTGGGAATACAAAAACAAATAGTCCACTTCTGGCATGCAATCCGGTGGGGATTATCAGTGGTTTGAGTGGAATGACAAGAGAAGAGCGAAAATCTGACCCGAGCTGGTGGGCAGTGGGGGAGGTCTCACTTGAGCTGGGCTTCCAAGAGTGAGTTCGAGGAGGGAAAACATGTCAGGAGACAGTTTCCCCTTCCTTCCTAACTTTCCAGGATGTCACTTCACGATGGTGCTTGGGGACCTGAGTATATGTGTGGGTGTGGGGGAAGGGTGGGTTACACACATGAGGCTGAGCACGCCCCTCTCGGAGTCCCTGCCCCATTGGACTGTGAAGTACTTCAAGCTAAGACAGGTCTTATTCTCTGTGTTCCCCTTGCCTCTGCCCTCCTCCTAGTACCAGCTACATAAGTGCTTAGTAAGTATCTCTGGGATAAATGAATGAATAATAAAGTGGAGGTTGTAACTACTTTACTTGCCTCTGGGGCATTGTAAGACATCATTAGTTAATGCGTGCAAAGCGTCGTATGAGCCTTAATTATTAACATTATTTTATCTGCCAACCGCCTATGGCTTACTTTCTGTGTATGATATGGCACTTGGGCCTGGAACAAAATTCCCTGCTGTCCACTCCCAGCTTCCAGTCCTAGATTTAATAATTTGACCTGAGGAGGTGCCGGAAGGGCAGCACGAGAGATCCCTTCCCCAGAGCCTGGCAGAGGAGAGGGCATGCCTTGGCCATGGCGGCCATTTTCCTGTAGCTTCAGGACTGGGTTAGGAGGAATGGCTTGGGATCGATCCTCAAGGAGGGGCAGAAGGTACATCACTGCTTTCCCTGTCTGATTGGCCATTTTCTGAGTTGCTCTGAGAGCAAATTGATGTCTATCTTTCTCCATTATTCATGGTTTTATTCGGAGGAAAGTAATTTCAGTCCTCCCGTGACTTTTTCCTTTGCCTTAAACATTTATTCAGCCTGAGTCCTTTTCTACTCTGTCATCTCCTCAAATGAGAAATGCCAGAAAACTAACTCTGAAGATCATGAGACAGTGAAGAAAGTCACAGAGTACGTGACAGTGACTTGGAATTTCCATGTCGTTGATGAGAAACATATTTTGCTCATTCATGAAGAAATCACTCTATTATAATGCAGAGTTAAATTTGTTCTCCAAATTCCTGATGGTGAGATGATCCTAAGGAGAAGTGTGTGTGTGTGTGTGTGTGTGTGTGTGTGTGGCTATGTGTTGAGGTCTTATCACCAAGTGGGTTGGACACTGGCTTCCTGAGTTCTTATTAAACTTCCCTAATATTTCTTTTGGAGGGAAAAATTGTTGGCACTATATATTACCTTCTAACACACTCTTTCTCTCTCTCTCACACACGAACACAGGAACACACACACAGCTCTGCATAGAGACTCAGTGGGATAATAAGATCTATACATGGAGAAGTTAGTAGTCCAAGATCACCATATTAATTAGCAGGCCATCATCATGGCTGAGTAGTATTGGGGGTTTATTCACGGTATCATGGGAATCACACAAAAGGCTGGCTGGGCAACTGGACAGCTTCCTCCTGGAACTATGCCACACTTCCCCTTTCCTACCTCCTTTTCTGTAGTTACTCTGGATCCCTCCCTTGCCCCCAATGCCTTCCTTCTTGGATTCTCATCTAGGCTTCCCCCTCTGACATACTGGTAACGGACTTCGGGACTCCCAGTGGACCCTGTCACAGCTGCCAGTCTCTGTGACCCACATTTGGAGTATATTGGCACCATTCTATTCGTGCCATCGCCGGGGCCTCAATGCACATGCCTGCAGGGCCCAGTGGCTACAGAACTGACAGACAGAACTTTCTGGTGAGCTGGAATGTTCACAGCCTGCCTGAAGAGAGCAGCTACTTCTTTTAGGCTCCAGCCGATTCAAGCAAAACAATGCAAAACAAATAATGAGAATCAAGCCCAGAGTTGCCAATGCACCAGCAATTTCACCACGCACTAATCCATGGGAAATCTTCCCAATCTTAATATGTTGGCATCAAAATTAAGAATCGATCATGTTGACCAAACAGAATGCATCTTAGAAGATCCTACCTGCAGGCGTCCAGGTTGCAACCTCTGATACTTAGCGTATGGGAGAGCAAAGTCTAGCAGCCCAGACAGAAAAGGGATGCAGGAAGTCTCTCATACTAAAGCCACCAGGAAAGGCTCAGTGGATTAAATAGGAAACAACATGAACACAGACCCCAAGAAGTCTCTTTATTCAGATGTGAAGATTCACCAAGCTGCCTCTGATATCACCCAGTCCTACAACACCACGCAACGTGCCCTCCTCGTACCAGATGGTCATTCCTGGCTGAATTCTGACCCACAGAACCAGAGATTTGAGGAGCGAAGTTATCAATAGATTGTGCAGCAGGGGAAGCAGGCGACACACAGAACCTTGGACTGTTGTCTGAAAGCAACAATATCTTCAGAAAGGTCTGAGGAGTTCTTAAAAAAAAAAAAGGCAAAGAGCTCACCTACTCTAATGTGCCTTCTGCCCAGAGTGGGGTTTGCAGATGACAAGCTGCGTGTAAAACATTATTACAGCAGGTTCAACGTGGCTGTTGATGTGACACATGACATGTGTGGGTAGGTCTCCTTATTTTGGACAATCTGTTCTTGCTCTGCCAGTGCCCTGTCATAATCTAGCTTTACATCAGCATTTTGGAAGAACTCACACTAAAATATTAGGTTTTCTGGTTTAAGGCATGTTTTTAAAAGACAATGAACTCTTCTGATTTTTTAAACCAAGTTTACGATGAGGAAGGTCACCCCCAGAATAAGAAGGTCACAGAAAGCAGAGTTAGTGCCAAAGGATGTGAGCTCTATCTCTGCTCTAGTGGTCATGAGTCCCTGAAGGTGATTGCCCCCCAAATATTTTTGACAATTTCATAAAACCCAGTTTATCTTTAAATAATAATTACTCAAAATAGCGGCCCTGCAAGTGTCCTTTTGGTAAAATATGTCATTAAGCGTAAATTATGCAAAAATTAAAAAAAAATCCCCTTAGTTTGGTTGAAATGATTTGCCTTTCAGACATTCTTTCCAATTTTTGCATGTCAAAAGCAACTTACATCTTTTCACACAATCAATGCAATTGATTTGTTTAGTGAGATATATGAATGATAGTGTTCATTGTAGAATGATCTTATTTCAAGGTAAGGGATAGCCTGTGACCTATAGAACTAACTTTGAAATGTCATTCTGAATCAAGTTAAATGAGTCATCATGTATTTATTCAAAGAATCTTCCTAGCCGGATGTTATTCTCCTCTCTTTCTCTCTCCCCTATTCTCTGTTAACTTCAGTATCACATTAGGGTTTCAAGGAAAATGTGAACGTGGACAGGAACTTAGCTGTGGTTAGCCTGGGTAGGAGGATATTTAGCTGACCCTAATTACAAAAGCAGGTTATAGGTCCGCACGAGTACCTACCCCATTCTTGCCAGAAAGCCGTCTCTCGCCTTGCCTAGCATTAAAGGGCAGGAAGCAGAACATATACCACAGGAAAAGAAGAGGAAAACCCCAGATCTAAGAGCCTTAAAATGGAAGTAAAAGTGAAACACTACTTCTTTTCATAGCTTATTTCCCCCTAATTACCAAAACGGCCTACACAGTCAGCCCCACTTTGGGCAATGTCTCTGATGTCTCTAGGAGGGATTACTGAAGGTGCAAAGAAGGCTTGACCTCGGTAGACCTCTGTTGTCAGGCAAGATGGGCAATCTTGCATCATAATATATCTGCATAGCTCCATATGGACCGGAATTGCCCAGAGGGAAGGAATAAAAAAGTGTTGGGAGGTATCTTTTCAGCAGGAAGAGCACAGGCATCCAGTCAAAGTTCTGTGTCATTTTACCGGATCACAGGACAGGGCTAAAGTGAATGCCCCACAGTTGGTAGATAGCAGGCTGCGGGCTCTCGTCGTGCCAGCTGGTGAGCGCCCATCTGCACCACTGTGGGACCTTGGGACCCCTCACCTCACGCTCCCTCATCCACCACCAACTGGCCAGGTTTGCCCCGAACTTCTCAGTGTGTGTTCACTCATTCTCTCCAGCTTTGAGCTGTTTTGAGGTTCACTGGCCACAGCCCTTGGGGCAGTCACACCTCTTACAGTTTTACTTCCTGGGGTATGGACACCCCTCACTGTTCCAGCAGGTGCTGTGCTCATCCCCAGGTGACCAGCCTGGGCCCACGGGGTGGCTTGGGAGGCAAGGGTCTTCCTTCCTCCTCTGCGAACCAAGCCCATGGGTGTTGGAATCAGACAGACGCGGGTTCAAAACGCCCATCTGCCACTTAGCAATTCGGGGTAAGTTACTGTATCTCTATAAGCCTCAGTTTACTCAGCTATAAAAATGGGTCCGCTGTAGCACCAAAGTAGTATGTGTATAAAATTAAAATGCAAAGCATATGGAAAGCACTTAGGAGAGTGCCTAGCCCATATGGTAAGCATTCAGTAAATATTAGCCACCAGAAATGTTATCAGTGGCTACTCATGTCATCACAGGCTGTCCTTATTGGTGTCATAAGAAACTATTTCCTCTTCTATCCTATACTATTGAGCACCCAGTTCAACAGCAAGATTTCTCTTAGTCTTCCAATAAAAATTTTTCTCCTGGGCACCTCAGTCTGTTTCTGTAGCTGCTGACTACTTATGGGGACATCTGTCCACTTGCACATGGAGCTCTATGTTTACCAGGGATGGGTACAGGGGAGGAACCTCGCCAGTCCCCTTTTATCTGTATATCTATTTTTTTATACCCAGTCGTTTGCTTTTTTTTTTTTTTTTTTTTTGATGCGAAGGGACAATGAGCTCTCCTATTACCACTTAAAACATGCACAAGAAAAAATATTTTTCTGACTATCTAAGCCAAGTAAACACACTTTTTGGTGATATATTGTGCCCCAATGGCTTTTTCTGATTAAAAGGCTCATGGCTTATAGTGAAAGGCTGTAGCTGCCCTAATGCGGTGATTAGCATATAAATGCTCATCTCTGTCATGGATGTGTGTAATCATGAAATATGCTACCATCTAAGTACGAACGCACAGTAGACTGGGGTGCAGAACATTATAGCATCTTACAGAAATGTAACATTTATGGTTGAATAGTCTTTTTCAATATAAGCAGGTCTAATAATTTCCCTCCAAACACCGTCGGGATAAACATTCTTAGACTTGGTCAAGGGCCAGAAAGAAGTGCTTTTACTGGTAAGTGAAGACAACCACAGCAACAACCCCACTAGCATAAATATACTTTATGTATTTAGGCTTTACAAATTGTAGCTCCAGACGTAGGAAATGGTTTGGATATTTTTGACTGAATTAAAGGATCAACTGACCAACAATGTAAAGATTTCCTTTTGAAATTTAGATTTTTGGAATGGAAAGAAGCTCTCATTTGCATCTTGCCCTTAGGCGGCCGCCTGGGAATTGTGGGTGGTGTCTCATCTCTGATACCACTGAATTATCTTGAAGGCAGTGTCTGTTCACCGTATCTGCGGTGGTACCTGTGACTTTTATTTTTTTTTAATTTTTAAAAAGATTTTATTTATTTATTTGAGAGAGAGAGCATGAGCAGGGGCAAGGGGCAGAGGGAGAAGCAGACTCCCTGCTGAGCGGGGAGCCCTAGGTGGGGCTCCATCCCAGGACCCTGGGATCATGACCTGAGCCGAAAGCAGATACTTAACCAGCTGAGCCACCCGGGGAACCCCAGTGCCTGTGACTTTTAAATTAGCTAATCACTGAAAGAATTCATGGCTTAGCGAACTTTGTGAAGTAGACACTGTTTATCTTTGAGGACCCTTCTTTCCCCTCTGTGCTTTCCACCCTGAGCCTGTGAACTTGAACTTCCTTGCCAGGTACCCCTGGGCCTGTCCCCCTCTCCACCTCAGCTGCTTCCACCCATAGCAAGCACACTCAGTGCCTGTGCTGTGGAGATTTGCAATTCACGAGGAGCAGAGACCCTACCACGGAAGGATGGGAGTCCCATAGGTAAACTTGCAGGCATCAGTCAGCCTGACATGCGGGTACATGATGATGGATAGCGACGGTTTCCTAGAGCCCTAAATCCACGCACATTTGTGGTCACTCAGTTGCTATATGTTCATAAGAGAGCTGAATTCAACTGTCTAAATGCAACACCATTTTTCAAATAACTATTTTCAGTTATGGATAGAATTGAGTGTTTTAATATTATGTAGGCATGAGGTAATCTGGATATTTTCATGTACAACCTCTTTTACATACTTGACTCTAGGTTGCTTCTTAATGAAGGGTCTCGTTTTTATTAGCAATTTTAGTGCATGTCAGTACTGGGACCAGCACTGAAGCATTTATTAGTTCTCTCTAAGATGCTGCTAATAGCTGAGCCAAAATAAGCCATGATACTGATGAAGTTTTAGAATAGAAGTGAGGGTCAGTGGGGTGGAGTCCGGAGCCAATGACCAAGAAAGAATTCTTGAGACATCTTTGGTGCAAAATGGTGCTTTATTAAAGCATGGGAACAGGAACCCTGGGCAGAAAGAGCTGCTGCACCAGGGGTTGTGAGGGGTGGCAGGTTATATACTATGGGGTTGGGGGAGGTAAGGAAAAACGGAGGTTTCAAAAGAACTTTCGTATGCTAAAGAAGACCTACAAGGTACCGGAGGCCTTGAGGCCTTGCCCTTGTCAAGGTTTTTCCCTTTAGCAAGGTATTAATATTAAGATAGTTGGGAGATTCCTGGAAGAATGACGCACATGTCCCACCCAGGAGTAGGGAGTGGGGGGAGGTCGCAGGGTGGCAGCTTCTGCTTTGTCCTCAGCCAGCCTTCTGTTCCCTCATCAATACTTTATTTTTATATTCATTTGTTTTAAATCTATGTATATATTTTTAATAAAAAATATTTTAGAATTAGGTTCTGCCATAATTAATACAGATTCCCAAAGAGTGGCTTAAACAGAAGTTTATTTCTCTCTTACATAAAAGAAGGCTAGAGGTAGTATTATAGAGCACTTTGTCATCTCCATGAAATCACCTATGATCCAGAATTCTGGCAATTTACTCTTCCACTTAGCATGAAGCTCCTATACTCATGGTTTCAGATAGCTGCTGGAGATTCAGCCGTCACAATCTCTTTTCATGCAACAGAATGAAGGGATGAAGAAAGGTGCAAATTCTCACCTAAAAATGCTTCTGGAATGTCCCAACATCATTTACATTTAAGTGTCACTAACCCGGACTCAGTCACATACCAAATTAACTGCTGCATACATCATACTTCAGATAAGTCTGGGGAATGTAGTTTTTAGCTGTGCAGCAATGTTCTCAGCTGGAAATACAGATTGCATTACAAAAAGAGAAACCCTATTAGGTAATGCATTCATTTTCTATTGCTGTGTAACAAATTCCCACAAATTTAGTGGCCTAAAACAATGCCCATTTATTATTGTGCAGTTTCTGTGGTCAGAGTCCAGGCACAGCTTAGCTGGGTTCTCTGCCGAGGATCTCACCGGCTGAAATCAGGTGTCAGCTGGGTTTCATTCTCATCTGGAATCTCCACTGGGGAAGGATCTGCTTCAAGGCCCTCTCAGGTTGTGGGCAGAATTCATTTCCTTGTGGCAATTCAGGGTTGCTTGCCTCTTCAAGCTGACAACAGAGAAGGTGTCTGTGCTGCTTTGTTCTCTAACTTCAGGGAAGGTCTGGATCCTCTTTTGAAGGTTTCGTCTAGTTAGTTCAGGCCCACCCAGGATAATCTATCTTTTGGTTAACTCAAAGTCAACTGGTGATAGCTCTGATAATGTCTGCAAAATCCCTTTATCTTTGCCATATTCTGTTGCTGAGAAGCAAGTTACAGGTCCTGTCCTTGCTCAAGGGGAGGGATTACACATGGAATGACTCACTGGGGATCACCCTTGGCTATGTCCACCACAGATAAGCAACTAATGGCTGTTGCTACACACTTGTATATGATTCTTTTTTTTTTTTTTTTGCTACAATCTTCCATTAAATAGTGGCATGTCAGACCCCAAAAACAATTGCCTGAGAAATTACCTTATGGATTTATGCAAGATGTTTCAGCAATTCATTGCTGCATAAGCAAAATTTAGCACCTGCCAGTAAAACTAATGCTTACCACTTATTCAAGGTATGAGTTTATCTTATAATTTTCAACTCGTGTTTGTAGCGTTTTATTGAGTGAGTTCCTTTTTTGAATTTGTTATTTCGTAATGAAATTAAAAACGGTTTTTGCCATTTAATCTAAGTGCACATTATATTTTATAAGTGCTGGTTCCTCATTCCATCCAAAAACTGTAATTAAAAACGTGTCTTAGTGTCAGAAGAACTTGAGAAACACTAGCCTTGGCAATACAGATGGATTCTTCAGTAGAGGTAAGGGTGAGTAGGAGTCCAACTCTGTCCATCAGAGGAAGTCTCTTAATGGCTCTTTCACTTTATGAGGGTTATTTAATAAGATTGCTACATCTGAAGCAATAAGACTGCCATTAAGAATAAGCAGTGTATCCATAGTCTCCTGGCTCTTGTCTCTACCTAACAAGAACATGTAATAACGAAGAATAAAAAGGCACCTGAGCTTGGAATGTAGATATTAAAAAGTTTGGATAGAAATGCTCGTATTCTTACTCAAGGGAGAGACTTTCTCAGAGGCTTTGCCACTTGCTTTATAATTCTATTAGTCTTAGTTACCCGGCTTCTTTGTCCTTAGGAGAGACGTAATGAAAAGAAATGAGCTATTGCAAGTTGAGACCCTAAAGGTGTCAAGAGGTGACCTCTCTGGGAAAGACAGAACAAATACAAAACAGAATCACAAGTTCAAAAAGCACAGAATTGTGAGGCCGTTTAGTTCAGGGACATATGGTAACGTGTTACTACAACCCTTTTTATAAACTCTATACAGTTTACCAGTAATCATCATGATGACCTTGGGTTATCCAAAGTACTGAATACCTTTTTAAAAGTTTCCAAAGATAAACTTTTTTTCCTCCAAAATCCTTTCTCACAACGATATACCAAAATGATGGCTATAAGGTGCATGACAGAGGAGCTTAACATAGTAAATCCTCAATGATGTTAGATATTGTTCTCAATCACTATAACTATGGTCAAGGCTATTTTTGCTTTTTTCCTGGCTTGTCCTAGCCAGACCTGATAATCCTCAGTCCTAACCTTATCCATTCTGTACCAGCGTATCCTGATTCCATTCTTAAGCCACAATTAACCCAGGAGTTTAATAGCAGTGTGCGGTTCATACTGCTCTAGCTAAGCACCCATACACCTATTTTTGTAAATAAAAGTCTTTCAGGAAGATTACTCTGATTTGGGGCCAAACCACATTAACTTCAAGTGCCTTGTGCATCCTCATTACTGAAGCTGCTTGGTGATTGAACGCTTATTTTTCTAGGTATGTCACAGCTCCATGTGTGGACATGTGATTCAAGAAATAAGTGTGCAAGGGACAATAGGTTGCTATGGAAGCTGATATTACAATACCCAAAGTCATCTAGCTCTAGATGCTGATGCATTAATGAGATGTTTTAGCAGTTAGTATGCCCTGGGAGTGTGCGCGAATGCGAGGCTATGTTCTTCTCTTAATACTTAACATAAGAATCTCATCTTCAGGTAGTTACTTTGTACATCATCACGTGAGATAAAATGAAGATGGATATTTTCATTATCATCTTCTTTTTATTTTTAAGGAAAGCAGATATTGCAAATGTATCACTTTATTGTTCTTGTTATATATCCTGTGGGTTTAAGAATAACGGCTCCATTAGAGTTTTATGTATCTCTTGAACCAGGGAATGGTCAATTATTGGCAACAATCACATTCCCCACACCTACCTAATGGCTGGTGGCCCGCACTGTAAATTAAATAGGAAACATAGAGCAAGCAGAAAATGTGGACCCCTGCTTTGGCTAATTTAAAAGGTGTTTCATAACATTAACCCTGCATGGAAAAATCCCTGCCAATTGCCAGGGTAGTATAGAAATATGTGTAGAGTATGGATTTCAGTTTTGGGTGCTGCATTGTGAGACCATCATTAACTATCTGGATGGTGACCAGGATAATGAAGGAAGTGGAAATTATACTGAATGATTGAATAAATGGTTGAAGGAAATAGGATGATTTTCCTAGGAGAAAGGGACATTTGGAGAGGACTTAATAGCTATCTTTAAATATTTGAAGGCCTGTGGGAAGGAGTTGGCATATTCTGTTTTAAGGGGTCATAATAAGAACCATGGTTAGAAATTACTAGTGTTCAGGCTTAACATAAAAAAGGAGCTTTAAAATAATCAGAGCTCTCTGACAAAGGAATGGTCTACTCTTCAAAGAATTAGAAGTTCCTTCTTTAGAAATGTTCAAGCAAGCCCTGATGAATGTGGTTTATAAATGGATTCACTGCATAGCAGGGTGAGTTGGACTAGACAATATCTTCAATGTCTTTGATCTCAGGATTTCATCTGATTGCCCCATGTCTCAGATTTCTTGCTTTTTTTTGCATCATATTCTTCAATGGGGGGTGCTTTGAGCAAAGAAATGGAGAGAGATGGACACTAATACTTACTTCCTTCACTAGCCATGACTGTGTGGTGGCATGTGTAAGCACCTCTACTTGGGAGAACTGCATGCAGGCCCTGACTTGTTTTTTTTTTTAAGATTTTATTTATTTATTTGACACAGAGAGAGATCACAAGTAGGCAGAGAGGCAGGCAGAGAGAGAAGGGGAAGCAGGCTCCCTGTTGAGCAGAGAGCCCAATGTGGGGCTGGATCCCAGGACCCTGAGATCATGACCTGAGCCAAAGGCAGAGGCTTTAACCCACTGAGCCACCCAGGCGCCCCTGGAGACTTGTTTTTATAGGTTGGTTCTATACCACGATACTGGAAGCTTGATTTTTGTGCACTGTCTAATGGAAGAGATCAATGAAAGAATGCATGAAGATGACACCAAGTGGTTTCTTAGTTGTTCAGGCCAAGAAGGCTTTTGTTTTCTACCAGATTGTACAGAAAGACTGCTAGATCTATCCTGGACTCACCTTCTCTGTTTTATGATCCCCCATGTAGGTTCAGTCCATGCACCAGGTTGATAACATGGTCTATATAATCTTCAAAACAACAGTAACAACAACAACAACAAACTGAAGTTGCAAAACATTTCTGAATACACCCTTTTAGTTTTGGTAGCCTAATTTCAAACATTTTCCGGTTTAGGGTCAGTTTTGCTTTAATCAGAAAGTCGATTCCAGTGTACATTTCCAGGTGCTTCCAGAACTGAGAGTGTCAGGGAGCCATTGTGCAGGAAGGTAGTGGAGCCAAGCCCCTCTGCTCTAGCAACTGAGTAGGTTTGCTATTCAGTAGGAGCAACTTCACTGGGGCCTCAGGCCAAATGCTCTCTGAGTACTTACTGAATGTTAATTGGCCAAACCGATTTGTTCAGAGGCTACTTTGTATTTAAGTTCAGATTTACTCACACATAATTGGCTTATCAATTTTTCTATTTGAGTTCCATAAGGGCTCCCTCTAGGACGGCATAGCGATCACGGAATGGGATTGAATTATGGTTAACTTTGTGTTCCCGTCCCTATCTTTTGGCTTGTTGGAAATTGCAAGAATTTTTGGGGGGCAGCACATAAATCATCCTACAAAATTTTCTTAAATTCACTTCAATTTTGAAAGCACAATGTATTTTACATAGAACATTTGGGAGCTGGAGATGCTACAAAGTAGCAAAGATTAGTAAATTTAAACTTAGCAGTAAAAGTTAGTCTCTGCTGGGGTTTTAGAAGAAATGGATATACATTGAGAGTTACTAGGAGAAATATGTTGGACAGAAGGCAGCTCGAATAAAACCAAGAGCAGCCCCATATTCTCACTACTCATTTTGAATGGAAGGGAAAGGAAGCAAGAAATAGGTTGATGCCTTGTATGTTTGGTCATTCTGTTGGCAGAGGCAGTGAGGAAAAACTGACTTTGCTCTGTTCATTCCTTTTAACTGACTGAATAGCCCAGGAAGCCATAGATACCACGTGGGAATGACATGTTGAAAGTGTTCTTGGTCCCTGTCAAGGAGAAGGAAGTGTGGCAAAGAAAACTTTTATAGCGTGTGTTATTTGAACCTAGGCTGCATTTCTGACCCCAGTGGGGTATTCTTTCTCCCTCAGAACTGCCAGACTCTGTCTTTGTGGGTTGACTATAGGCAGCTTGTTGTAGTTGTCCAAACCAAAGTCAGCTTATGTCAATCCATCTCATTTTCAGCTTTGTGTAAAGCTATTCCCTTTATTATTTTTGACACGCATTCTTAGATTAGATCCATATGTTTATTAATTCCAAGAGAAATCCATTGGAAATCAGATCTGGGCAATTTATGACTCCTCAAACCCTGGAAAGATTATGGAAATCTTTTAATAATAAAATACAATATGCAGTTATTCTAAAAATTTTTGCTCACTTATCTTCATAATCATAAATTATTTCATACCTAATTACAAATAGGCAGACTGAATAATTGTCTTCAATGAGGGATGTTTGACACTGAGAAAATACAGCCTTATTTTATAAACCTTTTAATGTTCAGACTATAAAAATGTCACCGCTAAGGAGTACTGCATCTTTAAGTATATTAAAGTCACTCTTGTGTAACCAAACATAATGGGATTTTTAAATGAATTATAACTAAAGTAGTTAACAAACAACTTTTTAAACTTTCAACATGTGTACAGCTATTTGAAATTGTCCTTTTCATATTAAATGCCCCAGCATATATTCTATTCATAGCGTTTGGCAAAAAAAGTTATATTGGTAGAAGTTTTTCCAAGATATAGATTTAATAGAAAAAATAATTTGATAGGAAATTTGATACATGTTCTCCCCTCGTATACACAGGGAATCACATCAATGAGTTCTTGGAGTGCTGTTTGTGTTTGGGAGGGTTTTGGAGCAAGAGCAGTGCACGTGCATTTAATTTAGCAAGAGGATTGTCCATGTGTGCTCTCCTGCCTGGGACGTGGAGTATTGAAGCTGTAAAAACATGAACTCTTTCCTTCTGTTTGAGATCTCAATTCACACCATAGATGGGCTGGCCAGCCCTTGGAAAGTAAGAGTTTACACATTTATCTAGTTTTCATTTATGTCCTGTGTATCTTATTTCATAATTCTTGTGACAGATTGGAATGACTGGTTTATATAAGTCTCTGGTTGCTATTGAGATTGGTTTCTAAATTCCAAGACAGAAAGATTTTTATCTATTTCGGTCACCACTGCACCCTAGGAAATAGTAGGAGTTCAAGGAAATTTTTTTTTTTTAATTTTTTGATTGAGGGAAGCAACAAGCATTTGTTGAAGTCTTACTTCTTGGAGTTTGGAAGTATAAGGACAAGCAAAAAGTCTTTGCTTTTGAAAAACCTACTCTTTAGAAGAGAGACTAGGTCTAACAACTCACAAATTTGGAGAGCTTAAAAGAGAAATGCTGTTAATCAAAAGAGTCATTTTCTGTTGCTTGGTGTTTAACAGGCAGGGATGTGACTTAATGTAAGACAGACAGAGTGTCTGAGGACAGTGCTATTGGCCTGGTGGCCCTGGGGGTGTGTTGAATAGTCCTGGGCCCTGATTCAAGCATGCGCAGAAGGACCCTACAATTGCAAATTTATGGGAAACCGCTGCACTGAAAAGTTCTTTTGATAATGGAACAAGGGCACTGCCTCCATCTGGAGACAGACATCATAGTCACCATTTCCATCAAAACTTGTTGAGGTGGCACAGTCTTTGCAAGTGGCATGAGGGACAGTACAAATGACCCTATTATGGAATCTCTCTGTAGTATCCGAGCCCTACTCTCAGAACAGAAAGTTTTGTATCAGATTGACTGTAACACCAGTCACTAAGGTCCCTGGTGTGTGTCCTTCTAAGTTTAATGTATCCCAAACCCAGACTGGAGACTGGTTATAATGTGGATTCTGGGCCAGACAAGGACAAATTGTTGAATGTGGACAGGCTACAGACCTCAGCTGTGATTCCCATGAGCTAATGAAAGCTCAAGTCTAAACTAAATAAGGCAAGTACTATGTTCATAAGCACCATTCTGCTCCAATAATCAGAAATAATCTGCTACATGAAGCAAAATCTTTGTCACTAGGAACTTGATACAACAATTTCGATAGAAAAAAAAATGGCTCCTTTTCTGCACCTTCTCTCATGATTCTCTTAAATTCAGAATATAAGTGTGGGTAGCTAGTAAATACGTCTACAAGGTGGTTGGTGATAACAAAACTCTCAGTCAAGGAAGGGGATTCTGACTGAAATAAAGCAGAAGGGCTTAAGTTGTCTCTCCCTGTCCTCTACCCCTTGTAGTTAAATAAAAGCCTAAAAGCCATATATTTCTTACTGGCCAGTGGTGTCTCCTTCTCATCATTACCATCAGGAAATATGAAGCTGAGATGGACTGAGCCTCATGCTTTTCACTTCATCTTTCTGACAGTACTTTTGGGAGTGTGTTTTGCTGAGAATAAAACGCATTCTTCGGCCCCAGTGGTGGTGGGAGAGAGTGCTCCATTCCCACCATCTGACATCCTAGGTTGTTAGCATGGATTAAAGAAAGATTCTACAACAGAGCAGAGCTAAATAAGCCGGGAAGGTAGTGCTAGACAGGATGGTCTTCTGCTGCTGTATTTCTAAGAAGGGCTCCATAGGGACATTTCTTTATTCAAGGGAGTTTTGCTAAAAAATATGCACCTTCCTTTTTCCTCCCATCAACTTTGTCCTCTTATCTTACCTATTCATTCCCAATAAAGTTGATTGCTGCCGCTATGCTTCAGAAAAAGCTAGAGACCTCTGTAGACTTCTCCGTTTGCCTTATTTATGATAGCAAGAGCCCAAACAGACAGAAGCTGTCAGACTTATCAGTGAAAAGTCAAGAAGAGTTTATTTTAAGCTATGAAGAATGCAAAAGTCTTTAAATTTATTTATTTATTTATTTTTATTTAAGTACTGAATATTTTCCTTCTTCCCAAACTCAATGGGTAAGAAGTGATGCAAATGGAATTCAGTGAGTCAGCAGGGGTGAGCACACTGGAAGAATAAGTCGTACCAGCCATTATCATCTTTATATGTTTGTGTACACAAGCCCACTCAGAAAAAGAAGCATATAAATCGTGACAGCAAAGTCTTCTGTAATAATTCTGAACCCATGGGTAAGTCACAGAAGGCTCCTATTGGCTTGCATATTTGACTTAAAGTTGATGACTTATATTTTTCCTAATGCACCGTATATTGAAGTTTTAACAAAAAGTCTGGCAAGGGGGCGCCTGGGTGGCTCAGTTGGTTGGGCGACTGCCTTTGGCTCAGCTCATGACCCCAGGGTCCTGAGATTGAGTCCCACATCAGTCTCCTTGCTCAGTGGGGAGCCTGCTTCTCCCTTTCCCTCTGTGGCTCTGCCTCCTTGTGCTCTTTCACTCTCTCTGTCAAATAAATAAATAAACTCTTAAAAAAAAAAAAAAAGTCTGGCAAAGAGGTACAGTTGGGTTCCATGGAAGGCCTCCATTGTTCTATGGGAACCTTGGCACAAAAGACACGTGTCTTCTCTTCCCAAGTGTGAAACTTCATTTATAAACTTCGTTTATGTCTGACAATGTAGTATCAGAGTCAGGAGCATGAAATCTAAATCCAGAGTGCTGGCTCCAAATTCCTGTCTATGCCATTGACCAGCAGCCAGCCCGGAGCACCTGTAAGTTGAGGGATATTTGATAGAGAGTACCTGGTACAAAGTAAGTACCCTATGACTAATTGTCACTGATGTTATTGATATTCTTATCATTCACTAGTTCATGCATTTCTAAATTCAGTAAATATTCACTGAGTGCCAGCTACAGGCAAGGCCCTATGCTAAGACTTAATCTCTCCTAGTAGAAATAAATAGAGCTTCTCTTTCGTGGAGATTCCCATCTGGTGTGAGGGGGCCAGTGTGTAGGAAAGCATATTTTAATGATAATTTCAGATCATTGTAAGTGTTAATGATAAGTTATAGGTGTAATAAGAAGGAGATGAGACAGGGTAACTTTGGAGTGTAAGTGGTGGGCATTTCTTTGAATCAGGGTGTGGCTTAGGCCCCTTCCGAGGCCTGAGTCCTGTTTCAATGTGCGGTTGTGTACTCTTCTTCTCAAAGGGGTTCCCCTGAGTTGTATATGCCACCGTAAAACCTGGATATGCTCCTGCTGAGCGGTGATAAATGACAGACCACCTTACTGTATAGTAAGAAGGGCCGATCCATGTCCAGACCCAGGGGGAGTGTGTTCCAGGTAGAAGGGGCCACATGAGCAAAGCCCTACTCTGTAGCTTGAGAGACATTAAAAAGGCCAGTAGAGCCAGGGTGTGGTGAGGTGAGGTCAGAGAATGGACGGGGGCCGGATCCTGTAGAGACTTGTCAACCGAGTTGACAGACTTGGAATTCGCTTAGGTTGGTGCCATGAGTTGAACTGGATCACCTCCACCTCAAAAGAAAAAAGATATGTGGAAGTCCTAACCCCCCTCCCCCCCCCAGGACCTCAGAATGTGACCTTATTTGGAAATAGAGTCTTTACAGCTATCATCGAGTTAACATGAGGATATTAGGGTGGGCCCTAAACCAAAATGACTTGTGTCCTTATAAAAAGGGGAAATTTGGACACAGAGACAGGCATGCGCAGATGGAGGGTGAGTGAAGTCCAGTGAGGACAGCACACGAAGACAGAGGGTTATAGAGATGCATCTACGTGCCAAGAAATGCCGACAATTGTCAGCAAACCTCCAGCAGCTAGAAGAGGGAAGGAAGGATTCCCCTACAGGTTTCAGAGGGAGCAGGGCCCGGCCGAACACCTTGACTTCAGACTTCTAGCCTCCAGAACTGTGAGACAATACATTTCTCTCATTTTAAGCCACCTAAATTGAGGTGCTTTGTTCCTGCAGCTATAGAAAAAAAAAAAAAAATAGGTGGAAAGGTATTAGAGAATTTTAAGCCAGTGAGTGACACACAATTTATTTTTACATGTAAATATATAATATGTATGTATATATATAAAGATTTTATTTATTTATTTGAAAGAGAGAGAGAGAGCGAGCATAAGCAGGGGGAGTGGCAGGCAGAGGGAGAAGCAGGTTCCTCGTAGAGCAAGGAGCCCAACGTGGGACTCGATCCCAGGACCCCGGGATAATGACCTGAGCTGAAGGCAGACACTTAACTGACTGAGCCACCCAGGTGCCGCATCACAATTTATATATTTATAAGATGCCTTTGTAAAGAGTACATCGAAAGTGAGCAGAAGGAGGGAGGCCAGACTGCAACTTTTAGGGACCCAGGTCTTAGATGATATATGTAGGGACTGTGGGGATAGAGAGAGTAGATGGATCCTGGATGAACTTTTTCAGTCGACACATGGTATTTGCTAGTGGATTGAATGTGTGGCGTAGAGAAAGGGAGAGCTCAAGGATGACAGAGTATCCGAGTCCCTCTCCGTCTTACCTATAACGTGGCCTGTCTTTTTGCTGAGAAATATTCATAACGCCTCCGAAATCCTTGCTCACCAATTTCATGGCACCATTTCACTTAACAATCTCCCTTGTTTATTAACTTTAATAGTGTTGTAGTATTTAGTTACCATGCTATGAGGGTAGCTATTATGCCAGATGGTTCCACAAATAATTATCTTCATTCTTCCATGAGTGCTCTATTTATTTTTGCTGATTATTAGTGCATTTTTGAATCCATTAAAGCCCTAAAGCTCTACCAATAGGCACCTAAATAAGGCCCCATAATCCTGAAGAAGAAGAATTTAGTATGTGGTAGTTGAGCTACTAAACTCTCCCCAGCTACACTACTGTTTCAGTCATTGAGAGTTTAACGGAGGAGAAAATCAGAATGTATTGATTTCATCTTATACCCCTTGGAGGAGGCATTCCAAGTTGTTTTTATGATGTTTTGAAACACATGTGACAGTGCCTCTTAAAGTATTTGAGGAAGCCCAAATATGCTGGGTGAGCCCAGGACCAGCTTTCCCCTGAGGTCTGGCTCTATGTTGATGTAAAGCCCTTTATTAGGGCCTGGAGGCAAGAAGAAGGACAGATTTTCTCTTCTGGGAAGTGCGTATCCTCGGACCACAGACCACAGGTTAGATTAGAAAATCATGTTTTCCATGCTGACTCCAAGGACTGCACCCTAACTCTGTTGAAACCTGGGTCCATGTGCTCATAACTCCCTTTTACAGTTTTATAAGTGAAAAATTTGCCAGAAATAGTCCCTTCTGTTTTTTTGTTTGTTTTTGTTTTTTTGACTTTTTTTTTTTAAATTTAATTTAATTTTTTCAGTGTTCCAAGATTCATTGATTATGCACTTCTGGTTTTAAATCCCCCTAATCCTGCTGCCAGAGACCTCTTCCTTTCTTCTCCCCTTTCTTCCTCCTACGACCTTTGCTTTTCTCTTTTCTCTCTTTCTATTAACTTAGATCAGGAGGGCATATGTTTTGGGACTCATGGGTAGTAAAGATAGCAGAACTTTGCAAAGCAGTCACGTTCTAATGATGAGTGTGTGTTAAGTGGTCATAAGTCAAATTGAGTATGGAGGCAAAGACACATCCTTGGAATGGTGCACAGCTGGATGGGTGGGAGTAGCTGGATGGGTGGGAGTAGCTGGGTTTTACTTCTGACTTTGACAACCTCTCTGACCTTTAGATTCTTTATCCATGATACATACAGATAATGATCCACATACTGAAGATCAGATGAAATAATACACGTGAAGGGACCTTATGAGCTCTGAACTGCTAGATATATGTGAGGTAGGAATGTCTAAAATAAAATAAGGAAGATCTCTATGTCCTGACCTGAAAAGAATTGCAGGACTTACTGTTAAGTACAACAAAACAAAACAGTATGTATGGTGCGATGCACATTTATGCAAATTCGTGTGCCATCAAAACAAACCATAAGAAAAATGTGTGTGTTTGTGTTCACAGATGATTGTCAGAGTGTAGAAAAATGATGGGATGTGTGGTGATGGCCACACAGTAGACAGAGTTCTCTGTGGGGAAGCGACAGGCTGGAGGGGCTAAGGGGAGATTTCCACACATTATACCCTCATATTGTAAAACAAGAATGTTTTCTGTGTAACTATATTTACTGTAGCAATATAGTTGTACAATATTACTTGTATTAGTAATATAGTACTTCTGTAGAAATACAATAAAACCAAATAAAGTCTTTTTAAGTTAAAAAAAATACTGTTAAGAAACTATGGTTAGCAGCAGAGGTCATGAAAAAGAGAGTTAAAACTTCTCTTTTACTCTTTATCTGAGTCACATTTTTCATTCATCTTCTCAGCCAGCGATAAATACTTCTTCAGTACTTGTAAATCTGTGCTAGGCACTGGACCTCCCCCAAATGTAACAAAATGTCCTCCTTGTAGTTGGCATTATTTACAATGTTTAAGTTCTGGGGAGATCCTGGCTTGTAAGGGGAACAATGTTAAGATTGTAGGATCCCCAATAGGATGAAGATAGAATTATATTTAAAGACAAAGAATTCTGGCAGACTCTTTTGGTGACCTACTCAGTCTTCATTTAACCCCAAATATAAAGAAGATCTCAATTTTGTTGAGGCAGTAATATGCCCAGCATCAGGCGGTGGATAATGACTGGTCTTAGTTTATATGAGATCCTGTTGTTTCTTGCTCCCGTTTTAGCTGGGAGTGTCCATGTGACCTGGGCTACTCAGGTAGGTGTTAAAAATATTACACTCGATATATGATAAAAAAATAATAATAGTAATAGTAATAGTAATTGCACAGTACATTTAAACCCAACTTTACATAAGCAATCCCCCAATGAATCTGGTAAACTTTTGTAGAGTACTAATGTGAAACCTAAGTTTGGACTATGTCTCTGACAGGAAGTGGGGAGCCAGAGGGACATAATGCTCAGACCTAGCTATGGGTGCTAGGATAAATTCTGGTTGTGCATGCATGGAACCGTGTGGAAGAATGAGGCTGTGGGCAGGAACCCAGAGGGGCTGTCTGCTGTGGTTGTACTTAGTATGATTGCTAAATATTTTCCATTCTCCTATTTACAGGTAGGGTTGCCAGATTTAAAACATAAAAATATAGGATGCACAGTTAAGTTTGAATTTCAGATAATATGACAATAATTTGGCGTAGAAATATGTTCCATGCCATATTTGGGATCTTTGTTCATTACAAAGACACACAAATATGTCAAATTAACTGAGCGAATAAGCTTGAAATAGGACCTTTGGTCTCCAAAAGTAGGTTATCCTGCTTGTCAATTAGTTTTTCCAGGAGAGTTTGTTCTCTTCTCATCATCTGTGCTTTCTCTGTATATATTTAAAGAGAAAAAAAAAGTGAGTCGTGACACATTAGACGCACTTAGACCCACTGTGGATTCTCTGTCATGTTTTGTTTGATTTGCTCTGGAAACCTGGGTGGGGGCTGGAAGCAGAGAGAGGGGAAGGCTGGAGCCACCACGGGAGGGATGGGCAGAGACAAGGCTGCCTCGGTCCATACTTCAAATCAGACCCCGACCGGATGTCACCGCTCCTGTGCAGGGCAGCTGGCAGCACGTACTGAGAACTGAATGCCACTGTAGTTATCAGACGAGTCACCCATCAGTGCGGTGCCTGATGCCATTTGGCTCCCCAGACCCTCTCCCATAAATCTCCGCCTAAATTAGAACGAGAAGAGATATTTGGCTTCAGATTTCTGCCAGGCTTTCATTAATCCTCTAGACACTGGTAGGATCTGTCTCGCCTTCTCCTTTTCTTTGCGAGTGAAATGACACTTCACGAAGAAGGTACCTCGGAACATGCTGGTACATCCCTGACAAACTTTCATAAATATGCCCAGCTGTTTCTCCAGTCTCGGCTCCGTGTAGCCTGCAAATCACGGATTAATTTGCACACAGCTGCTACAGATTCTAGGGAGACAAGCTCCTGAAAACATTCAGCGGTGCCGGGATGAAGCCTCGAATTTCCTTAAGTGAAAAGTTTCTAAAGCTGTTTAAATTGTCTGAGGAGGCTGCCGAGGCAGGACTCCTGGGCTCCCTCCTGGCCTGACAGCCTCACTGTTGTGCAGAAAAATCCACTTAACTGTTGAGTTCATGCATTGCCCTATAGTCTCAGAGCCGCCAAGCCTCTGCTTAGCATCTTTTCTTGAAGGATTATTGGGCGTCTGTGTTGCTCAAGGCACAGAAAGAGACAGGGCATTGTTGCTGATGGGACCCAGACCTTTAAAGTTGGACAGACCCAGATGTAAACCCTCCTTCCCTTCTTAACTTGGGCCTTGGGCCATGTCCTTATCTGTAAGAACCCAGTCTGTATCAAAAGGCCTCTGGGAATGAGATAATGTATTCAACAGGAATGATTTGAGGTATTTTCCTAGCCTTTCTCCTACCCGCTGCCTAAGGGAAATTTTGGGCTCTCTTGGCTGCTTTGTTTGTGCAAGTGGGGATAACGGGTGGAGAGGGCAGTTTGGAAAGGTCCAGAAGACCACCTGCAATGACACTGGTAAGGTCAGAGATACAATCCTGGAAGTGACTTGTAATTGTAGCCAGAGGAGAGGAGAGGCAGGGTGCCAGAACGGGCTGATGTCGGAGAAAGCTTTTGGAAACTGGGAAGACAGAGGGCTGATGAATATCTCCTGTGCTCTGCTCTGTGACGTATGGGGGACGAGCAGGGGAGGAAGGAAAGAAAACGTGTTGCTGTGGGTTATGAAGCCATCTTCTGGAGTTGTTCGATGCTGTTTGGATGTTGGAGCCACTGATGCGTTGTGGGCGTGGAATGCTTTACCGTCATTTCCAGGCAGGGTGGAAGATGGGCTGGCAAAGGGAGCTGAGCACGAGGTGGGATATCAGAAGGATAGACTAGACCAGACCCGATCAGACCAGACTAAGTGAGGGAGGCAATGAGCACTTTCTAGTGACAGAATGTTTATGAGATCTTCAACTCTATCCCGAGATGGGGGGTCGCGAATAGAATCAGGTCTTTCCTCTTACCAGTCTCCTAATCTAGGATACTTTCCCCATGACTCCCCACCAGGCCACATTCGTCTCCTTTAAGATCCAATCCAGTCTCTTCCACCTCCTACGTCTCCCCACCCTGCTCAGCTCCATCATTTCTGAAGTTCAGATTTCGGACTCATAGTCTCTTCTACTGTCTTCATACTGAGCCACACTATTGAATTATTTTCTGGGCCTCGCTTTTCTTTCCAGTTAGATTATGAGCTCCTGGAAGGCAGTTGTTCTGTAACTCTTTTTCTTTTATCCTTGGTACTAAGCACTGCTGAAAACAAATAAATAGCTGTGGGATTGGAACCAAATTGGGTTTCAGGGTGTACCGTGCATGATGACCACTATAATACTATGTCTTAGAAAAATGAAATACATACAGATAAATATAGAATTTTCCATGAAAATGGAAATCACCCTGCATTATCTTTGAAGAATTTGGTAAATCAACTTAATATAATATAAATCTATAACAAGAACTTAAAATTGTTCTATTGCTGGTTCAAACAATGACCCCTTCTAGAAACAGGTAAAAGAGCAAACAAGTCACTGTTTGGACACACCCATGTAGGAAGGGCTCCTTTTAAAGCGAGCCAAGAGGCTCAATAAGGGCCAAGAGGCTTAAATAAGCCAAGAGGCTTTAATTTATTAATACAGATGGCGTAGGTGGTTCTGTTTTTATTGAATTTCTATAATCTCATTTCTCCAAAAATCCTGAAATTATGCCTGGAGGAGACTGCATCTTAGTTTAAACAAGATTTGTCGTTGTGGCTGTTTGATTGTCCAGATTGAGGCAAGGGAACAGAGGCCCTAAATAGCAGAAATCAAAAGCCCTATATGTCCCAAGAGTCACAAAGGTGAAGTCTATGTTGACACTGACAGAGAAAATGCAGAGGAGGAAGAATGTGTAAGAGAAAACAAACAGCTCATTTGGTAATCATCGGGGGATTTGATTTGTGTATGCTTTTTAAGAAATGAATTCAGAGAACTTAAAAAAAAAAAAAAGACATTCCAATAGTGAGGTTGGTGGCTGGCGAAGAATCATTTCCCCGGTTTCATGTGGACAAATGGAGGCCCAAAAACATGAAGACCATTTGAAAATAGTCAGTTAAATAACCCTGATTCGGTCACTGAGAGAATATTTATCATGTAAAACATAAAAGGTCTATACATGAGGGAAGGTCTGGTCCTATAACAGAGGAACTATTTGCTTTACAGAAGGATTTTTCCAAAGTTCTTTTAAAAACTAAAACAGTGCACTTGAATTCCGATTTGATTTTTAGATATTTGATTTACCCACAATTTTTCAAGAACTCTGCAATTGTGTAAAAACACATGGAAATGGAGGCAAAGCCAGGCCAGTTCAGTTTCAACTTGAATTAGGAGTGGCCCATGTGTCTGAAGGGTGCTGTTTCTTCCAGATCAGCTTATACTTAACTTTATTTCCTTACAAAATGGAAAAAAAAATTTTTTTTGACTTTGCGTGACTTTCCATCACAGATATATATTCTTAGGTGTGATTCAGCTTTATCTTCTATTTTCTTATCTGCCTAAGAAGATGCAGTTGTTCAAAACCAATTTACTTGGCTAATTCTTTCCTCTGTCATCTTTGTAATTATTTCCGATAGGCCTTGGCCAAACAATTCTTTCTCCGTCATGTGGTTTCATCTCGGCTGAAAGTTTGTGTCCGCAGAGTCTGTTGTTATGGCAACAGCTGGGCTGTTACCAGCTCGATATTATGGTTTTACTGCAAGAAAAGGAAAAGAAAAATGAGCAGGGGTGGAGGGGAACATTTGGCCATTTCCACATATCTGTTTTTAAGTAATTGATCTTACCTCCTCTGTCATAGTTAATTTTTTTGCATAATTCTGTCCTCTCAAGGACCTTGAGATCTGCTAAGTGAGTCCTTTTATGCACATTGATAATTTAATTAATATTTATTGAAAAGGGACCATGCGGTGTGGTCTAGCATAGGCATAGTGATTCATTGATTTGGGCAAACAGTCCATAAATATGTATTGAGCAGCTACCCTGTGCCGGGTAAGGTTTTAGGAGCTGGACCCAACAGTGAGTTTATCAGACAATGGCTTGGCTCTCCTAGAGCCTACATTCTCTTGGAAGAGACAGGCAGTGAACAAGTAAAGGCATACATGAGATGCATTCAGATGATCACACGTGGCGTGAAGAAGATAAACTAGCGTGGTATGACAGAAGGATGGGGGGAGCTCTCAGGGGCAGTCTGAGACTTGACATTGGAGCTGACATCTGAATGATGAGGAGTGGAGCATGTGAACATAGTGGGAGAAGGCTTTCCAGGCAGAGGGAAGAGCAAGTGCATGAAATTGCTTGAAATGTTTTAAAGGAGAAAAATGCCCTAAGAGTCTGGAGGCTGGTGAGCAAGGGAATGGAGAGCAGGGAGGGGAGATCTCAGAGGTAATCAGGGTTCTAGTGATCGGTGGTGATAGGTAGGAGGATCAACTTCACAGGTGAACGACCTGTACAGTCAGTCACTGAGGACCTCGTGATCTGACTTAATGCTATGCTGTTTCTGTCTTGGAGTTCTTAATAATTTTACCTTTTCACTTGTGTTTCTTAGGTGAAGTCTAATGAGATAATGGATCATGTGTGTGAGCAGAGGCGATGTGTGTCTGTCCGCTGTTCCTTAGCAGCCACTTGCATATAGCGTTTGTGATGATGACCCACGACCACAGAATTCCAGCATACCTCCCACGTGTGGAAGTTCAGCAAGGCTCCAAGTGAGTACGAGTTAATTGCGTTATATCAACAACTCAGTAAGTGGGGCACTTACAGCCCAGAGTGGCCATGTACTCTGAACTAGAATTCCTCTTGAACACAGAAAGAAGGCAGTGACATTCTAGGAAACACTAAGGATCAAAGAAACATGTCCTATCCTTTCTCACTCATGTTTCTTCCCCGTGCTGCCCAATTACTGCCATTGAAAGTCATTATCAGAGGAAGAGAAAAGATAGAGCAACTCATTTTCATTTCAGTCCTTCCTTACTCACTCACCGATAAGCCAAAGGTAGACAGCATTGGCATAACGTGCAGTATCTAGAAGTGAAGTAAAAACAGTTAAATTAGTTTTGTGCAGAATTTCCACTCTTCTGGTAAGAAGGAAATACATATACATGTACGAGGTACTAACTACAGATTGTATAATATCTGATTTCACATGCTAATTTCATGCATTTATATATGTATGTAATACTGACATTGCATAATGTAAAGATGAATGGTAAAATTCATGCCCAATAATTTAAAATTTTCATGTTCCTTTACTGAGAATGACATTAAATAACAAATTAAAAAAAATCATGACACATTGACAGATTGTGGAAGAAAGGAAAAAAACCCTTATATTTTAGTGCATTGAACAGCACACTTTTCTTCCTGCTTTTTTGAATAGGGGGTGTCTTAATTTATCCAGGCTGCTCTAACAGAATACCGTGGACTGAGTGGCTTATAAACAACATAAATTTATTGCCTACAGTTTTGGAGGCTGGAAAATTTGGTATCTGGTGAGGACCCTCTTCCTGGTTCATGGACAGTGTCTCCTTGCTGTGTCCTCACATGACGGAAGGGATGAGAGGCCTCTCTGGGGCAGAGCCTCCTCACCTCCAAAAGCCCCACTTCCTAATACCATCTCGTTGGGGGTTAGGATTTCAACATATGAATTCTGTCAGTTCCTAATAGGGGAACTTCATTTTCATTTTCATTTTTCACTTCATTTTCACTTTTCATTTCAGTTTTCATTCCACAAATTAAGTGTCCATCCCTGGTGATAACATAAGTCACATGACAACAGATAGTATTATCTATTGGAACTTGAGGAAATTACTTAGCGTTTTCAAGCCTCGATTTTCTCCCCTTTGCCATGCAGATAAGAATACCCTATGAATGGGGTTGTGATGAAGTTCATTTCATGAGATGCCGTGCATTCGTCACTGGGCAGTCTTTTATATTTGGCAGGCATTCAGTGAGTACTAATGCAGGGCTCATAAACAGACCCTGTAGGATAAGACGTGAGCTTCCGTGTGGATATGAATTATCTTAGCATCGTAGAGATGGGAAAGGCCTTCTCAGTGAAACGATTTCTACATCTCCATAGAGAAATTCTTGCTTTAAAGGAATTTGAGAGGGAGCACACCGCTAATATATCCCATAATACCTTGGCTTCAGGAAAGCATTTGACAAATTATTTTATGTCCTTTTGTGGAGAAGGAGAAACATGGGCTAGATGGTAAATCTGATAGATTTGTGTCAGTTCAGTAACTTTACTCAGGAAGTTTGATTAATGGATTATGGTAGCCTGGAGAGTGGATTCCAGTGATAGCCAGAGAGCTTTGTTGTTGGCTCTGTCCTGTTTAATATTTAATTCCTGACTTCATGGAGGACACATCAAGCATGCTTACCGAATATGTGACTGATACAACGTCAGAAGAAAGAGATAGAGCTTTTGTGACTAATGCATGACCCAAACATATTTTCATAGACCGGCATCCTGAACCAAATCTAGTAGGGTGGAATTCAACATGGTTTAAGTTAGTTAAAAGTAAAATCAGAGGATAGACGATCCTAGGCGTACAGGAATATAAGCCGTGACAAAGGGCTAAGGCTCAGAACTGTCTGTGAGTTATTCGTTAAAGCATGTATTTTTGCTTAATGGCTAAAGCTCCAGTCAATGTGCTGGATGCTATGCGGAGCATATGAAGGTGCTAGAAACAGGGAGTATGATAATGAACATGGCAGTTACAGCACAACTCAGCCATGGAAGTGACTGAGGAGGGCAGGCAATGCAGATGACAACCAAACATGAACTTCATTCATTATTTTATTTGAATCACATGATCATAGACTTATTATATAGTCCTATTAAATACGGGGACCAAATATGGGAGTATTCAGAAAGAATACTGCAAGGTGCATCCAGAGGGAGGGTAGTGTGAATAATAACAATTTTAAAACTCTGTCACTTGAGGAACGAATGGCCGATTGAGGGTTTCCTATTGCTATTATTACTGTAATCAGTGATACCTTATTATATAAAGTAAAACCAAATCAAAAAGAAATCTCCGAGTCAGCTAATTTTGCAACGTTAGCCTGGGAAAAGCGGCTGGGAAATGCTCAATTGCTATCTTTAACTATTTAACAGACTTTTATGTGGAAAATAAAATTACACTTTCTCTGTGTTGAATCTTATTTAGAATTAAGACAAATGAGTGGACATTATAGGAAGATGAATTTTGGCTCAATGTACAGAGAGCCTTTCTGCTGAGAGTTGATCTTTCCATAATTGGGAGTGTCCTTTTTGGGCCTGAATGACCATTTTTCAGGCAGGATGCTCAATTAAAGATTGAACCATATAGTTTCTGCGGTTGTTTCCTACACTAAGATTCCATCATGTTGTTATGGAATTTAATGCAATTCAACAACCATTTTGGCCCCTCTTATGTGGTGGCCACTTCTCTGGGCAATCCAGAAGTTATGCAAACATTCAAAAAACATTCTGCCTTCACCAGATGTACTTTTGTCTACATGACTGACCAAGAATATTTAACCAAGAGAGCTATCCTAAAGACATCCAACTTGAGTTAAAATTTGAATGAAGCAAGGACTTTAGTTTTCAGAGATGATTGGGAAAAATGACAAAATAGAGAAATGTTGAGGTAAAACAGTAGATACTTAACTCTACCAAAGATGGAGGTAGGTCATGAGTTGTCTACCACAAAATGATTTACAGGTAAAGTTAAAAAAAAAAAAGACTTTAAAATATGTATTTCCACATGCCATAATGAGTTGAGGGGATGCAGAGGGGGCAGGAACTGTGAAGATGGCTTTGGGACTCTGTCTTCCAGATGTGCCCAGTCTTACCACATCCTTACCCCTGTCTGCATGGTTCCTTGCACCAGGTCACCATTCTTGGCACCACATGACCCTGGCATCTCAGCCATGGCCAATGGGAATGAGGACAAGTGCAATGGGGAGGCCAATACGGTCTACATGCGCGTTGGTGTGAGAGCTGCAGTCAGCATGAGAAATGAGCTGCTGGACCCAACATGTATTTTCTCTTTGCAAGTGTGAATATGAAACATGCAGAGGAGCCAGCCCAGCAGGATATGGTAGAAACCAGGACACATGCAGAGGAATGGCAGAGAACAGATTCCATGAGGGGGCAGAAGCAATGGCATAAAGATAGAGCAGAGAGCCCATGGAGCAAGGCAGGAGCAGTTGAGGTGGAGTAATTAAGCATGAGGTTATGTGTATGATGTCAGAGCACTAGATGCCCAAACAATGGGTGCCAGGAACACAGAAAACAACATACACATATGAGGGTGTACTTAAGTGTCAACTTCTGTGCTAGCTATGAAAACTCTTGTGGGAAAAATCAGAGAAGGAAAGATCATGGTGGTCTTGGGAATGAGGGAAGAGGTGAGAATCGAGGTGTGTGTGGATAGAATTTGAATTGCCAAGGCTGCTGTAGGTGGAAAGTAGGAATGGGAAACCTCAGGTGTGGGGATGCAGAGAGCAGCATTACTAGAAGATGATACTTGGGAAAATGGATGAAGTGTATCTGTGCTAAGTGAGGGCAGAAAGGACTAATTTCCCAGAATCCACTGGCCTCTTTGAAAATGCCAAAATGGCCTCCATGTGGCACTTCCACAAGTGAACACTCTTTTCCAGAGAAGGTCAAGTGTCTACTGGGGATGAAGCATCAACGTGGAATCCCTCCTGCATGTCCTCCCAGTCCTTAAGGTCTTTTCCGCAGTCACACTGAACTCCAAGCTTTTGCGTTCGCCTCCACTGTGACAGGGTGAAAGGCTTGTTCTGACGGTTTAATACTCTCTACCGACAAAGGTGTAAATTGTGAGGGTGGTTTGGGGGACTGTAGACCGCTGACCACGGGACCAGGGTAGAGAACTTCTAATCATTTTCTATAAATAGCTGAACTCTTTCCAACTCGTAATGATTTTCTGTCTCTCGGCAAAGCCTGAACTGGAACCAAGAAGCGAATTGTTCTGACTCTTTCCACAGGTCCTCTGACTAAAAACAAAGTGGAGTCAGTCATCAGCCTGGGATGGTTAAGGAGAAGAGCATTGTCTTCTCTTGCCACTTACGGGTTGTAAATAAATTTGATTCCTACTCTTTAACTTAGAGATTCATTGCATCTCCAGGAGAGGTGTAGACAGAGCTCCCAATTCTCTGCTGCCTGCTGAGGGTTGGACAACGTGGTTTCTGCGTTTTCCTGAATAGGAAATTTTAGCCGAGAGTCAAAATGATGGGGTGAAATCTCAGCAAATGCACAACACTCAAAGCAAGGCCTGGTCTATTAAAATCCTATTAACTGGCTCACAAATTTCCCGTTTTCACAAAAACTGCCAAGTTTGCCTGTTAGTTTATTATTCATACATGAAGAGATGCTTCTTAGAGGAGCTCATAAATGTAATTTCTGTCAGCCAATCAGACTGAGGGTTTCCCATGAAGTGATAAATACAATGGAATTCAGGGGGGTTCAGATGTGAGGTGGAAAATGAAAGCTGAGTTAGTTTCTGTGAGTTGCCTTGTGGAAAGCAGCCAAAGAGATGAGGTGGGTTACAGAATATAAAAATATCTGCATAATCCTACTGAGAGTAGGAAAGTGGGCTCCCAAACTCTGTTTCAAGAGCAGATGACAAGCCCTTCATATACAGGGTAGGAGATTAAGGCAGGAGAGTTGTATCTACTTTCCAGCATCTGTAGGGTGTTGGTGCCATGACCCACTAGAAAAGCCTAATCTTCTGAGTTGCCCATTTTTTGCAGTGAATCTTCTAGAACATTTATAACTCAAGGTTACATAATGAGTGAATCTGCATTCTTACTGAGATCACTGCCCATTCCAGCATGTCGAGTCCACGAAAGAATTATAGTGGAAGAGTAGTCACAGGAGATAAAGTGGCTTTCTGTAATTATAAACTATAATACTTTCTTGGGGGTGTTGGATCAGTGGGCATTCCGTGGGATTTATTGCTAGGCCAGTGTGACTGCCTAAGAAGGGCTGAGTTTTCATCTGCTTAGAGAACTGGAGGAGGAATTGGTGACCTCAGTTCTGGTCCTATCTCTTCCTCTGGAGTGTTGTGTCAGTTGGGTTAAGGGAACCCACCTTTGTGCTCTGAGACTTCGGATGACAGAATGACTTATACTGATAGTAATAGGTATTTAGTTGGGGGGCTGCTACCCGGGTCCCTCTTGCTTCCTGCCACAAGGATGAAGGATACTAACCTGACTGGTGAGCTTAGTAGGTGCTCTGGTACTCAGCCTGTGTTCTCCTTTGAGGAGAGACCCCCAGACTAGCGGGAGTGTTAATTATTGACAGCTCACTGCTCTGTCCCTCCAGGAATTGTCCCTGGGTTAAGAGTGCTGTCTTGCCCGAGGTCATGTCCCTTCCCCAGGCATTGCCCTTGTCCAATGACTTTTGATTTCAGGATACAAAAGCCTGGGCTTCTTGCCTTAATTCTGGACAACTTGGAAAAGCCATGTCAGCTGCAGAACTCCTTATGGAATCAGCGGAGGCCTCTGTTACTACTTCACTGCAGTTTAACATCTGTTTCTGTCCAGTCTTGCTTTTTTACTGCCCCATGCCCAACACACCCAAGGGGTGATCCTGAAATACCTTCCAATATACTTTCTCCCGTAAATCTCTGCTTCAGAGTCTATGCTCTGGGAGGACCAATCTGAGAGAGTGAAAGGCTAGGATATTGATTATGTCTTATTTATTTCAGAGCTGGGTCATTGTTTTTTGGTAAGTTATTTAATTTAAATTTTAACTCTTAAGTAATATTGCAGGAGGCCTTGAGATATGCTTATCCCAAGGGGTCATGGGTTAGAAAAGGCTTAGCCACCCTCATATAATTTCACGAGCCAGCATGTAGCAAGTAGATGGGTTTTGTTCAGACCCGAGAACTTTCTACAACTTTAAAAATTGTACCTACTATCTATGTGTCAGGTTTCCAGGATGAGTATAACTGCTTGTTTACTGACTGTTACAGTGTCTTCTACAAAGCAGTTATTTTTCTTTAGCTGCCTTGAGTCCTATAGAGCTGCTAAGAGCAGCCACGATCCTCTCTCACCCATGCTCTGAGCATTGGAGCATTCTAACCGCCTGCTGTCTTCTGCTTCTTCCCCTCCTCCACAGAAAAGTTGGGAACTTTATGTTCTTTTGTCTCCTCTTACTGAAATAGTTCCACACTGAGACAACATGCTGTTTCCAGGGAGACAGTGAAAAGCAAAAGTTAACTCAAAGAACTCCGAGAAGAGGTGCTGATAAAGTACATGAGATGCCTGTGTTTTAGAGGAAGGGAAAAATAACTCTGAGATGTTTTGGGGGTAAATAGAGATCTTTTAAAAAGGCCGTAATGAATATTTAAAGGTCTTCATAGAGCTGAAATATATTTATTTAATGATTATAATCATGGAATAATATTTACCACTGGGGAGCCTATATCTCATTAGTTGGAAAAAAAAATCACTATCCATGTAGGTACAAGAAATAAATTATAGATGATACATTTTCTTACCATCTATCTTTGAATGGAGTGGAAAGTGACCCATCTCTTCCGGTACCCATCCATCAATAAAATACCTCTTGGCATTTACTATAGGTCACTGTTTTATTCTCCCTAGTTGCTTTCACTTCTTTAAAGCTGCAGAATTTTGGACTTACTGGAAGAGATTAAAAATAGCTATTATTATCCCAAACTCATGTGTTCCTTTATATTTAAATCAGAACATGGGGATTGTGTGGTTCTGTTAGATACACTCTCATACCACTATTGATGAAGCAGCGTGAGAGATTAAGAGACGGCAGGTACACAAAGCAGCATGCGAGTGGCCCCAGAGGCGGAGGGAAGGGACAGACTAAAGAGGAATTTGAAGTGTAGGCGAGTAGGAAGTGGGAAATGAAGATGGCAGAAGAAGAAAGTCTTCAAGTTATTTGTGTCAAATTCAGGCAAATGGATGAAGACATGGCAAACTTCTCAGCGTCTCAAAAAACAGCTTTTCCTGAACAAAACAAAACAAAACAAAACCCGACGAAATGACACAACCCCCGCCCAAATGTTGAATTACTTAATAGTGATAAGGGAGACAGAAGAAATAATTTCTTGGATCTTGTTTTGGTGTGTGTATACTTAAGTACTAGCTATTATTGTTCATCTGGGCCACTGCCCCGAGCTTTGCAAGGAGGGCAGTTGACATTCCAGGAAACAAAACAAAACAAAACAAAACAAAACAAAACAAAACAAAACACTGTGGCCAGTGGCCACTAGAGAGCAGCAGAGAGCTGCTCTGAGGCTCTGTTCTTAAACAGAGTGCTCTGTGGAGGACTTCGGTTAACCAGGGTTACTCCCCCAAACACACAACCACACCAGAGAGATGGACTCTGTTGTTTACAGAAGATATTCCAATCTAGGATCGAGACTTTGTTCCCAGATTAAACTCAGCTGAGTTTTAGCTGACAGAGAGTTTTAGCTGTAAAACTTCTCTGAGCCTCAGTGTTCCCATCAGTAAAATGGGGATAATAATAATACCTAGGTCACAGAGTTGTTATGAGCAGGAAGCTCAAAGATACCGGCTCTGGGCAGTCACTCCACAAATATTGCCATTTCCAAACTAACACTTATTTTTCTATGAGCCTGGGCTCTTTCAGAGAGTTTGGGATTAGATTTCTTCAGATACGAGATATAGGACAGATTTTGTAATCAGTCTTAGTTCTGTGTCCTTCTGAGCTCAGAGCAAGTTCCCAGTGGGCCTCGCCACAGCCCTCCAGCTGCAGGCAATCACTCCCAGAGAGCATTTCCCCAATGAGGAGACCAGCTGTGAGGAACCATATAGTTCGTAATCGACAGAACCGATGTGAGAAGGAATTAAAGTCTTAAAGACCATGATATTCCTAAATGTGATATTCCCTTTCGAAAGTAGAGGAGGCTGGTTTAGAATAGCAAAATTAGAAAGTACAGTTTCATCAACTCTAAATCCTCAACGATCACTTTAACTGCATATGCATACGTGTATTAGAAGTTTTAGGGTCTTGCTGTTTCCAAAACATTGGTCCTCAAGGTTAATATCATTGCAACAAAGGTGAATTCCAAACTGTTTTTTCATCTGAATGTTCCAGCAAAATAAGGGCTTCCTGCGCCCCTATTCTGGGGATGATATTGTGCTGGATTCTGTGGGAAATTCAGTCAGTATGGAGGAAGTGGTCCAGGATCCAGTACCCCGATCTTGTGTCAGTGATAATTCCAAGACACTTTCCTGTACCTGTTACTTCCTGGTGGATGTTTCTGTGCCAAAAGGTAGCTAGAAGATGTAACTCACCAAAGTCTTCCAAGTAGTGAGTCATAGGGTTAAGATCAAAGTCACGATGCCAGAACCATCTTTCTTTTATTCACACTCTGAGGGATGTCATAAATACCAACTATTGACTTCCCACTACCTGTTTTCTCTTTTTCTCTGGTTAATGATGCATCCAACTCAGCTTAATGGACAAAGTTACTCACTAATCACCAGGATAGACAAATAAACAAAAATGATCTACACTAAAAGTGTAATGTGGGGAAAATAAATTAGAGTTTCGGTTGAATTAAGCTAAATATAAGTCAACCGTGGGATGTGGCAGGGAAAAGAGATAATGCAATCTGACATTACTAATGTACAGCCTCTGGAAGGGGGACGTGTTAGACCAGTGGCGCTCAATATTTTTAGAGTTACTGATTTCTTTGAAAATATGAAAGCTAAGAAACTCTCTTTAGAAGAAGTCATGCACATATAAAAATTTGAATAGACTATTATGGAGTGAATGTTCTTATTGAGTCGCCAAGTACTGTCAGTATTTAATTTCGTATTCAGCAGTTCCTATGCATGAGCACCGTCCATGCCCATGAAAAAGGAATCACTCCCCCATTCTTTCAACCTCCCTGAGAGTAGGTAGGTGTTTCATGCAGCACTGTGACTCTAAGTCAGGAGCCTGCGAGGCACAGCAGGTGGGGGTCGCCGCTGGGATTTCATGACTCCTTACATGACCAGCTTTGCAGATCAGGCTTAATTTACATGCAAGGTCAGCAGAGGCAAGGATAGAACCCTAGAGCCACAAACCACGGTTGTGATCAGTAGACCTAGAAAGCAAGATGTTTCCATTGGAATTTAATGAGAGGATGCTGAAATGTTTAGGGGAAAATGTGTGGATGTCTGCTACTTTGAAATGCATCAAAAGATAAGATGGACTGGTGGATGAATGGATGCCAAGTAAATAGGTAAATAATAAACAAGTAGAGCAAAATATTAATGGCAAAATCTAAATGGTGATCACTGTAAAATTTGTTTATTTTTCTGTTTGAAAATTTTTATGTTAAAATTTGGAAAAAAAATGAAATAATGAGGAAATCACTCAACCAGGTCTATCCCAATGGCAATAACTAACTGAATGAAAATATTCCACCATTATGGTTATTTCCAGGAAATGAAACTTAATAATCAATGCAGATTGCACTTGTCATTAATCTTTTTGGGAACTGTCTCGCTCTGTGCCTTCAGTTTTATATGGCAGTCAGTCATCAGAGAATCCAGTTTCTTAGAATAACTGTTTCTCCTCACGTAAGCTGCGAGTCAGTGATGGTGGTGGTGGGAAATAGTACGTGTGGAGGACATCTGCTGTTCTAATTTCCTTGATGGGCAAACATGGTAGAAAGATCAAGTGTTCATGGATATAAATGCGGAATGTTTCTATTTGTTTCTCAATAGCATAAAACCGCTTGTTTTTAATCAAGATAAATAAAACCAACCAAGTCCACATTGTAGCAATTTGGCCTTCCCTTCTTGTTCCCTTCAGAAGTTACTTATACTGTGTCCATGCTTAGGTCTCCTTTGTAAATGGACTGTTGGCTCTTTCCTGTTTCTTTGTGTTTCCAGGCAGAGGTGTGTGTGATTCTGTCCTCCCTGTGCTGAAGCCTATCATCTTCATGTTTAATTTTTATTGCATGTAGTAGTAAAATATAATTCTTTTTTTATAGTAAACCGATCCCTTTTTTGGCTTTATGGTACAATTTTTGGCATTTCTTTGTCTTTTTTTTTTTTTAGAAATAAATTTTAGGGGCGCCTGGGTGGCTCAGTGGGTTAAAGCCTCTGCCTTTGGCTCAGGTCATGATCTCAGAGTCCTGGGATCGAGCCCCGCATCGGGCTCTCTGTTCAGCAGGGAGCCTGCTTCCCCTTCTTTCTCTGCCTGCCTCCCTGCCTACTTGTGATCTCTCTCTCTGTCAAATAAATAAATAAAATCTTAAAAAAAAATAAATTTTAAACTTTTAGAAGTTACAAAATAATGGAGTTCCCAGGTACTACATTCCCAATGTTGACAAGTTACATAACCATTGCATAGTCCTTAGCATCAGGAAATTAACATTGTTGCAATACTGTTCACCAACCTACAGACTTTATTTTTATTTTACTAGTTTCTCCACAAATGCCCCCTTTCTGGTCCAGGGTCCAGTCCAAGATCCCACATTGCATTTTGTGTCATATGTTTTCTATAATCCGTGACTATTTCTTAGTTGTTCTTTTTCATGACCTGGAGACTTTTAAAAAGGACAGGCACCTTGTTTTCTAGTTTTTTTTTTGGTTTTTTGTTTTTGTCAGTTTGTATCCATCTGATGTTTCGTCATGACAACTGAGGTTATGTGTTTTGGGTAAGAACAAACACCACGTTTCCTTCTCAGCATATAATGTCAGGGGGTACATGATGTTGCTATCTCTTAGTACTGTTGATGGCTTGGTACTAGGATCATTTAGTTATGGTCTTGTCAGGTTTGTCTACTATTAAGTGACTAGGTTTCCCTTTGTAATTAATAAGTAACTCGTGGGGAGATAACTAGGGACTATGCACAGATCCCCTTCTTCACCATGTTTTCTAATCACTAATTTTAGATCCTTTCTCGATTCTTGTCTATAGCATCAATCCTGTGTTGTTTTGTCTAGTGGAGATCTGTTTCTATCATTCTTTTATTTATTTATTTGGAATTCTGTTTATTAATGGGAATTCTAATTAATTATTTATTATTAATTGAAATTGTACTGCAATGAAGAGCTGCCCCATCTTTTCCATTGACTATCCATGGTAATATCTATCACTGTCATTATTTATTTTGATGTTCAAATGGTCCCAGATTTGAGCACTGACAAATTCTTCGAGTTGGCTCTTGTGTCCTTTAAATATAATCTCCTCATTTGAGAATGTCCTTACCTTCTGGCACCACAAAATATTCCAATGTTTATCTTGTAATTTACTTGTCCCAGCTCTGGTATCAATCAATTTCCCAAGGAGCTCTTGATTCTCTTACTGAAGAATGGTGTTTAGAAAGTAAAATCTGGATCCTGGGTGTGCTCATGCCTACCAGGTGCTATGTTTCTAGGCTCTTTCAGCCAGCAGTTACAGAAAATAGAAAATACAAGCATCTGTATTTCTACCCATCAACATACATAAAGCCATGAGTTCAGACTGATACCTCTGACTCAATCTGCTCTACACACATCAGTCTACCCTTCCTTCTTTATTTGGGACTCTTTTCTGATAATAGAAAATCACATTCTGATGGCCCACAGTATATTTACTTATTTGCTCAACGCTAGTATACACATGATGTCGTTTTACAGTTGCTAACCCAGTTCCCTGGAAAAAATTTACTAAGGAAAACACAACTCGATGTTCAGTGCTATTTGTTCTTAGCCTTAGTATGCAGTCAAAACACTGTTTTTCAAATCTCCTTAGTTTAGCAATTTTCCTTCCCTACCTCCTATAGCGAGGTGATGCTCCTCATTCTCAGTGCATTTAGGCTCATTTGTTGCTGGTCCATTTTGGGTTTTCCCTACATCCTGCTTGGTTTTAATCGTTTGCTTATTTCTTAAGTACTTGCAACATAACCAGGCTTTTCAGAGAGAGAGCTGTGGAAACAGATACATTCATTTAATGGAGTGCCACTATCCCTTCGTGCCCTCCACCTGTTCTCAGTTCCCTGTTTTCCCAACCTCATTCCCAGCCCCATTCTGTAGGCACTAATCTTTTTTCGTTTCTGGTCTGTCCTCATAATTTTTCCAAAGAGATGCATGCATACATTTATATGTTTTTATATACTTTCTTACTGGAAAGGTAGTACTTTGTACTTGGATTTTTCTTTATTTAATAATATGTCCTGAATATCAGTTCACGGCAGGTTACAGAACTCTATCTCATGTTTTTTTATAGCTGCATCAGGACTCCAATAAGGGAGGCCACCAGTTTACTCAACCACTCTCCAATGTAGGGGTATTTAGGTTATTTCTAACATTTTATAACTTAGAAATAATGCTGTAATAAATAGCCTTTTAAATATGTACTTTTTGTATTGTTGGAGACATAGTTGCAGGGTAAGCCGCTGGAAGTGGGATAGTGGAGCCCATATGTAATTTCGCATGTAGTTTTATGAGGCATTATTAGGTTCCCTTAGAGGGCTTGGTACCAGTGCGCATTTGCACGAGCAGTGTCTGAACATGTTTATTGCCTCAAAACTTTCCTAACGGATCTGTTCTTTTTTTTTTTTTAAGATTTTATTTATTCATTTGAGATAGAGAGAGAGCATGAGCAGGGAAGAGGCAGAGGCAGAAGCAGACTCCCCGCTGAGCTGGGAGCCCGACACGTGGCTTGATCCCAGGACCTGGAGATAATGACTTGAGCTGAAGGCAGCCACTTAACAAACAGATCTGTTCTTATACATTGAATTTTTGTCAGTGTCATAGGGAAGAAACCCTATCTCAGTGCTGCTTTCATTTGCATTTAATTAGGAGTGAATTTTAACATTTTTTTATGTGTGTAAGTATCACTGTTATATCTTTTCCTGTGAATTATCTGTTGATGTTTTTTTCCCTGCTTTTTTGTAAGGATTTTAATCTTTTGGTGTATTTTAGTTTATGTGCTGCCGAAGCGAGCACCCTTTTGGTGTGTTTAAGAGATTTTTTTTTTTTACATATTAGGCCTATGTGTGATATCTTTTCCAAATATTTTTTTCCACTGGATCAATTACCTTTTTTTTTAATTGTCTTTTGATTTTGTTTTTGGTGTTTTTTTCTCTCTGCACAAATCTTAAAAATTCCATGCAATCACATTTATCAATCTTTTCTTTTATGGGCTTCAGATTCCAAGTCATTTAGAAAGCCTTCCTCTACATTGAAGTTAAAGGGGAATTCACTCATGGTTTCTTCTGAGACTTGTACCATTTCTTCTCCCTCTCCTCCTCCTCCCCCAACTCCTCCTTTTTCTCCTTCTTTTTGCATGGAGATCCTTGATCTGTTTACCCATTTGGAGTTTATTCTTCTGCATGGTGTGAGGTTTAAATTTTTTTCTGCATGACTACATGTGTAATTGTCCCAGTGCTGTTTATTTAAAGGTCCATCATTATTCCACTGATTTAACACGCCACCTTTTTCTTATACTAAGTTTTCACTGATACTTGTGTTGATTCCTGGACTTTTGTATTTTATTCGACTGGTCTATCTGTGTATTTATGCACCACTCCCACTTTCTTTTAATTAGAGAAGCTATGTATAGGTACCTTGTTATCTTGTTCAGTTGACAATAAAATTTCAAATCTCTTTCCCCCTCTTCTTCTTTTTAGAAAGCATGGTTTTCTTAGTCTCAGTTACTGCTCTTTATATTGAATTCAATTTTCTTATGTATGACTACCCCATTACCTTCTTTTCATTAAGTTTGAATTTATCTACTTATAATAATTTTTTCCTTTTATATTAGAGAAAAAAATCCAAGTAAAGCATTCATTAAAATAAATGATTCAAAAAGTCTTACTTAAAACAAAACAACAAAAACTGGTTTCCTGTCTCACTGTGTTTTCACTCATCATATGTAACCTCTTTCATCCTTTTCGTTATTTTTTCTTATACTTATTTTTATATAACTAAATGCTATACTTAAATCACTATTTCTTAATTTGATAACAATAAATGGAAGAAATAGATGAAATGTTTTTTTGTTGTTGTTGTTATTTAAGTAAATTGAATATAAAAAATAATTTATTTACTACCTGATAATAGCTTGAACAAGTATAAAGATGCTAGAATTCAGCATATGGGCTATGGAAGCACATTTCAGTTCAGATTTTTTTTTAAGCTGTTACATAGAAACAAAACAAAAACCATTATTTGATGACTTCCAGTCATGATAGTAAGTAGAGGCTTGACTCTTCCTCCTTCTCCTTCACCCCAATGATCTTTGAACAGGAAAATCCCAAGACAACACTATATATTTGCTTCTTTGGTGATTATATCTTTTTCACATTTAGCTCAACTTTATTTTTCAGTCATTTTTTTCCTCCTCATAATTTGGAAAACATAGTCAAATTTTTTTGTTCTTTGTGTTATTGATTTAAATTTTAATTAAAATGCTTAAGCCTTATTTCTGTTCCTGACATTATTGGTGACCACTGACTCCTCCCATGACAGACAAGGAAATTAGTTCACTTTCAGTGACTCACAATATACCTGCAAGCCCTTTCCACTTTCTGTTTTTTATAGGTAGACTCAAGAGTTTTTATTACAGTTCATTATAATTAAAATAATAAATACTTATAATGGACTATAATAAAACTATAATAAACTATAATAGTATAATAAACACTTCACTAAAACTAAAATGCTATAATAAACTATAGCATAAGACTATAATATAAAACTATAATAAAATGACTCTTTTTTCAACAATTAAAATATTTATATTCGGTTTTGTAACCACAGTCAAAAGAGTGATAGACTAAATTTTCTGCTGCAATTGTTTCAGGTCTTCCCAGTCTGTCCATATGGAAATTTGTCCATTTGTGATTTATTTATCTTGATTTTCATCTTGATTAGCAGGGTTTATATCATTATAATATTTTATTTTTTTAAATTTTTTAAAAGATTTATTATTTGAGAGTGAGAGAGAGGGAGAAAGCACACAGAGTGAGCGGGAGAGGGAGAAGCAGACTCCTCGCCGAGTAGGGAGCCCCATGCGGGGCTCGATCCCAGGACACTGGGATCATGACCTGAGCTGAAGGCAGATGCTTAACCGACTGAGCCACCTAGGTGCCCCTCATTATGATATTTTAAAGAAGGATATATATATATATATATAAATTATGCTTCCTGAGTCCTTGCATTATTTCAGAACTTCCTTCTGTCATTGTTACAAAGAACAAAAACTAAGTTGGGGAAAGTTTTTGGATCATAGGTCCCTTCATTTTTCCGGAATTTAGAGTCCTGACTCCATTGGTTTCTTGAAGAAACCTGGGGCTAGTTTTGAATTTCAACACTTTATTGAAAAATTAAGGTATGCTTCTCAATTTTTATAAATGTTAAGTAGTGTGTGATGATCCTTTTAAATCTGCATTCATAAGCTACTTCAGTTCAGGAACATTCCCTCCCATTATGTCTTTAAGCAATGTATGTGTCCTGGCAACTCTGCTGTCTTTCTCTTCAGGGCTAAAGAGCTAAATATTGGGACCCTATAATGGATTACCCATTTAGACCCTCTTCTTCTGTGTGCCTTGAATTTTTCCTTTTTTTTTTTTTTTTGTGCTTGATTTTTTTTAAAGCCAGTACTATTTTTTTCTCCCCTGTGGAGCTCTTTGCTGCTGCTGTTTTGTTTTAATTCCATTGAAAATATTTTGTTATTTCCTTTTCATCTGAATTTATGGAGTATATGTTTCTTTAATTTCCTTGAGAATACAAAACACTGTTGCTGGAATATTTCTTTTCTTTCCTGGAGGTAAGTTTGATTGCTGTTTTTATTCTCATTTTTCCTTCCTTCCTTCCTTCCTTCCTTCCTTCCTTCCTTCCTTCCTTCCTTCCTTCCTTCCTTCAGTGTATGTTTTTGTCCTTGTGGATCATTTCTGCATATATCTCTTCTTGCTCTTTAAAAGCTTTTATTCATTTCTTGAGAGCTGACAGTTCTATCCAGGTCTTCCTTTGATCCCCCAAACCACGCATAGATTTATTTTGGTTTGATTGTTTTCATGCACAGTGTTCAAATATTTCTTTAGGGTCAAGCATGAAGTGTGGGAAAGTATTTGATAGGTTTTTTTCCCTCCGTTCTCTCATTTGATGGCTTCATACTGATATAAGCAAAGCTGGGGTCTGAGAAGCTGGAGGTAGAGACAATGGTCTGCTGTCTGTGGTCTGTTGCGAGTGGCTAGAGAAATCCTCTCACTATTTCCTTACCCCGCTTTTTGGTTTATTAGATTCAGCTTTTGGGGGAGAATGTAACCATTAGCTTTTCCCCAAGGCTTTTTCTCCCTGCTTCTTTATTGTGTGGAAGTTTATCTTTTGCTTTTCAGTGCACCTGTGCACATGAGAAGGAAAAGGGGAGAGGAGAAGAGAGGAGAATCTAGCTAGATTATGATATTTTTTATGTCGAAACCCGTATCTCAACCCTTTCTGTATATTCTATGCAAAGGCTAATCCAGTGCCTTTTTTTAAATTTTTATTTT
>CM052896.1:113240940-113266455 GCA_028534135.1 Potos flavus | reverse complement strand
TGTTGCCACTAAATGGAGAAACCAGACTCTCTGACCCCAAAGCTGAGGCTCTCAGTTGTTCATATTCCTTTGAAAGCAAAGGCCTTCAAGTAGGATGTCTGGTGCTCCAGGGCCCTTTCTTTCTCTTCATTTTGTTTAAATGCTTTTATGAGCCCTCTTTCTAACATTCCCCTGGAGGAGTGTGCCTGAATGCCTCAGTTCTCAGGAGCCTGGTCCAAATAGGGCTCCTGTTCTCAGCGTTGCTAGTGTACATGGGTCCTTTGCACAGAAGAACCAGGCTGGAATCCTCCTGATGAAAAAGCTGAAGGCCACCTTGTTATTTCTTAGAAATAGAATTTTAAATGGTATTACAAATCCAAACTGTGGTGGCCTAAAGCTGGCCCTGGGAGCTGCTGTGGGAGCAGCCTTGGGAGAATCTGATGCTTTTTATTGACAACACATACTTACGAGCTACAGTCCATAGATTTATCCCTGGAGGATGGGTAGAGTCACTTGGATCTTTACTGGCATTTTGGTAAATTCAACTTTATCTCTCTTGATTAGATCTTGCTTTCTCCAGCTCATAGCTGCTCTCAGGAAGGCAGATTTGATTGGGTCCATACCCATTCAGCAGAGTAAATAGGAACATTGAATGTGCCTGTGCCCTCAATTTGGTGCCATCTTGCTGATTAGATTTGTGTGCGTTCTTCAATATGGTGAAAGGAATATTACATTGATATATGTATATATGTAAAATTTCAGAATGTTTAATATAGAAAATTTAGGAAGTTCATAAATGTAGTCATGATTCCACTATCCAGGGATATGCACTTTCCTATTTTGATGAATCCCATGTTTTTTCTACTTGCATATTTATCTAATGTGGATAAATTATTTAAAATATTAATATATATCAACTGATTCATGAAACAATTTTATTTTACAGAATTCTTATTGTATGGGTATGCTAGTATTTCTTTACCAACAAGGACCCTTTTCTTGATGTCAGTTTACATCATACGTGGTGAGAGAGAGGATTCTGACCAGGAGCCTCAGGGACATATGTCAGTTCTCTTAGACTTTGGTTTTCTTCCTTGGACCTTTCTGTGTCATTGAATTCCAACAGGACCTGTGAGGGCAGTGTTGCCCTGGCACCTTCAGGATTAGGTCTTACCCAGGATGTCAATATTGAAAGGGTAGACAGAGCAATTCATGTGTGTAGATTGAAGTCTTTAAGGGATCAAACCAATGAAGACATGGAAGTCATTTCAACTAATTCTGTTAAAAAGAAGGAAGAAAATAGGGGAGAGAGAGAGAGAGAGAGATAACAGAAGGGAGAGAAGGAGGGAGATGGAGAGAGACTAAGACTTTACTTGTTATTGGAGATTTTCTTCGAGCTTTTCATAAGCTTGGGAATGAAAGCTCTGTTCAGGGCAGCACAGAGCAGTGATATTAATAACTGAGGGCAGATAATAATAAAATAATTGCACACAGTTTTTAAAAATATTCATTTATTTATTTGAGAGAAAGAGAGGGAGTGCGTGAGTGGGGGAACAAGGGCAGGACAAGAGGGGGAGAGGGTCTCAAGCAGACTCCCTGCTGAGCATGGAGCCTAATTTGGTGGCTTGATCTCACAACCCTGAGACCATGACCTGAGCCAAAACTAAGAGTCGGACACTCAATCAACTGAGCTACCCAGGCACCCCTGCACACAGTTTTAATAGCACTTATGAGGGGCCACATTTAATCCTTGTAGTAACCTTTGGTGGCAGGTTTTATCATTATATCCCTATTTTACAGTGGGGAAATTGAGGCACACAGACAGAAATATAGAGCTCTCATGCTCAGAGTGGAAGAGAATGACCCAGCCTTCCTCTGTCACAGACCAAAACAGAGGGAAGTACGCCAGTGAACTAACCAGTGAACTGGAGCTATGGTGTTTGTAGGAATGGACAACCTCCTGTCTGTTGCCAAAATGCCTTGATATTCCAACTCTGTTGGTCTTGACAGCAGTATGTCACTCAGAAATAAGGACCAAAATGCCTGTCATGCTCTAGAAACCCTGAACGTTGCCCTGATGTAACAAGGGCAGAATCATTTAATGATCATTTTTTAATAATTCACATATACTTCTCATTCCTTTTGTACTCTTTGACCCATCCCTCTTTTCTTGCAAAGGTAATTCTCCTGAAGCTTTTTATTTTTATTTTTTTATTTATTTCTTTTCTCCTGAAGCTTTTTAAAGAAATCAATGTCTGAAGTTCATGCTTAATTTCAAAATGGCCACTCACTGTGACACCAGATAGATTTTGAAGTGGACCCATGTGGGCGCTGGAGGCTGTGAAGAATTAATGTTGCTTTGATAAGGACATGTTATTTCTGTCCTTGAAGGTGATGCTTGTGGAGACTTTCCTGAGTGTGTAGAGAGATGGAGGGAGCTGAAACTGTGGTTAGGGCCAGTTTCAACCTATTTAAGGTCCTAATGCTGCTGGACATTGGTAACTAATGCAAGAGAAATGGCTCAGAGGGTGGGGACAATCTTGGTCTCATGTGGGTCAGGCAAGTGTGGCTTCTTTGTAAAACTGGGCAATGGCTGGGGGAGGGAGAACTATTTCATAAAGCGATTATAGCATCATTTGCTCAAAAACCCTCAAAGAGCCAGGGTCTTATGGATAGGATATTTTGTTTAGTTGACTTTTCCAGCTTACAGAAATTTAAGCAGAAAATTATTTATTTTGACCAATATTGAGACACTTTTTAAAAGCAAGGGCATTATTGAAACCATTACTGGATCTTTGTTTTGTCCTTGAAAATTTATTGTACCTGAGGACCATCTTTACGAACTTGACTTTCATTATGTGGTAGTATAGTTGTAGAAGGTTTAAGATAAATGACTGTATGTGTACAAATCCCAGGTTATCCCTAAGAACTTAGATTACAAATAATTCCTGACACAAACTTGTTTTGCTGTCATTTCTTTAAAGCGGTGTGGTCTAAGAGAACAGAATGAACACAGGATCCAGATACATAGCCCAGGGCCCCAGTCCCTGCTTCTCCAGAGGCTACTGGCCAGGGGATAGTGAACAAATAGCCTCCGTGGGCCTCAAGTCCTTCTTCAGTAAAATGAGGAGCTGCACCGAAGATTTGTAAGGACTCTTCTAGCAGTAATATTTGATGACTTATAAGTTAGGGGTGGGAAGAGAGAAGGAAGGAAGGAGGGAATGAAGGAATGAAGGAGGGAAGGAAGGAGGGAAGGAGGAAGGGAAAGGAGGTAGTGAGGACATGAAAGAAATGACAGGTTCAAATTTGTTGGGCTCTTCTTATGTGGTTGTTACAGGGACAACATGCATGACTATTCAAATCTCTCCCCCCTTAATGGAGATGGATCCTTAGACGCTCAGCCACTCTCTAGCCATGACTCCTATTGGTTGAGCAGGATAGGCATCTAAAGCTACAACATTGGAATTGTCTGAAAAAGACTAGATTGATTCACATTAGGAAGGGCAACAAACCAAATCTAGAAAAATAAATTTTGGAGGGAGAGACTGTCAAGCAGCTGCTGCGTAGATATTGGGGAAATAGAAGCATGGAGGAAATTTAGGAAATTTCCTACGTGTGCCATGAAAATGTAAACCATGATTTCCACTCTTCAGGACTTCAGAGAATGTTTGAATTGCTTGTCAGTGGTCTTTATATGTTCACCTTGTGCCTTACGCCATGACAAGCCCAGTCCCATTTTATCCGTGTTATGAGGTTCTGCTGGCTGGGAATGAGAGAAAGAAGACACGATTGAATTCTCATCGTGCATTGAGACAACACTTGGGTTGTGCATTTTTAGGAGGAGACTTCAAGGAAAATGAAGCTGGAGGAAAATGTAGAATTACAAAGGTAAGATGAAATTTTGAAAATGACAAGCAGGAGGTGAGCATTCGTTGGTAGTGGGAAAATCACATTTAGCCCTGCTGTTGCTGTATTGTTCTTAAGGGAGGAGTTTTCTTCTTTTGATCACCCAAATACCTTGTTGAATACTGAAAATTCCTACTGAGGAAATGCTCTCAGGATTGATTGGCAGGAAAGTGCTGACAGAGTGGAGCTGTCAGTGAAGGCAACGCTGGGTGGAAGAGCCCCTCAGCTGAAATGATCCCCCAGAGATGCTGGATGGCGCTACTGAGAGTGCCTGCTTTGGTGCACTGCACCAGGAGCCCACAGCAGCTCCTGCTCCGGGTGGCTGCTTCCGGCCCCAATATGCTCCAGACCACAGAAGGAAGGGAAGCGTGGAAGATTTTTTTCTGGCTTGCTCCTTTTTTTGGTTCTGTAGTGATTTGAGGGTCCTCTCCAGCTGTGAGGGTGTCTAACCTGGTTAAAAGCTAACAGATTGCTGTGAACGCATGACAATTAAAATTAGATAAAATCATTTATAAACATTATTCTAAATAAGGATGCCCCAGCTGTTGGTGGCTCTTTTGAAGGCAACCGATTTGCAGTCAGAGTGTAGGGGTTTATTGCTCTGTACTCAAATGTTCTTGTAATGATCTTGTTTTTTTTTTTTTTTTTTCTTTACCCCTTGAATTTCTGTAGGCTTTTTATTTCACTAAAAAAAAAAAAAAAAAAAAAAAAAAAAAATCTGCTTCCGGAAGGATTATTCCAGTTGAAAGATGTTCTGAGGAATGGAGATTAGGAGACTCTATGCCCTCTGATATAGAAATTATTGGGGGGGGGAAATACAAACCTCCCTTGCACATTTTCTCAGGTCAGGAATGACCAGCAATAATAGTCATCCAGCGATCCAGTGATGTGGGTCTTTCTGCCAAAATATTCATGTCACTGAGATGAGTGACAAGCCCAACACTTTGCTAGTGTGTATCTGTTGAAGAAGGTGGTTGCTTTTAGTGTGGCCAAATTCTGTCTTTGGGTTATAATTTAAAATATAAATGCTTAACAATGGCAAGACAGTGTCTTTCAAGCAGAAATAAATCTATCATCACTACACATGTATAAGAATATAAAATAAAAATGCTCATTAGTAACCATCTACTCCAATTTTAGTAAGTTTGAAATAGCATTTTTTACTCAACTTTAAGGCATAGAAAAAATGTGGATGAGGTTTTTTTTTTTAATAATTTATTTTTTCTGCTCTCCTCTTAGCTGCAAGCTAACTCTATACTCACAGAAAATCTCACAGGATAGATGGTATATGAAATTTCATATCTTCTTCCCTGGAGTTGGGACTTTTGATGTTCATGTAGTTCGTCTACATATTATAACTTCTGCGTTGTAACTAAATTGAATGTGCTCCCTACAGAGAGTATACTAGATCGAATTTTGCAATTTAATATAGTAGGTGAGAGAGAATCCCAGTTGTTCATCTTTAGGTAAATACTTAGGAGATGTGTGGAAAAGCAAAGCTTGCTTTATACCTACAAATGTGTTCTCCAGTGCTTTGCCAAACTGGGACAGAGCCTCTTGACTATTTGGGCTGGTGAAATCTGGGAAAAAGGAGTCCTTTCTGTCTGGGTTTGGGGTACTGTTGGGGCAACTTCCGCACCCCAAGGCAGGGTCTAGAAGCTGGGCACCCCAGGAGGCCTACTAAGGCCAGTAAAAACAACATCAGAATAGGAGAGTCAGAATAAAGACCTGCAGGAAGCTGCAGGAAGGACCCCCCAGGGGTCAAAGCCAGCTGTAAATGTTGAGTGACACATAGAGAAGGAAGCTCTTGGGGCCAAAGAAGGTGGCTGATGTGAGGAAAGTGATGATTTCACTTTTTGGATTATAAATACTTAAGTTTATTTTCTGCTTATAAAAGTGATACCTGTTTACTGAATAGAACTTGGAAAGTACGGAAATCTCTCAAGTAGAAAAAAGGAATTGGGCATGGTGTCTCTTTCTCCAACTGGAGTTAGCCATTTTGAATGTGGTACCCAATGCCCTTCCTTTAATTCATATTCCCAAGCATGTAAACCTAAGTAAGATCATGTCATGTGTGTGTACGTAACTGTATATCATTGTTTCTCTGGATTCGTTTATTCAACATTTAAGAAGAATTTGCCACATGACTGCTGGAAGTCCTAGGCCTTGGGGTTCAATAATGAGCCCTACAGAGTTCCACCCCTCAGGCTACTTTTACAGGTGGAGGTTTTTAGGGGAATAAGACCACACTTAGCTCTGACACAACTTCCTTGCACTTTGGGGTAGGATGCAGGTCAGATGTTCAAGGAAGCATGTTAGAGTCTTCAGCTAGGAATAGACCCACGCTTGCCCTTCATGTTGGCTGTGCTAGGTTCTGGCTGAAGAGAAGTCAGATAAAGGAGAAGCTCTTCTTCTTGTGGAGGTTACATGAAGTCAGCCAGTGGAGGAGTAGATATTAAAAATATAACCAATGAGGCAAGACCACCCACATCTTCCTATAAGTCAGTCTATCAGTGTACCTATGCAGATACCCAGATGCCTTCTGCTGTCACATGGGTTTGTCACCAGCCCTGTCTGACATGAACTCCATTCCTATGTGAGGAATCTGCCCCTCTCACCTTCTCAAGGACTTTGACTTATCTTCTTTCCTGTTCTCTCTTGCATTCCTGTATCACTTATTTCCCCCTCTGTACAGGACGATTCTCATTAGCATACAAACAAGTTCTAGAATTCACCATCTTAAAAAAATATTTCTTGATCCCATCTTCCCTTTCAGTGACCAACCTATTTCTCTAATCCCTTTCATAGCATAATGTCTTCAGGGTGTCCTATACTTGCTGTAGCATCTTTCTTTTTACCACTACTTCTCTCCTCTTCATTCCAATAAAGCTTCTGTCACATTTTCGTCTCTGCCACTAATCATGAGGCCAAATCCAATGCTCATGTCTCGGTCCTATTCTTATCAGAACCCAGAGTACTTTCAACACTCTTGAACACTTTTCCTGTCATGAAGTACTTTATATCAAAAACTTCCACGGCAGGATGCTCATCTGTTATTCTTCCTACTTCTTGGCTGGTATCAAGGCCTCCTGACTGGCTTCCCAGCTTCCACTCATCCCCATTCAACTGCAATCCATGCGTAATTTTTAAAAATGTAAATAAGATTGTGTAATTCCCTAGCTTACACTCTTCAGTGACAGCCTCTTTCCCCTAGAATAACATCCAAGCCTGCACCGTGGGCTGCAGTCTGATTCCTGCCTCCCCTCAGACCTCACAGCCACCATTCTCCTGTTGGTTCACTACCCATCAGCTACCTAGGCTGCTTCATGTTCCAGGTCAATCTGGCCAAGGTGGTTTTCCTCCTTGGGGCATTCAGTCTTCTGCAGCCCATAGTCTGGAGTGTTTGTTGTCTGTATTTTTTCATACTGACTCCCTCTCAGCATTCAAGTGTTTTTTTTTCTGACATTATATTTGAGTTTTGTCACCAGAGCTTCCCCACACAAGTTTGAGAAACTTCCACTTGCATTCTCCGATTTCATTTGTGAAATGCTTTTTTTTTTTTTTAAAGCTAGTGTTTACTGAGGATTTGGTATATGCCAGGCATTGGGCTATTTTCCACAACCCATGTTAGTGATGAGAGACCAGTTCTCTGAACAGATTACATGGCTGAGCAGAGTTTGCAACACATCTATTATGTTGGCCAGATATCAGAAACATAGGCATTTCAAATTGTTAATAAGGCACAGCTATGAGCTGCCCACATGATGAAGGGTAATGGTTAGCCAGCTGTTAACATTGGTGGAATGCTCGTGATCTGGTAGGTGCTGAGCTAACTTCTTCACATGAATGAGCTCCTTTAATCCTCATTGCGATCCCGTGAGGTAGGCTATTTTATCATCCCCATTTTACAGATGAAGACACTGAGAATTACAGAAGTTAAATGATTTTCCAAGGTGACACATCTATTAAGTCAAGATATGTCTAAACTTAGAGCTACCTTCTTATATTTCAGAATGACGTATTTGGTGTGATGCCATTTATGTTTAAAAAAAACTTCACAAAATGACACCAACAGGACTTCTGTGAGTTATGTATATGTGATGTATGTATGCAAATGCAGAGAAAAGATCAAAGATAATGTACCTTGACCTTAAAAGCGACTACCTCCAGAAGGAGTTGAGGGGAGGACGAGATTGAGGATGGCGACAAAGGGGTTTGGACTTATCTCTAAGTTTTAGACACTTTGTTTTGCAAGGTAAATATATATACCACCTCTATTGTAGGATAAAAAATTTTAAGGATGTCCTATTTTTCATTTTATTGTGAATGCAGGAGTGATCATTCTTTTACCATTTATGAGTAACCACCTGACAACCTATTTCTGGCTCTCATTCTGCTTTTATATATTCTAGACTATTCCTATATCCTCTCATTCACTCTATATCTGGCAAATTATAAGGAGCATCAAGGATTAAGTTCGTTAGCAATTTTATAGAGAAATGTTTCTTCACGTTTCTGTGCACACATTTTTATTTATGATATTTGATATCTAATGGGCAAGCTTTCAGTTGATAAAACAAGTGGCACAGCCTTCTTCTCTCCCCTTATGATCACATTTTGTGAACCGTCAGAACACAGGTGATCCAGTGCTTATGAGGGTGTTAATATGAAACAGAAGCTCTTACCCAGTTTGTCTTAAAGAGCATTACACAGAAATATTTTACAATCTAGATAGAAACTCTGATAAGTGGTTGTCTGAAGTCACCTTTGAACTTGAAACACTTTTATACCCATGATGTCCTTTGAGGCTCAAGACTATGAAGGAAGAAGGGTGTGGCATATTTTACGTCCATTCTCTGGATAAGAAAACTGAGATGAAGAAAGGTGACATGACTTGCCCATTGTTACAGCCACTAAGAGTCCGAGATTCCAAGCCAGGTTTTCTACATTCAAATGCTCTGGCATTTTTCACTATAGTGTGTTGCCTCCCAAATTCTTTCAGGGTTGACCAGATGCTCTTTTACTATTATAGGCACTATAAATTGCATTTTATACATTTTATAATTTGCAGTAAGACTGAATAGTAACTAGGACACCTAATTTAAAAGGAGAAAAAGCAGGACTCTAATGAATACGCTGTATGGCAAGTGAGTGTTTGCTGACACGTTCAGTTAAAGGGATCTTTATTACCATTCAACTTCTGGTGTTTACATTAGATGTGGAAGTTAAAGATAAACACCACTTTGGGGAAACATTAAAATGCTACAAGTGAGTTTTGCCTTATTAGCTAACTGGCACCATTCTTGGAATCCTATAAAAGTGCTCGTTTTGCCTTTTAGCAATATTTTATTTTGCTTCATGGGTATGACAGGTGAGGCTCTGAAAATCATCTTAGGGTTGTCTTAGATATTAAAAAACTCATTTCTGATCATACAGTATAAAAAATTGGAAGAAATCCCAGAAGTAAACTTTTTTCAATTTCTTATGTTTTGACCTCTTTCATTTCCCTCCACGGGATTGAAATCTGCCCTTGAAAGTGTACCACATGCCCTCAAAAAATAGCTCCCCCATTTGGGCAAATCTAACTAGAACTAACTAGCTAAAAAGATCTAACTTACTAACTTTAGTTCCTTTATATACATATATGTGTATGTATGTGTGTGGGCATAAACATATATATAGATCTGTAATCTACAGTCTTATAACGGCTTTCCCCTTTTTGTCCCAGTTCTGTTCTTCAGAGCCACACAGATAGAGGTATATTTTTTAAACTACAAAGCGCCACTCACATGTAAGCTCTTATAATAACACAAAATCCGTCTATTCCTCCTTCTACTTAGGCAAGCAATACAATGATCAGAGACATTAAGGTGTAGCTTAGAGAAGGGCTTTAGCCTCTCCCCATTATTACTATCCAAATCCTCCATATTGCAAATGAATGGACATTTTTGGTTTAAATATCACTGTGCTTATCTTTTGCTCTGTAAAAGCAAAAGCAGTTTCAAATGAGCATACAATCTCGGTGAGATCGAAGAGTTTGTGAACCTTGCTTCTGGAGAAGTCACCATCAGACCACAGTCCCTTAAGACTATGTCAATAAAAATTCTGAAGCAACCATTGCTCTAAATATTCATAGCTATAAATCCCATTCCTGTTAGTTTTCTGTTTCTGCCATAACCAAATACCACAAATTTAGTGGATCAAAGCAGCACAAACTTACTATCTTATGGTTCAAGAGATCACAAGTCTGTCACGAGTCTCATTGGGTTAAAATCCTTTCTGCACTCAGCAGGGCTGAGGAGAGAATCCATCTCCTTGCTTCCTGGAGGCCACCCACATTTTTTGGCTGATCATGCCATTTCTCTGTCTTTAAAGCCAGTAGCGTGATATCTTTATGATTCTGTTTCTATCATCACATCTCTTTTTCTAGCTCTCTCTGTTCGTCAGCCTTCCTCTTCCACATTTAAGGACCCTTGTGATTACAATGAGTCAACTCGGAGAATCTAGTATAATTCCTCCCATAAAGTCAGTTGATCAGCAAATTTATTCTATCTGCAACCCTAATTCCTCTTTGCCATGTAACCTAACACATTCACAGGTTCTGGAGATTAGGACATGGACACTTTGGGGGATATTAATCTGTCTACCATGCTGACCTTCTCAAAGCCTTTCCTTTTTCTGACTGTCCATCCCCACTTTCCTCCTCATATGACATGGTATTGAATGCACATCTTACTGGTTGCTTTTTCCTGGGCTTCTATTCATTTATAATACATTGGGAACCACTATGGATCAGATGCTGTGGTCGGTGCTATGAAGTTCATACCTGGTGAAAGTTGACAACTCCACAGAACTACAGGGATAGTGAAAGAGGCGTGTATGAGGTGCTGTTGTAGGCTAGGTTGACTGGGAGGCTGACTCTTACATAGACATCAGTTGAGGTTCAGGAAGTTTAGAGAAGGTCTTTGGGTCAACAACCATGGGCAGGAAGGGCCGAAAACAGGATGGGCAGAGAGAGAACTCTCACTGGAAACCAACCAGTCTCCTTGGTATTTCCCAACTCCTTCTTGGTCATCCCACCTTCAGGACATAGATTCGTAAGGGAGGGACCCAGATGAGAATACGCAGTGGCTCCAGTAACCTCAGATATTCCCAGATTCCATTTTCTGTTATCCCTACTCTCTTCTCTATCCAGGCCCCAGAGTTTCAGTGTTCATGCAACATTTGCTTGACCAGCTCTAAAAACTTATCTGTTAAACACAGGGGTAGCGTGGAAATTACTGATCAGTTTAAATTCCCAAAGGAGGCTTTTAATTCTCCAGGAAGCAGGAAGTAAGTCTGTAGAATTTAAGCGTTCCAAGTTGGACCTGCAGATGCATGGAGATATTTTAGAGTCTCAGCACTTCCCCTGCCCTTGAAATGATAACACAAGTCTCTATTCGTATGTATGACAGACTTTTTTTTTTTTTTTTTTTACCAGATGACTTCAGAAAGAAAACACAACAAAGCAAAACAAAACAAAAAAACATGCTTATTTAGAAGAGAATGGCAGGGACACTTTTTCTGATTCTCACATACCAGAACTCATAAGCACTCAACAGTGGAAATTCTAGAATCTATCTGTATAAATTGACTCTGCTATTTTAACCTGCTTCCTGGGGTCATTTTAATTATATCTGAAGAAAGAGTCATGAGAGGCAAATGAATTAAATTTCCTTTCATAAGTAATTACAATGCAAATCTAAAACTCTTATACCCCATTTCCTAGAAATAACTGGGGCAGAGCTTTTCTCTCTCTTTTTATTTTTACTTTTTGTCCCCTACTCATTTAGGAAAAGATGTAGTGATTAAGTAGAAATGGAAAAGCAATAATAGGAAGTTAAGTGTGAAAGGCAACTTAATGTCCTTGTTGCTCTGAAGGCTTATAGTGGAGTGTGGGTTCTCACCCTTTCGCCAAAGTAGCTTAATAATAGAACACACGTTAGTGCCAAGCTGAACTTCCTTTCCTTTCCTAAAGATGAACTAATTTAAAAATTTTGGTGGTTTACTTTATGCACCTTAATTCAGGTACTTAATTGGTTTAAGTGCTGCAAAATGAAGTTCTTTAAATGTTCTATTAGTATAAACTGCAGTGAAAATGGCACTTCTGATTGTGATTCTGAGTTTTTAAAAGACACTCTCTGTGCCCAAGCCCATTTGATCAGTGGGCAAACTGTGTTATTTCATCATTTAACACGCCTTCCTCAACATTTGCACCATCAATGACAGACCTCAAACATAGAGAGCATAGTTCCAAATGAAGCACACAACAGGATAGGCTCTAACATGACTTACAGAGGAGGGGTACTATTTTTGCAAATCCATTTTCTGGAGATCTTTGCAACTCAGAATGGACTGGCAGCAACATCACCTGGGAGGTTGTTAGTGTAGAATTTCAGGTCATACTACAGACCTGCTGAGTTGAAATCTGCATTTTATTAAAGCCTCATGAATATTCATAGGCAAGATTAATATTTGAGAAGAATAGGTAGAGAACATTCTAGGCTTCTATAATGCCTCTGTTTTCCTTTTTGCTCTATTCTATCAAATAGCATTATATTATTCAGAGTAGGCCTCTTCACATAAAACAACCCCAAATCTCAGGAGCTTAACAAAAAAAGGTAATTTTTCACCTCTTAGTCAATTGTGGACTGGGTGAGGGGCAATATTTCCTATGGCATTTGGGGAACAGTCATTCTATCTAGTGGCTTGTCTACCCCCAGGGATGTTCCAGTTCTTCAGTGGACCCCTGATTCTGAGCTTTCCATGAAGGAAGAGCCAACACATGGAGGAATGTGCAGGACCCTTTCATGGGTCAGGAATGGAGGCGAACGCATCATTGCTACCTGTCTCTCCTAGGTCAGGACTCAGTCACATGGTCACATCTAGCTGCCAGAGAGACTGAGAAAGGTCATCTATCTTTTCGCATAGAAGGGATAGAAAGTGTTTCTGATAAACTTTTAGTCAGTCTCTGGTTAGCTCATCCATCATCCAAGATCCAGCTAAAAGCCCTACCTCTTCCTGAACTGCTTCAGGGAGGTGGATGTCTTCTAAATGCCTAATGGCAGTTATTATTTGATCTTTTCATTTACACATTTCATAAATATCCTTGTATATTATCATTCAGGGATGTGTGTCTTATTTTCCATTATAATTAATAAGCACTTTTAAGGCAGTTGGTCATGCCATTCATTTTTTAAAAATTTTGCAGAGCCAAGATTACTTTTATGCATGTAATGAGCATATTATTAACATTTATTGATCAAGTTAATGAATATTTGGGGCAGTATAGCAGTTCTTCTATATCAGCATTTAGTAGATATCTTGTGACTTTTCAATGTCTGGATTTTATGCTTAAGCCCCAAATTTCATTAAAATTATCCTCCTAATCTCTTGTCACCTTTCTGTATATGTCACCAATTTTCTTGTCTTAATGCATCCTAATAGCAGTACACTGGTGGGGATATGACATGGGCCACTGAACACATCATTATGCCCATGTCATGGTCGAAGAAACCAAAGTCCCAAGCAGAAAAAATAATTTGCCTAAAATCATATAACTGGTAAGTATGGAGAAGCCAGGATTTGGATCCAGGTCAGCCTTATGGTTCCAATCCTGGATATTGTTAACTGTCCCCCAGATTTTCTTCGATAGATAACTGCATTCTCTCAACTATTCAAATAGTTGAGATCTATCTCAGTCATTCAAAACATGATTGACCATTGACAACATTGTAAAGAATTAAGTATAATTTATAGATGGTTTTCATTTTTTAGTTCCCATTTTGCCAGTGTTGTCCTAGGGAATGTAAGCTTGTTGGATCAGAGCTTTTAATTTATCTGTAGTTTGGAGTTTTTTGCATAAAATAAGGTTTCTAGCTATATCTAACCTTGTAGAGCAGGTATGTAAACTCAAATATAAGGACACTGAGTTTTATTGCAGTTTTGATGCCAAGACAAGTTTGGTTTTTGTTGTTGTTATTGTTGTTGTTCCTATTTTCTTTCTTTTTTTCCTTCTTTTTACTTGTCTCCCTGTCTGCTAAAAACATATTTTCTTTTCCTTAGAAATTAAAATAGTAACTTATATAGTTACTATTAGTATAGTATAGCTAAATAGTATATATTTATATATACTATTATATATATTCATATATCTATTATATATATGTGTGTGTATATATATATATTAGCTATAGTATAGCTAAATAGTATACTTAAGCCACACATTTTCTTTTACTTTGCCTAGATCTCAGTGGGCTCTTTGAGTCTGAAAATGTCTTCTTCCACTAAGTAAATATTCTAATATCATTTGTTTATTGCATATCCCCTCTTTGCTTTGCTGTCTTTTGGAATTCCAGTTTTCCATGTTTTAGGTCATGGATTAATCCTTCATCCTTTTCTTGGCTTTTTCTCATTACCATTTTTTTTTTATCTTTATGTACTTGAGGATTTTTTCGAGTTGATATTGTAAATCATATATTTGATTCACTGTATTACACAGTGTATAGTTCATTGCCCCTAAAACCTTTTATTTTATTTTAATTGAAATATAGTTGACATATAGTGTTATATTTGTTTCAGGTATGCAACATATTGATTCAACAATTCTATGTTACTCACTTCTCACTATGGTGCCATGCGGCATTATTATAATATTATCGGCTATATTCCCTATGCTGTACTTTTCATCTCTGTGATTTGTTTACTTTGTAACTGAAAGTTTCCCTGAGAATCTATATCACCGCATCCTCCTACCCACCTTCCCTCTGGCAACTACTAGTTTGTTTTCTGTTTAAGAGTCTGTTTTTGTTTGTTTGTTTTTGTTCCTTTGCTTTAGTTTTCAGATTCCACATATAAGCAAAACCCAGTGCATTTTAAATTTTGCTAGGCATGTCTTTCAAGAACCAAATCTTGTTCCTACTTCAAATAAGCAACTTTCTCTTGAAATTCATTCAGAAAATGAATCAGAAATTTTTCTCTAAGAATTTTTTTTTCTTCTTGGAGGGAATTTTTCTCAAAGGAAAATATTTGTCCTGAAGACTCAAAATAGTCATCTTATGATCTGATGATTTTTTTCACTATGCCTGGTGATTTTCTTTCATCTTCTAAAGAGCCAAGGTGGCTACAATTTTATTCCTAAGAAAAAAAGCAAATTTTACATGTGATTATTTTTAGTTTAGATAGGCGTGGGGAGAGTCTCTGATTTACTCAATGGTTTCTGCTGATTAATATTTCTCCATTGCACTGTGTCCCTTTTTATCTCTTAATTATCTGGGTGTTTCCCTGCCCCATTGTTGAAGCCCCTGAAAACGGAGAGTGTGACTATTCGTGCTGGAGCCTTCAGCATCGAAGACCCCAGGATCATTTTCTAATGGTTCCAACAAGATACCTGGTTGTCAATCTGTGTCATCTGACCAGCAAAGAGGAAGAAAGTTTCTTACTCTATACATTAAGAAAAATAATAGACTTAAATTTTAAGAAAAGATTTTATGTATTTATTTGACAGGGAGAGAGAGAGAGAGAATATAAGCAGGGGAGTGGCAGACTCCTTGTTGAGCAGCTGAGCAGGGAGCCCGACGTGGGGCTTGATCCCAGGACCCTGGGATTATGACCAAAGGCAGACGCTTAACCGACTGAACCACCCGAGTGCCCCATAGACTTAATTTCTTTAGAGTAGTTTTAGGTTTACATAAGCATGAGCAGAAAATACAAAGTTCCCATACATTCCCTTGGTCCCCTCTTCTTTCCCCAATTATTAACATTTTGGATTAATGTTGTACATTTTTTATAGTCAATGAGTGAATCTTGATACATTATTATTAACTAAAGTCCGCAGCTTATAATAGGGTTCACTCTTTGGGTTGTATACTCCATGGGTTTTGACAAATGCATAGTCATGTATCCATCATGACAGTATTACATAGGAAGTTGTTTTTGAATAGCTAAGTTCACCGTACTCTTTAGCTCCACAAGGTCACCAGTTAGCTTGGAAATAGTATCAGCTGCATTTTTTAGGGCCCAGGATTACTGAAACGCTGAACTGTGTGTACTTCAAAAACAATGACATTGGCTCTTCTTGGGGGAGAACAGCAGCAGTGTGGGCTGCACCGAGATTCGACACAATTGGAAAGAAATATGACCTTTATCAACACTAGAATGAAATTTCCAAAATCCTTTATGGAACAGAAATTTCTTTTCTATTAAAAGCTCTGTGGCCAAAAGAGAAAAAAAAAAACAAAACCCAAAGACAAAAAACAACAACTTCATGGTTTCCTTTTTCATTGACCCTGCTATTTTGACTGTGGGGGCATCTTTAATTAGGATGTGGATTCTATTGTTTATAGGAACTAGGAAGGGAGCTATACAATAAGGGATTGTTTGAAGGATGAGTATTTGGATTGTTCTTGCTCTCTGGTTATGGTGTGATGAAGGTAACTGGGATCTATGCCCTTGGCTAATATATATGAACTTCTTTATTGCTATTTCTGGCTTGCTGAAGCAATGCCCACTATGTCTCAGAATATCATTCCCTCCTCAGGTAAATTTTTGAAAACGTCTCCATTTGCTTTTTAAGCTTATTTCTCTTTTGCTTGCATTGGTTGACCAGGAATTATTTTTCTATTGCTCTGTAAAACATTAACACAAATGTAGCAGCTTAAACCTATTCCTGTTTGTTATCTCAGTTCTGGAAGTCAGAAATCTGGGTGGGTGGGACTGGGTTTTCTTCTCTGGGTCTCACACTTCAAGTCTTGCCTGGGCAGAGCTCCCATCTAAAGGCTCTGAGAAAGAGTCTACATTCAGGTTAATTCAGGTTGGTAGAATCCAGTTCCCAGTGGCTATGGATCCGAGGTCCATGTTTCCTTGCTGGCTGTCCTCAAAATTTCAAGACCACCAGCATTCCTTCACACATGTACTCTCCATTTTCAAAGGAGCAATAGCAGGTCAAGTCTTCCTTACATTTTATATGTCTTTAACTTCCATTACCAGTCTAAGAAAACTCTCGGCTTTAAGGGCTAATGTGATTACATCAGCCCCATCAGGATAATTAGCCTAGGCTGATTAAGGTCCACTGTGCTTTAATGCCTATACTCACAGGAATGATATTGTCTATAGTCTATGTCTGTAGTCATAGGAGTGATATTTCATCATATTCGTGTGTTCTGAAGATTAGAGCATGAACTCTTCTGGTGAGCATGCAAACTAGCATGTTTAGAATTATAATTATGCCTACTTCCCATCCTCTTGCCCCTATCCTTCGTGCTATCGTTGTCATATATTTTACTTTTATATGTGTTCTAAACACATAGAATATCATTACTATTTTTGCCTTAGACTGTTGTCTTTTAGAACAATGAAAAATAAGGATAAGAACCCTTTTGTTTTTATCTTCATTCTTCCCATTTCCAACATTATTAATTACTTTATGTAGATTCAAGTTTCTGACATATTCTTTTGTCTGAGGAGCTGCTTTTTTTTTTTTTTTTTTTTTTTATTAACATATAATGTATTATTTGCCCCAGTGGTACAGGTCTGTGAATCATCAGACTTACACATTTCACAGCACTCACCATAACTCATACCCTCCCCAATGTCCATAACCCAGCCACCCTATCCCTACCCCTTACCCCCCAGCAACCCTCAGTTTATTACCTGAGATTGAGTCTCTTATGGTTTGTCTCCCTCCCAATCCCATCTTGTTTCATTTTTTTCTCTCCCTACCCCCCACAGCCCCCCACCCTGCCTCTCAAATTCCTCATATCAGAGAGATCATATGATAATTGTCTTTCTCTGATTGACTTATTTCACTTAGCATAATACCCTCTAGTTCCATCGACGTCATTGCAAATGGCAAGATTTAGGGTTTTTTTGATGGCTGTGTAGTATTCCATTGTATATATATACACCACATCTTCTTTATCCATTCATCTGTTGATGGACATCTAGGTTCTTTCCGTGGTTCGGCTCTTGTGGACATTGCTGCTATAAACATTTGGGTGCACATGCCCCTTCGGATCACTACATTTGTATCTTTAGGGTAAATACCCCCAGTAGGGTAATTGCTGGGTTGTAGGGTACTCTATTTTCAACTTTTCGAGGAACCTCCATACTGTTTTCCAGAGTGGTTGCACCAGCTTGCATTCCCACCAACAGTGTAGGAGGGTTCCTCTTTCTTGAGGAACTGCTCTTAATATTTCTTTAGAATAGGTCTGTTGGCAATAATTCTCTCAGTTATTGTTTGAGAACTTCTTCCTTTGTTCTTTATGTTAAAAGATATTTTCACTGGGTGTAGAATTCTATGTTGACAGGGTTTTTTTTTCAGAGCTTTAAAGATATCACTCTATTTTCTCTTAGCTTATGTGGTTTCTAATGACGAGATTCCGGTAACTTTTATTCTTGTTCTATTAGTAATATACCTAATTTCTTTGAATGCCCTTCAATTTTTTATATAGCAATTTGAATGTGATATGCCTAGATTATTTTTATTTTTTCCTGCTTGATGTGCTTTGAGCTTTTTGGATTTGGAATTTGGTGCCCATAATTACTTTTAGGAAATTATTGGCAAACTACTCTTTTATACAACTATATCTCTTTTCTTTTTCTGTGATTCAAGTCATGCATATTTTAGACCATTTGAGATTTTCCTATACTTCTAAATAATGGTCCTATACTGTTTTTATTTTCACTCATTTTCCCTTTATACGTCAGTGTGGATAATTTCTGTTGAGCTATCTCCAAGTTTATTGCTTCTTTCCTTGGGCCCTGTTCAGTCTACTGAGGAATTCATAGAAGGCATTCTTCATCTCAGTTTACAGTTTTTCAGCTGTACTATTTGCTTTTGATTCTTTGTTATAAATTCCATCTCTCTGCTGAAATCACCCATCCGACCTGCATGTTGCCTACTTTTTACATTAGGATCTTACTGTGGTAATAATAGCTGTTTTAAATGCCTTGTCCAATAGTTCTAGCATATTTGTCCTATCCAGGTCTGGCTCCAGCGATTGTGTTTTCTCTTGCCTTTTTGTGTGTGTCATAGCTTTTTTTGAAAGTCAGACATCTTCTGTAGGAGAGCTATCAGTAATGTAAATATTTTTTATGTTTAGAGATGTGTATGCCTTTTCTACTGAGAGGCCTTTAGAGTTGGGGGCAAAGATGAATTAATCTAGACAGGAGTTGAGCTGCGTTGGAGGTTTGTTGTTGCTATGGTTACCTGAGTGTACCACAGACATTAAATTCCTCTAGTGGAATCTACTGTTAAAGGTGAAGGTTGATTTGAGGTCTTTTTTTTTTTTTTTTTCAATTTCTACTTTTCCTTGGATCTAGATTTTTCCTTTGTGTGTGCCCTGAAGAGAATCTGTCTTCTGTACCTCTTCAGCTATATTTTCCCATCACCTTTAGTAAGGGAGTTCTCTGATACTCTTAGGAAACCTCAATCTTACACAGGCAGTTCATCCTGGTTGTCATGTGCATGCTTTTGCATGTTCTCCGACTATAGCATGTGGTCCTAGTCAATATTTCTGCTCCTCCCCCAACTTCGTATGGCTCTCCTCTTCCCCAGCTGCAGGGATTGCACCAACATCCTAAGGTAGTTACCTTTCTCCATGCAAATTAGGGTTCATGTTCTTTAGGGAAGATAGTGGAGATAGGTCTAGATAGAATTTCAGTAGTGGCTGCTGTTCCACTTTCCAAAACAGCAATATCTGGGAAGCTTTCCAGGATTCTCTCTAATCCTCTCTGTGAGCACCTGTGGATTCATGGAAGGAAAGCATGCCCAAGGATGTAAATCCTCCTATACATCTGTGGCTTCCAGTGGCTTCAGACTCTTGCACTGATATATAATTAATTGTAATTCATTACAGTTTTAGCAATTCCTTAAAACATGTTAGCTTCATACCGGCTTATGTGTTGCCCCTCAGCCTCTGCCCCAGCCAAACAAATCCTTGGTTCCTGTTTCTCCCTGCAAATGCCAATCTCTTTCTAGGTGTAAAATTGTCTATTTTCTCGATGATCTAAACTTTCTGATGGGTCCAACAAAAGTTGGTCATTTGAGTTGGTCTGGTGTTACCAGTTTGAATGCCCTTTGCGGCTCTCCATATTTCTGAGCTGAAACTGATATACTATGTATTTTAATTAACTCATTCTTAGGTAAATATTTAGCAGCATCTAGACAGCACATCCAATACTGCAACAATCTTCCTGACAATCAGAATTACTCCTTAATGCCCTGAATGTAGACATCTTGTTATTTGGAGTTGTGCAATCAAAAGTCAATCCTATTTTCTTTGAAAGCAGTTATGTTAATTTGGCTTATGAATTTTACAGAAGAAAAAGTGACTCATTGACATTAGTGTTTCCATAGTGTTTCTCTGGTGCCTTGTATTGTTCCTGTGGCACAGTGTTTGTGCGTCTACAACCCCCTCCAGACAGAGTCTTTGAGAGAAGGCGTGATGGCTCATCTGCTGTTGTCCTACTGCCAAGCACAATATCTGGTATGGAGTGGGAACTCAATAAGTACTTGTCTGATGTTGCTCAATATCTCTGGATCCCGCTCAGTGAGTTGATGCACTTTCTGAGAGTTCTTTGATTTCCTAGACAGCTGTATCTCAAGAGCTGACCAAAGTCTTCTCCCAACTGTTTGGCTTGTATTATACAATAAAAAGCACACAATTCAGATGTGCTCTGAGAAAGCCTGGGGCATGTGCCAGCATGATGTGTGGTGCTTTGAGGAGCCTTATTTCTTAGGCGGGGAACCAGAAGCCACTGGATGATCTCCAGATTTAACTACTGTGTCTTGTAGTTGCAGTATTTTTAATGCTTAATGAAAAATAGCATTTTAATTTGAACTCTTTAAGGCAAGAAGAGGCTTACATTAAGAACAAGTATAAGCAGACATGGAGGAGAGATGGAAGAACAGTGACTGCCTTCATTACGAGTGTGCAGTTCAGCAGAAATGATGCTCTGGGTGAATCTTAAATAGTCTGGCAAAGTGAAATCCCCTCAGCTCATCTGTGAAGTCAGTGAATATGGTAATCTGCATGTGACAGAAGCCTCCACAGCTGCTTCCCGGCAGTGCAGTCTGACAGGGGGATTTGTTTTTGTTATAAGGCTCACTGGACTCTCCATAAGGCATGAAAGAGAAAAGTTTGACCCTCATTTGCAACAAATAACTCTTTAGATGCTGATTTCTGCTGCCTTAGGGTCTTGATATATGTGCAAGGAATAGGTAGTGGGGTTTGATTGGAAGAATAAAATTGATTATAGCCTGCCCCTCTGGTCCCCCCACCTTCTTCCTTTCACCACCCCCGCTGCCCAAATCATATATTCACAATTCACTTAAGTTGCTCATTTCCACATCTCTCTAGAGGATTTAAGGCTGCTGACTTGGCAGGTCAGATCCCATGTATCTTGTCGCTGGTCCTACATTGCTGTTGTACCAAAGAAGGTAGGAGGATGTTATAGAAAGAGAAGACAGATCATGGGTTTTAAAGCCGGCCAGGGCTGGGTTCAAATCCGGATCCTGCTATTTTCTAGCTTTATGATCTTGGTCAAGTGATACAGTCTTTCTGACTCTCAGTCTCATATCTATAATGTAGAGGGAGAAGCATAAACTCAGAATTCTTAAGAGGATAAAATAATATGTATACGATGTGTGATGAGGATGAACAATTTATGTAAGGCGTTTGGTTCATAAAAAGGGGATTTAATAGACGGTAGTCATTATTACTAATATCACTATTGCTTATTTTCATCCCTGGCTCATGAATTTGCTTTCAGCTGTTTTCCAAAGCCCTTACCCTATAGACTCAGCCACATATGTCGAACTCCTCCTCATGATCAAATCCTTCATTTGGCAAGGTGCTCAGTCCCTTAGCTTACAGATATGTAGAGTGTTGCTTGATTCTTATAGCCTGAGCCCATGGCAGGCTTTACTCCTAACCCATGTTGAAGCGCCTCCCTGCAGGAGGTTTAGATAGCTCTATCTCTGCGAGTGCATGTCTGGCCATGTGATTTACCTGGACCAGTGAAAAATAAGCACAAGTGGTGTGTTCCTGCCAGGCAGAGCCTTTAACCTGTGGGTGATCATTTTTTTCCATCTCTCCAATGACAGAGGCACATCAGGATGGATCTTCTCAAGGCTTGGGTCCTTGCATAGCTGTGATGAACAGGGTCTGGTGACCATGATAGGAGTATGAGCAAGAAGTAACTTTTCTGTTGTAAGCCAGAGGTTTTTGATTTGTTACTATAGCATTACCCATCCCATCCTAAGTTCTATGAGTCTTATCCTTCAGTTCTAGCTCCAGTTAAATGTCTGTTTACCTGCCAGCAGCTCCATCAACCTGTGTGGATCTTCGGTCCCTGTCAAGTTGTTTTGCCCATCCAGTGGCTGTCAGAAGGGTGTGCAAGCCAATGCTTCTGCTCAATCTATCTTTTCTTCCCACTTATTGTACTCTGATTTTAGTCTGCTAAAACCTGCTCTAAATGTCAAACTGAATTACACACAGGCATAAAGAAAGATGGGGCTGGGAAGGGTGGCTCTGGGATTCTTCAATTCTTCTACTCTCCCTGCATTTCCCGCCTCTGATTCTTTTTGCCTGCTGCTCAAACTCAACATGCACTGCAGTTCCCTACAGAGAGGCTGGGGCTACAGTTGGTAGGGCTGACAGAGGCTGCATTGCTAGTCTTGGGCCATCTGTCCTCCCTCCAACTATACTGCTCATGGTGAGCAGTGACTGTGTCTGCCTGTCCTTGTCTGCCTCTTGAGCTGTCTGTGTTTTCCTCACCAATACAGGGTCCCTCATCTCCATATGTATCCTTAATCGTGCTTCCAGGTCCCAGCACTATGGTCGGGAGACCCGAGCAGGTGCCATCCTACTGGCTAGGTTCAGTGTGGTCTGCCTTGCCTCTCCCGATGCCACGTTGAGGTTCTGTCCTGTCCCTGAACACCTCTCTGGCTTTTACCCTGACTCAGGATCCTTCCAGGGTGGAGCCTACTTCCCTATTGCAGCCTCAAGGATTATAACCAGCACTCAGAGCTGACCTCTTTGGCCTGAGCTGTCACTTTGATGTCCATTAATTATTAGTGGCTACAAAGAACAGAAACCATCTCAAACAAAAAGAGGTTTACTGTGAAGCTCAACAAATCTCGGAACTAGAAAAAGAAGGTCATTGGAAACCAAGGGAACTCTTACGACCAGTTACGGTCTGGTATCAGCCTCTCGTGACCCTCATGGTTTCTGTCATAGGATCTCTATGTTTCAGCCACTGATTGTTGTTTAACAAAATACTGCAAGGTGCATTGGCCTAAAACAATGAGAGTATTTTGTTTCTCATGATTCTGTGGGTTGGCCAGGTACTTCCTCTGCTTTAAGTAGTGCCAGCTAGTGCCCCGGGATGGCTGGAATTTCCAAAACGTCCTCCCTTTCTTGAATGGCAGTTAGTGCTGGCTGGGACTAATGGCCAGGCCTTTGGTTCTTCTCTGTGTGCTACTGCCTTTTATCCTAAATGGTTATCCGTATGCTGTTTCATGGGATACCTTCACTAGCTAGGGAGCTAGGGAGCCAGGGAGCCTCCCAGGACTTGACTCACATCTATTGCAGTATGAATGTTCCAAGAGGGACAAGAAGCCAGGATTTCTGCTTTCAGTACCTGCCGTTTTGTCGTTGATTGCCTGAGCAGACAGGTGCTGTTCCACATTTTACCTCTGCTGGGTCAATTACAGTGATTTCAAAGGACATAAATGTGTCTGACAAGTCTCATTGGAAAGAAAATTCCTTCAGATTAACAATAAATTGATCTGATTACACAATCCTGGGATCATTCAGAAGAAAAACGCAAGGCTGAAGTGGAGTGGCAATCTTTATTCATATCAATCTGTGAGAAAATGGAGTGTAAGGAAAGCTCCAGGCAAGGAATGAAAAAATGTCTGCTCTCTGATGGCCAAAAAATACCTGCATCCCAATGATGAGGGTGTGCAGGACAGGTATTTAGAAACTATTAAGAGAATTGATTAAAAGAGATTACTTTTTGTAATGAGGCGAAGATCTCAAGGTCTTAATATTTGGAACAGAGATGGGAGGTGGCTTTGCCCTTTTGTTAGCGACTACCACGTTATTTTTAGACAATTTCGTGAGCCCTGTGAGGATCAATGGAGTGGTAACCTACTCTACCTGTGACCTGTGACAGTAGGCTTGACATGCATGTTAAGTCACACCACCTAGCCATGATGGGGAGAGACTAATTGATTGGCCTAATAGAGACAGAGAGATTGCACTCAGTGACAGGGTAGCTGTTTCTCTTGATGGATCACCTCTGTGGTAAAGACTTATCTGACTCTCCCAGGCAAAATGACTCCTTCTTTCCTCTCTTCTCTCATAGTGCCTGGATATACATCTGTTAAAAGACTTCTCCAATCTGTTCAATCAAATATTTATTCAGTCCTTATTAGATGTCATGTTCTGTGCTAAAGGGCAGCAGCAGTGCATCAATTCATCATCTCTATCTTACTGCATTACTTCAAATCCTTACCAGCTCTTTCTTGGACTGTAGTACTCAGGAATATAATCCTCATTCCCAAGAAATGTATAGTCTGACAGGAGATTGCCATAGATATTGTTGATTAAAAACCAAGCCAGCATTACTTCTACTCTTCTCTCTGTTGGGTCCTCCTCCATCCCATGACTTAGACAAGATCCCAATCAGTCCAGACCCATCATGGCCAATGAGTGATTGGTTTGTGGTGGGGCCATGTGATTCAACACTTGTCAACATAAAGGGAACTTGGCAGCAGAGCCTTCTAGGAAAGATTTCTTCATTGATACAAAGAGACATAGAAATGCAGGATGTTTTCATTTGTAGATTGATGCCTGGAAATGCTATATTCACTTATTCCTCGAAAGGAGAGCTTGCCTTCAGACGAGCCAACAGGGTAGCAAAGAGGTGGGAAGAACCTGAGTTCATGATGCTATCTTTAAGTTGTTCAAATAACCCAAACTAGAGGTATCCTACAATAGACTATCTGATCTGATGCTTATGCCAGTTACTGGCTGAGTGCTTACTGTCTGATAAAGGATGGAACTGATAAAAGGTAAACTAACTGTAACAATTAAGGCAGAATATGAGAAATACAAAAAAAGAGATGCAAAGTGCTTTAAGAATTCAGGAGAAGGAGGTAGTACAATTCACTGCAGCAAGGAGAAACAATAAGAAAAATCAGACTTACAATGTTGTCACTCACAGGCAGCACATTTAGATCATAGGTGGTTTTGGGTATGTGTCTGGCTTACTGAAAATTTTAAGCCAGATGTAAAAAGAAAAAAAAAAAAAGGTTCTTTCCTACAAAAGTGAGTATTTATTCTTGCATACTTTGCTCCATTGCCCACCTAGCAATACAGGCTGGGATTGGGGACTGGTAATCCCAATCAATGGGGCCTGCACTTTTCTTGATGCCTGCTGTTCTTGCCGCCTGCCTGGACCTGTTGGTGTTTGATTGCTGTCTCTGTGAAGCATTTACTGCAGAAGAAGCTATTATATGTGCTATTAGTGACATTGAGAGTAAAATTTATCAGAATAATAGTAAAATAAGCCAGGAGGTTT
>CM052896.1:113171730-113240440 GCA_028534135.1 Potos flavus | reverse complement strand
TCTCTCTCTCTCTCTCTTTCTCTCTTTTAGATTATGAGGTTAAAAATAGGGGAGTGGACTCATTTGAAGGCATTTAAGAGTTAGAAAAAGATCCATTTGACCTTAAGCCTGTTTCTAAGCAGAAGGATCGAGTTCATTGTGTGTTGAGTGCAATGAGACTTCTTAATAAAAAGATTGATGCCCATGGAGTCTGCTATAGCACTTGGTCTACAGGATCCCTGAGGTACTATATATCCTAGTCCCTTATTTTCCTAAGCACTTTGAGTATGAGGACACATTATGGGCTACAGGATCCTGTCGTTATATTTAATATACTGTTGGATTTACCTACTAAGGTAGACGACTGATTAAGATAAATACAGACAATGATCTCATCTTGGAAGGAATTTCTTTTGCAAAAGAATTTGACAAGAAGATCCCCTTTTTATCTGGACAACAAAATAGATCAATTTCTCAAAACTGTCATGTTTGGCCAGTTCATCTGGTAAGAGAATGGAAAAAGGGAGACATCCATCAATTTTATAATCTATAGTCTATCATTCTGACCAAATCAGGAAGAAGTGTACATGGAGAACATATTTGCAAAGAAAAGTTATTTTCAAAATGTCTGGAGCAGGGAAACAAATTCCATCAGCTCAATTTCAACAATATATGCAGATAAGATTTTACTCTTGAGAAGTCTCCATTTGCCCCCATTAGCTATAAAACTTTTACCACTGGCCAGCAATAGCATATTGGAATTAGTTATGTGGCTTTTAAAAAACACAACCGTGATGTAATTAGCATGTTAGTATAAGCTTAATGATGTTAAAATGGAAAAGCTAGTGATGTGCTTTAAAAAAAAAAACCTAAGAAATTATCTAAATGAAATTGGCTCCCTTCCATTCTTTCTGCTTGTTCTTCAGGTAACAAGTTGAATGAAGAGTTAGTACTGCTGCGGATGGGAATACCTGCAAAAACATGCAACAGATCTTGAATTGTTGAAGTCCAGAGAGAACAATGGGAATGAAAGGTGAGTGTCTGTGTGGAAGAACAGAGCAGCCTGGCTTTAGCACTATTCAGAAACACTGAATATTTTGTTGAAGGTTTCATTTGGGATACCAATTTAGCTACAAATAGCTAGAAGAATCAAAAAACTTTTTCTAAAATTCAGATATAGGTGTGAAAACCAAAGGAAAGATTCCACGCACAATGAAATCCTCTAAATGGCTGTCAGAATTCTCATGATAAAATACTTACAATTTTAAAGTCATTATTTTTCACAAATAAAAGTTAAAATGGAAAAATAATACATCATTTTCCAAACAAGCAAATTTGCTTATTTGCTTATTCAAATTTCCCTATTTGCTTATTCAAATAGGCAAATTTGAAGCCTAACCTAGGCTTTGACGGAAAGCAGTAGGTGTTCAAAGCAAAGCAATCTGGAGCATGGCGCCAGACTGCTGGTCTTGTCCCCCAAGTCCCTCTTATTAAATGTGACCCTAGGTGTTTGTCTTAACTTTTCGGTGGCTCAGTTTTCTCTTTGGTAAAATTAGGCTGTTAATAGTATCTCATGGGTTATTTGGAGGAATAAATGTGATGACACATATAAGTGCTTAGCAGTGTTCATGACCTGTTCATGTGGTCAGCAGTCAACACACAGGAAGTGCTTATTAAATATCAGATATTATTGTAAAAGTATCTTATATTTTTCGTGTTTGACTGACTTACGTATTTTGAGACTATTACAAAATCTAGAAAACATCTACCCCTGTAAAGATAATTTTGCATAGAAAGGGCTTAGGAATTCTCTGTTGGATAAATATATACATGTATGAATTGGTCAATTTTAGCTTTCTGGCTCTGTGTGTTGATATAAGAAAGATAGGTAAATTGATATAAAAGTTATTTGGATAGAAGAATACCATTTTATGGTAAAAATCAAACAACATTTAAATGTTATTTTGCAGTCAGGAATAACATTAAGTCCCTTTGTATTTTACGCATCACTAAAAATCTATAGACATTTGAAAAATGGTATATTTGTGCACAAGGCATTTTTTATTCAGTGAAAGATATTCGTTAAGAGTTGTGTGCTCCCTCTCAGTGGGTTGGCTAGGTGAGTGATACCACATACGTGATACCTAACTTCTGAGGACTTCCTCACTTCTAAAATGATCATATGAGTAAGACCTACCACATAGGCTTGTGGTAAAGATTAAATGATATAATTCAGGTACGTCATTAGCACACTTCCAGATACATATCAAGAGCATGATGTCACTATTGTGACAGACAATACATGATGTATATGTGTGTTATAGAATTGCTCTCGTGAATTCTGGCAGCCTGTGTGAGCCCTCAGCCTCCAGGTTGGAAGCTTGTGGAAGGAGCCAGCAGTGGAATGTTTTGGGTTTGAGCTCTTAGCTGTTCTTTCGCTTGCCAGCAACATATACCTCACTTGCCAAGGAGGTTTACCAGTAAGCTATTTCTGAGTAACAAACCATCCCAACAATTAATGGCTAAAAGGAACAAACATTTAATTATTTCTTACACTTTTAAGTGTTGCTTTATTGCTTTCTCTGGTTTGGGCCAGCTTGGCTGGGGTTCAATGGCTTAGGACAGCCTCACTGACATGTCTGTGGTCTCAGGTGGGACAATTGGCCATTTGGAATGGCGGAGACATCCCTCTACATGGTTTCCAAACCTCTAGGAGGTCAGCCCAGGATTATTCACATAGTTTTGGAAGGGGTCCCAGAAAGAAGGGAAAAGCCCAGTCTGCAAGAGCTTTTATAGCTTCTTCTTGCTTCACATTTGCTAATGTTCCATCAGCTAAGGCAGATCCCATGGCCAAACCCAGATTCCGGTGGCACAGAAATAGACTCCATTTCTGGACCAGGGCAGCTGCAAGGTAGAAACATACAAAGAGAGATGGGAAATATTTGTGGAAATTTTGCTTCCTATTACAAAAAGCAATTTAATTTCAGGAGTTTCCGAGCTTATTCACTTGCATTTAAGTTGAGCTTCAGATCTTTGATAATTTCTTGTTGGTTTTAAAGGACATTTGGAATCTCTTCTGAAATGGGTATTCAACGCAATTCCAATGTGGGACCATAAATTCCTCATTATCTTCCCCACATTTTGAAGATGGGTTCTCAACATGGTGAAGTGCAATACTTATTTTTCAAATATATGCAAATGAATTATAGACAAGCAAAAGAATGGACAATGTATTAACTACCTTGTTCCTTTTTGTATTTTAGTTTATACTTGTCAATACATTAATACTTTCACCTTCTAGTATCCAAATCCACGTTTATTTCATGTTTACTAGTTGTCTCTCTGCGGTCGGAGTGTCGGCCTGTGGTAGCTGGCATTATGGCACCAGGCCTCCACCTCTCCTGCATCCATAATCATGGCCTCGTGGTGAGCAGAGTCAATTTCTCTGCTCTTTGATTTTGGGCGCGGCCATGTGGTTTGCTTTGGCTAAAGGCATGTGGTTAGAAGTGACAGTATGTCAGTCGAAGACTAGGGGACTAGGCTTTAAGATGTATATAGACTTGTTCTCTTGAATCTCTGCCATTGCGTAAGAACATGTTCTGTGAGCCTTCTGGTTTGAGAGGAATGAGGCACATGTACAGCAAAGCCACACCAGGCGACCCACAGCCCTGGAAGGAGAAGTAGAGCTTCTCTAAAAAGCCGAAATTGGGCGGACTCGGCCAAGCTTGACCTTGAACAGCCTAACCTTAGTGTACTGAAGACATGTGAACCATGATAAATGATTGCTACTTTAACCACCGTGCTTGGAGTGGTTCCGTATGCAGCAGAAAGAAAGCACAAGTCCCTGGAATGTAGGTTGTCGTCCGTGATGTACTGATGGATACGCAATAGGAACACAAGATACATTTATCTGTTGGTTAAAGTTTGCACATTGCATTAGCTTTCTGTTGCTGTCATAACAAACAACAGCAACTTTAGTAGCTGAGAACAACACAAATTTGTTATCTCATTGTTCTATAGGTTAGAAGTTTGGCCTAATTTCCACTGGGCTAAAATGAAGGTGTCAGCAGGGCTGTGTTCCTTTCTGGAGGCTCTAGAGCAGAATTCATTTCCTTGCATTTTCCAGCTAAAGGCTGCCTACATTCCTAGGTTCAAGAATCCCTTCTTTCATCTTTGCGATGGGCTCAATTATGTCCCCCCGGCCCCAATTTGTATGTTAAAGTCCCAATTCCAAGGAAAGGGGCCTCAGGAGAAACCAAACCTACTGACTCCTTGATCTTGGACTTCTAGGCTCTCAAATTTGAGGGCATAAATTTCTGTTGTTTAAGTCCCCTAGTCCGTGGTGCTTTGTGTGGCAGCCTGGGCAAACTCAAACGATCTTTGAGGCCAGCAACTAGCATCTCTCTGACCATTTTTCCCTTATCAGTTCTCTCTAGCCAGGAAAAATAGTCTGCTTTAAAAGAACTCACAGGATTAGATTACGCCTACCCAGATAATCCAGGATAATGTTCCCCTCCAAGGGACCTAACCCTAATTGCATCTACAAAGTCCCTTGCGACCATATCACAGGTTCCAGGAAAAAGGATGTGAGCATTTTGGGAGTGAAGGGGCATAATTCTACTGACCAGAGACATAAGAGGTAGTCCTGAGATTCTATGAATTCATAGTCTGACCAATAATGAATAAAGATTAATGTTGTCATTTTGAGAGATTAGTGCCATGAGAACAATCATTTAGTAGAGATCATTAATTTTTTTCCTTGCATCTTCTCATTTCCTAATTCTAGGGTCTACGTGTTAACTCACATTTACCTTACTCCTTGTTTTTCTAGCAGAATGCCTGAGGATTTAGTCCATCCACATTTCTGCCATTAAAGAGCCTTCTACACTAACCCATTTCTTCAAAACTTGCCTGTTTTTACAAGATTCCCTCTAGCTCTTTCTGTCTGTTGAACCCTGCCTCTCTACTGAGGAATTATTAACAAAAACCATCCACTGCAATAGAATTTCTTCCAAATTATAAATATACTCCATGGAAAAACCTCTGTGAATCTTTTTCTTTGGAAAACTTGATGCTGCCATTGGAAAGCTGGGGAATGAATTGCATGGCATACTTGGTTTTTTTCATGATCTGGGTCTCAGAAGCTCTATTAAAAGTCTATTAAGTACCTTATCAGCTTCCGTTGGAGCCACAGATGAGATCTTCGTGTTGGAATTCATTTTCCACTCATGCCAATTATACTATCAGAAGTGTGCTGTGCTGAATTTTTGTATTTGCATTTGATAGCTCGGGCCAGCTGGTAAGCACTTTCCACTGTAAATTAAGTGTCATGTGCATCTTTAAATTTAGATATTTAAACACATACCAAATACTATGCTGGAAAGATGCAAAGAAATACCAAACAGGAACTGCATTTTTGGCAGATTCACAATTGCACATTTGGCCATCAGTGAAACCACTCTACCCACAGTAGGACCCGGCGGGGGGTGGGGGGGTGGGGGTGCAGGGCGTGGTGATGAGTGGATCACAACTCTTTTCTCTCTGGTCAGAAACCAGCTTGCCTCTTCTTATGACAACCTCTTACTCTTCCACACCTTAACATTCAGCTTTTGTATTCTGGAATAATTCCCCCAACACAAAGTGACAGTTGCTTTCCAAGGGATAAACACAGCCCCGAATCCACTATGACCTCTTCTGATGTTTCTGCTGGGACTTCAGCTGGTGCTCTGCCGAAGACCAAAGTTCTTAGGCTTCTCGAGAATGTAATACCTCATGGCTCATTTGAAATTGAGTCGGCACAAAGCGAAGCTTTACGGCAGGAGCTGAACCCAGTATCCTGGGTGGCATCTGGCAGTGTGTGATCTCAGGCACGTATGTCAGGGACGGGAAGTCCCCAGGGGCTTTCTCTTGTGTTGCTCAGCTTAAGCAGAAGGAGAGGAATGAGGACTTAAAGTGTCATGGGTTTCATGCTAGAAACATTTGGATTTACATTCAGTTATTTCAGCTGTCAAGTTCCTGCAGTGGATAAAGATGTTTGCAGTCACTCCATGAGATACCTCTGTGCAGGATAGGATTTTTTTGTGGATTTAGAGAAAACAGCAGTGACAGAAGTTCAGCAAATATTTTTATCACCCTAACTGGATGTCAACGATGAGTAAGAGGTAGAGGAGGAGTCCCGCACACAAATTTTGCCTGTTTCTAAACACTCTGTTTTGCAGTGTTTGGCAGCTCATGGGTAGGACAAGAAAAGGAAGTTAATTCCTTTCTCTCCTGATGTTGTGCCCCAGGAGAAAAATCTCCTTCTACTCATAAACACATGAGGACTTGTCAGCTGTGTTGGATCAGGAAATATGTTTTTTCATAATTAGATTTTATTTATTTATTTTAAATTTATTATTATTATTATTATTATTATTATTATTATTATTGGGAGGTGGAGGGGCAGAGGGAAAGGGAGAGAGAGAATCCCAAGCAGGCTCAACACTCAGCGAGGAGCCCAACTTGGGCTCGATCTCACAACCCTGAGATCACGACCTGAGCCAAAATCAAGAATCAGAGGCTTAACCGACTGAACCACCCTGGCGCTTCACATAATTAGATTTTTAAGCAAAAATTTAAAAGCATTATTTTCTCCAGATGATTGGTATGCTGTTCAGGCTACTACTGAGGACTCTTACGTTAAAGAGAATATTAGGAGTTGTGGTAGTCGCACCTACGGTCTCACTTTTTATCCTTCTCTGGACCCACCCCTTTTGCCATGTGAGGTTGCCTTTCCCATCCGAGGAGAGGCAGAGTCGGTTTCCCTGTCCCATGTGATTTGCTTCAGCCAGCAGAATGAGGCAGGGGTGATGGTGTGCCATTTCTGAGCTGAGGCCTCCCAAAGCCTTCGCGTGTTTGTGCTTTCCTTCTGTGTCTGTGTTGCCGTGTGCAACCTCTCGCCTATCTACAGAGGCGTGAGTGAGCCAGCCAGCCTGCAGACACGGGAGTGAGGGGAGTGAGCAAAGCTGAGCCCCACCTAGGTCAGCAGACTCCCCAGTGACGTCCAGACACAGGAGGTGTAATAGTGAATGATTATTGTTTTAAATCCTGTTTTATGTACTTTATTAGGCAGCACGTTTATGGCAACAGTTCATTGACCCTAGAGTGTTAACAATTAACAAACATTTGCTAGATATTTGCAAAATGAATGAATGAACAAAACTATATCCAGAGTATTTCTCTATGCGTGTATGTATACACAAATGAGTATATAGACAAAAGCAAAATAAAAAGACAAACACACACCACAGTGTATATTTTCACCTGTCTACAGGTAGACCCTTCCATGTTTTAGCTCTCATAGTTCTCCATTAAAAGCTGGTTTGAGATTAATTGGCTGGTTGCCAAGCTCACCCAATGTGAGAGGCAAGTCTTTCTACCATGGCTGTCCAGTTTTATTGTCCCATTGGGTATGATTTCAATAACTGTGTAATTCATTTTCATATATTTTGTCATTCACAAACTAGCTTTCCAAGCCACTATGTAAAATAAGTAGTTTGCAGACAAAAGGACAGTGGTATTGACCTCCCTCTCCCCACAGAAAGGAAATACATGAAATTTTTAAAATTTCCTTGGTGTTACCACCACTTTAAAAAAAACACAATGTCTGTTACAGGCAATGTTAAAACTGTGCTAAAGAAAATGATCAGAAAAATTTTCTTCCACATTAGTGCTGTAATTGCACTTAAGGAGAATATAGAAGGATTAATTAATTTCACTGCTCAATGGGAGTTTGATTCTGGCTTTAAAAGCTAAAATTGGAAGTAAAACCTTGAGTTGATAATGGCATTTGAGTTTTTTAATCAATTACTGTCTCTTAACCTATTCAGCACAGTGGTTCCAAAGAATGAAAAGAGAAGACATATCTTCCAGAAATGAACTGAAGTGATAGTTGATAAGTTACTAATCGAGCATCTTATTTCTAAAACATTTTAAGTGTTTAAAAAATTTCTTTTAGACTGCTCAATGGCTTTTTAATATACATATTATAATTGTATATTATACATATATATTATATTATGTTTTTGTGTATTAGTTATATCTTTTTTGTATATATTTTTGTGTATCAGGTATATTATTGTGTGTATATGTATAATATATATCTGTGTATGCATGTATATATAATTTATATATAACATATATATTTATGTGCCAGTTTTGGGTCATTGGACTGGATGTAATTCTAACTTGGTACAAATTACAGTTCCCACTGAGTGTTTAGAAAGCCCCAAGACTGTGGTTTTGAGATTAGCTATGATGGGGCCTGATGACCTTGACTCCCGCTAAGATAGTGGGAACCACTAGTGAACCACTAGTTCTTTCCCATATGTGCATATTTTTAATAGAAATAAAGAATGTCAAGGGAACTAGAATTTGAGGAGAACATGCCCTCGGCCATTAAACAATTATCCATTTTGAGCTTCTAGGATTTAACAGAAAAAATAGTTGGGAGTATTGTTCATTCCAACCAAGTTTCAGATTTTCTTCCCTCCAGATCCTCGTAAGATTCTAAGTGCCTTATTGTATAAGACCCAATAATCTGGACTTCCTATTAATGACAGAGTTATTTTATGTGTAACTATATATGCTTTGTTAAATCTATAAAAATAGCAATGCCAGAAAACATATGAGCTATATCTTAGGAGAACATCAGGGATAGGAACATTTTCTTAGTCTTTTTCTGGCCTATGTACCTGTAACTGCTGTCTTCAGTTGGAGGATTGGTAGAGAAAAAATCCAAGTCATCATTGATGGAATGACCCAGTTGATCTCATGAGTGATTTGACCAGTAATAGAATGATTTGATCAACAAACAGATCTGTAGATCATTTCATTTCTAGGGAAGTTTTGAATGCTAAGAACTATTCTGAAGACTGATAATGAATGTAACTTGCTTACCTGGTGAATTTAGAACAATTTTAACAAATCACAGACTTGTATAGTGTTAGTGCGTATTTTGAGGAATTTAAAAATAATCTTTCTTATGTGATTATTTAGGTGATTTTTACCTTCATTTATAGGATGTTTGTATGTGTATCTGAATGTTGTATGTGCATCTGTATGTGTGCATGTGTGTGTGTGTTGGGAAATATGAATAAGAGTTTAACCCATTTCATTTTCAAAAAGCGTTGAAGAGATAGACTCATCTCAAGCTTTAGATTTCTAACATAAATACATTTTATAGACAATATATTGCTTTTAGGGAGTAGAATGGATATTCTTCTTTGGGGATTACTTACTGATTTTCTTTAGTCTTTAAAAACATACAGTATTGTTATTGCTTACTTTTAAGCAAATCTAAATCAATAGTAGGTTATACAAGCACACGGTGGATATATATATAGAGAGAGGCATAATCCAGAACACACGCCATGGTCATAATGAGAACCTGTAGAAATGCTCATTTTAGATGATCCTTATTAATCAATGCAGCAGAGATGTGAAGAAACAGATTGAGCCTACATTTCATCCTTAAGACTCAATTCTTAGGATAACTTATTTGTACTCCAACTTTCAAGTAGGTTAACCTAAAAATATTTTTTCACATTTTATAATGGATAAGGGTCATGGTCATATTTTAAGATACAGAATTAGTAATGTTAATTATGAATTCTGACTCTGATATTGATCTGTTTCTTTTTGAAGGTCATTTGATCTAACTTTTGAAATTAAAAATAGAAATATGCATATTTTTACCCACATCATGGTATATAATCTATGTCATACAAGACAAAAATGCCTTGGGAACATAATATATATGGGAACAAAAATGTCTACTATTTAAGTGCTTTTAGAGTGTTTTACTGATTTGGACAGAAATAGAACAGTTCCTAACGAACAGAAATATGCGACCATATTTGCTGGCTTTTCTTCCTTTTATGTTTATGTGCATTTCATTTCTTTGAAAGTCCCACGAGACCCTGATCCTCACTTTTCTCAATGACTTCTATACGCTGTAAAGGATGCTCTTTGTGAAGTGTGAAATTCATGGCTTATCTGTGTAATAAGTGAAAATGAAAGACTGTTATATATCCTTAATGTGTTGGTTTAATTTTTAGGTGATGAAATACAGGTTATGTCTACAGGGTGGTACCTCTTTTTGTACATTTCACACTTGTTACCTTTATGCTACAGCAAAGTGCACAGAACATATATTAGTTTTTCTAATGAACGAAAAAAACTGAATCTCAGCGATAGTAAGCCAAAAACCTGTATGATTCCTAGGTCTCTGGCAAAGTTTACAGGTGGAATTAGGATTCCTAATTTTGTCTGCTTTCCACTGTCACACATTTATTTGGCAGCTAATGAGAATCTGTGTCAGTGATGATCTTTTATAAAGGTGACGAGGCCGAGTTCCTAATAAACCAGTTGAGGGAACAGACATGACAAAGACGTATAAACAGATGAATAAGGGTGCCTGAGTGGCCTACTCATTAAGCATCTGCCTTTGGCTCAGGTTGTGATCCTGGGGTTCTAGGATCGAGTCCCGCATTGGGCTCCCTGCTCGTCAGGAAGCCTGCTTCTCCCACTTCCACTCCCCCTGCTTGGGTTCCCTCTCTCGCTGTCTCTCTCTCTCTCTCTAGTAAATAAATAAAATCTTAAAAAAACCCATATGAATGAATGCAGTAGACACATAAACTAAGTGTTGGTAGAATCAGGGAAAGCTTTATTGAAAGAGTGATTTTTGAGGGGATTCTTGGAGAACTCCAGAAGATGGAAACAGACCATGATTTTTTCTCCCCCGTCCAAACATCCAAACTATCAACATATCCTTCAACTCTGTCCCTTGAGTATGTATGAAATCCAAGCCTTTCTCTCCACCTCAAGTGTGCTACCCTAGTCCAGGGCATCACGAATTCTGCCCTGACAGCTTCCAGACCGCTCTCCAACACTTACCCTGGTCATCATCCTTTGGTTGTTAGCAATGGCTGTGGCAGCAACACGGTGAATCAGGCCACCCCCTCCATGTCATCTTTCAGTGACTTTCCATCACTCTTAGGATGAGATTCAACCTTCATTGTGCCTATAAGCCCTGCACAATCTGCCTCTGATGCTTTTACATCCTCATGCAGCACCATGTTCCTCCTAGCTTGTTCCCACCAAATTCTTTTCTATTGGTTCTTCCAAAGGCTGAGACCAAATGTGATGGTCAATTTTATGTGTCAACTTGGTGGGGGCCACAGGGTGTACATATTTGGTCAAATATTATTTTGGATGTTTCTGTGAGAGTACTTTTTTAGATGAGATTAACAGTTCAATTGGTAGACTTTGAGTAGAACGGTACCTTCCAGGGTGTGGTGGGCCTCATCTAATCAGTCAAAGGCCTTAAGAGAACAAAGTCTGACTTCCTGTGAACAAGAAAGAATCCTGTCAGCATACTGCCTTCAGACCTGAGTTGCAACATTGACTCTTTCCTGGATTTCCAGCCTGCTGGCCTACTCTGCTGATTGTGGGGTCACTAAGCCTCCACAATTGTGTGAGCTAATACATTAAAATCTCTATTTCTTTCTCTCTCTTTTTATATATAGATTATAGATATAGATAAAGATATAGATATAGATATGTATGTATAGAGACGTATACGCACACACATACACACACACACACCCACATTCTGTTAGTTCTGTTTCTGCTCTTCCGAGAACTCTTACGCATACCTCAAAGCCTTTGTGTGGCTCTCATCCTGAGAAAACCTTGTATCAAACTCATTCTCATCATTCAGGTTTCAGCTTAAAATGTCTTTATGCAGAGATGTTTTCCCTGCCCCTATAATCACAAGGAGATTTTTTCTTTAAACATTCACCTTCTAACACCCTTTGCTTTTGCTTCCTAGTATATTGGATAATTTGTAGTCATATATTTATTTGTGTAATTAAGTGTTTCCTATCTATTTCACATGAGAGCACTGTTTCTCAACCTCTTTGTCATCATCACCCATAAGGACTCTTTGTAGACATTTTTTCTCTAATCACCTTGCCACAAATATACTATCTCTTTATGTGTACTATATGTATACACAGAGAGAGGGTTTTTTTGCCCCTAACAACCAATTTTCAGCCGCTAGGGGCTGATATTGTTGGTGCTGGGAAGTATGAGGTACAATGTAAGCCCCACAGTAGGCCATTGCTTCTCCCTTTCTCCCCTGTACCCCCACCCCCTGATACTGCAGCATAGCGAGCACTCGATAAGGGTGCCCTGAGTAAACTGAATAAAGGAATTGGCTGCCTGGGAAGAGCATCCAGGAGCCAGCACCCCTGGGTGCTGCTTCTGTATTTACCACCTGTGGTCTCGGACAAACCTCTTCACCTTCATCTCCTCCTTTTTAAAGTGGGAACAGTAACAGCTCCTAAAGCACGGTGCACTGTGAGGGTGAGACAGTGTACAGTGTGTCTTTTTTTTTTTTAAAGATTTTATTTATTTATTTGACAGGAGAGAGATCACAAGTAGGCAGAGGCAGGCAGAGAGAGGGGGGGAAGCAGGCTCCCTGCCGAGCAGAGAGCCCGATGCGGGGCTTGATCCAGGACCCCGAGATCATGACCTGAGCCGAAGGCAGAGGCTTTAACCCACTGAGCCACCCAGGCGCCCCAGTGTACAGTGTGTCTTATCTATGCACAGGGCTTAGTGGAGTGCCTAACATAGTCAGCGCTAAATAATATGCAAAGAAAAATAGCTACCTTTGCCAGGTGGTATGTGTGTGTGATGTCAGGAAGAGCTCCAGGTTGAGGAGAATGTTAGGATCCACGCCATCTCTACCATATTTCCCCTAATTTAGAACTGACATTTTTCAGTCAATAGCCCTAAGTAAATACCTGGATTTCCCAAAATGAGTTGTTTAGGGCCCATACCTGTTCTGAATAGTTCTTTTTTTTTTTTTTTAATATTATTTTTGAGGAAGAAAGAGAGTGTGTGTGTGTGCACTAGCAGGAGGGGAAGAGGGAGAGAAAATCCCAAGCAGACTCCATGCTAAGCCCATCTCGGGCTCGCTCTCACGATCTTGAGATCATGATCTGAGCCAAAACCAAGAGTCTGATGCTCAGCTGACTGCCCCGCCCAGGCACCCCTGCTCTGAATATTTCTTATGGGGGAGAAATCAATTTGCTGGGGACTAAGGGGGCAGTTCAGTGAGATGTGAAAGGAATTCTGATCACCGATCCCCAGAAAGTCACTCAAAGGCACTCATTCTCGGTTTTCCCTTCTGGAAAAATAGCGATGATAATGGTCTCTGTCTTCCTGATTTATTTTGAGGCTTAAAGAAGGAGGAAATTAAAGTCTCTTTGTAAAAATAAAGCATGTTTGTGTTTTTGAGAAGACTACTTTATATCTGATTGCTTGATATGTACCAGCTTTGTGCTAACCTGATGGAGAAGCATTTGTTTAATTAATCCTCACCATACCCTGTCAGGAAGCTGTTATCATTTTATACTTGAGGAAACTGAGGCTGCGGAACATTTAGTTACTTGCTCAAAACCACATGGCCAGCAGAAGATAGAATCAAGATTCTTCCCTGGAGAGAGGTGCACGCCGGGGCCCACCTTGAGAATCACTATAATTTATGAATTGCTACGATTCTAACAATCACTGAGATGTTACAGGCATTTTGCTAACTGCTTTACCTACATTTTGAAATTTAACTCACACAGCAATTTGATGACTTGGGTGTTCTTAGTAATTTCTGTATAACAGATGAAGACATTGAGACAGGAATGTGACAGTTAATTTTATGTGTCAACTTGACTAGGCGATCAGGTGCCCTGACAGTCTGTCAGACATTCTTTTGGGAGTTTCCTGAAGGGAGGGTATTTTTGGATGAGATTAACATTTAAATAGGTGGACCTAATAAAGCAAATCTCTGCTCAAGGTGGGCCTTATCCAATCAGCTGGGGGCCTGACTAGAGCAAAAAGGCCAACCCTCCCTAGAGTGAGAGAGAATTCCTCTTGCGTAACTGCCTTCATACTGGGACATAAACTTTTTCCTGCCTTTAGACTGGAACTGAAACATCAGCTCTTCCTGAGTATGAAGACTCTGGGTTTCCTTTGGGTCTCTGGGTCTCCTGTGTTCAGACCAGGACTGGAAGTACACTACCTGTTCTTCTGGGTCTTGCACTTGCTGACTCACCCTGCAGTTCTGGTGTGGTCAGCCTCCATCACTGCATCAGCCAATTCCTTATAATAAATCTTCTTCTGTATATGGAAATCTGTGTGTGTGTGTGTGTGTGTGTGTGTGTGTGTGTGTGTGTGTATTTTATATATATATATATATATATATATGATTAAAAATTGGATGAAGAAAGAGGAAAATGATTCTGATTCCCTAAATAAATATATTTCTCCTTTATATAGCACCCTAAATAATAAAAAATTAGGTCATGTGTCTAGTATAATATGTATATGTGTGTGTGTGTGTGTATACACATACATACACAGACTTACATATATGGGCACATATGTATATATGGGGCATATTATATGTGATTATATATATATACACACACATATAGACTGGTCTATATAGAAAGATATATGTCTTTATGTATATAACAAAAATACAATATTTTCAAAAGTTTTTATATATATTAAACAGGAATGATATACTTGGCAAACAAAGATAGAAAGTCTAGTTACATGATATTTGTGTTTTATCTCATTCTCTATAAGGGAATGCCTCTTTTCAGTGTATGCTCTCAGAGAACTCATCCTTCAAAATAAAGAAAAAAAAAAACAATCCACAGTCAGACAAGTTTGGCATTAATGACAAGGAGATAGTGCTCTGCTCATGCATTACCTTGTTTACGAAGCTCCAGAACTGGATTTTATCTGTCAAGAAAGCAAAGATGCAAAGAGAAAAAATGGTTCACTATTAAACTGAGAAGTTCAAATCAGTAGTGTCGTATCATGGGATAACTGGCTCTTCAATGTATTGTCAGAAAAATGCTTTAAATTGTTAATACTGTCAACCTCCTTGACAATAGCCATCTTTCTTATCATTTGAATAAAGGGTCATTTGTTCACTTTCACAGTTTCTCCAACAGCTTTTAACTAGATAAAGTAATTACATATTCCCAGATAAAATTCAAAATGGAGAACTGTCAGGGTTTCAATGGCGAACACCTCTAAAAGTAAATTCTTCTTCCTCCTTGTTCTCTTTCTTTCTCTCTTTACCTCTCTTTTCCCTCCTTCCTTCCTTCCTTCCTCTCCCTTCTTTCCTTCCTTCTTCCTTCCCTTTCTCCTTTCTCCTTTCCTTTCCTTTCCTTTCCTTTCTTTTTCTCTTTCTTTCCTTTTCTCTTTCTTTCCTCTTTCTTTCCCATTCTCAGATGAAACTTCTTGGGTGGTGCAGATCTACATTGATGGGGGGAGGCATCCTTCAAACGAGCCATTAATGGTCTAGTTTCTTCTCTGATATGACAGGTTGAGTTTTCTTCCATCTCACAGGCTGATGAAATGGGAAGAGCATAGAGCAGATACTTTTGAAATGTGTCTGTCACATCAGAGAAGACCCAGTCAACTTTTTCATTAGTCACATACCTCATACTGGCTCTTCCATGAAGAAGAAAAGAACTAGTAAATAGGTCACTTCCAGAGTTTATTGAGAACCTGTAGGAAAGTACTCTTCAAGAGTGTACCTTGTGGATTTGTAATTTCCGTGGCTGTGCCAAATGCATTTAAGATTATTTACTCTATCGGGGTGCCTGGCTGGCTCAGTTGGTGGAGCGTGCAACTCTTGATCTTGGGATTGTGTGTTCAAGCCCCACATTGGGTGTAGAGATTACTTAAGCATAAAATCTTTTAAAAAAAGATTATTTACTCTATTGTAAATAATTTATATTTGCAATAATCAAGGTAAAGGTTTTCCTTGTATTCTTTAATCCGAAATTGTTGAGTGGAAAAAGATGCGAAATAAGATCATTATTTACTTACACACTAATGATGCCTCAGTCCTTTAGAGTTCCTAAAGCTGGGCTCCAAGATAGTGATGTCTTATCTAAAATGCAAGATGAAATAGAATGATGATGGGGAGACATGAAATGACAGGTTGGCATGAAGTTGGTGCAAGTAATCTGAGATCTTTAGCAGGCACAGCTTCAGATTTCTTCCTACCTGGTGGAGCAAGATTAGGGTCTCTCTGCCTCCCTGGCAAGCCCAGCACCTGCTCCTTTTTGGCTGTAGTCCCACCTCATTACAAAGAACTTTTATAAAAACGGCAAATGTTGCCTTAAATTTTGTGCTATGAATTTTTTTCTTGCCTTTTTTTTTTTTTAAAGAAAGAGCACACACGCATGTGAGCAGGGGGGATGGGCAGAGGGAGAGGAAGGGAGAAAGAGAATCTTAAGCAGTTTCCACACCCAGTGCAGAGCCCAACTTGGGGCTCAATAAAATGTCCCTGAGATCATGACCTGAGCCGCTATCAAGAGTCAGACACTTAACCAACTGAGCCACCCAAGTGCCCCTGTCTTTTTCTAAATGAGCATTGGCCTTCAGTACCTCCATTAGTCTCTACTCAGTCCATTCTTAGGGTTGGGATGAAAGGTAAGAGTTCTTTCAAAACAACTAGAGAATTCTTGACTCCTGCTTCTCTTGGCTGCTTTCAATATCTCTGTCTCAAGGGATACCCTCAGACCATTCTATTCTCTTACTAGTGCTGGTTAGAACTCAGATTTCAGTCGACAATGCCAGGATCATGAGAGAAAGGTAGACATCAATCGGCAATTGTATTAAGTCTAAAATTATATACTAGATACGCATATGTACATTTATACACATATGCATAAAAGGCAGGTGTGTGTTCAGTTGAGCACATCTCTGTGTAAACGGCACTATACTAAGTGCCTATTCAATGAATTATAAGGGGGGGTTAATGAGTTAACATCTGAAAAGCACTTTGTGTGATACGTGGCCACAGTAGTGCTTATTGTTGTTACAGAGCAGGAAATGAAAACCTTGAGAGGTTAAATAACTTGCCATAGCTGGTGGCTGTGTCATACAGCTATTAATTGTTCAGACCCAGATATTTTGACTCTATCACATTTTTCTACTCAGTCACTATTCTACAATGAAATGTTTATTATACTTTGAGAAAAACAAGCACACTCCTAAGCATAGGTCAATAGTCGGTGTGGGGGCTCTTTTAAATAATTATACTAATATATTCATTCTCGATCTACATTTATACATTTTCTAATATAATTGTTGGTTAGCCAGTGATCAGGTTTAGGAGAAGTAGAAAGATGGTCCCTGATGGATCTGCCAATGGGGCCTGCAGTAATCTTTGTGAAATGGGACACAAGGGTGATTTGAGTAATTTGAACTGAAGCTTAGGAGATAGGTTCAAATAAGGGACACAGAGGGAAAGAAAAAGTGGTAAAGGAACAACATGGTGAGGTGGGATCTTTTTTTTTTTTTTTTTTTTTTTTTTAGTTTCAGAGGTAGAATTTAGTGATTCACCAGTTGCACATAACACCCAGTGTTCATTGTTCGTTGATATATCCAGTGCCCTCCTTAATGCCCATGACCCAATTATCTCTTCCCCCTACCCACCACCCCTCCAGCAACCCTCGGTTTGTTCCCTATAGTTAAGAGTCTTTTTTTTTTTTTTTTTTTTTTTTTAGTTAAGAGTCTCTTATGGTTTGCCTCCCTCTCTGTCTTTATCTTATTTTATTTTTCCTTCCTTTCCTCTATGTTCATCTGGTTTGTTTCTTAAATTTCACATATGAGTGAAATCATATGGTATTGGTCTTTCTCTGACTTATTTCGCTTAGCATAATACCCTCTAGTTCCATCCATATCATTCCAAATGGCAAGATTTCAATCTTTTTGATGGTTGAGTAATATTCCATTGTATATATACCACATATTCTTTATCCATTTATCTGTCGATGGACATCTGGGCTCTTTCCATAGTTTGGCTGTTGTGGACATTGCTGCTATAAACATTGGGGTACATGTGCCCTTTTGAATCACTGTTTGTATCCTTTGGATAAATACCTGGTAGTGCAATTGTAGGGTAGCTCTATTTTCAACTTTTTGAGGAACTTCCATACTGTTTTCCAGAGTGGCTGCAGCAGTTTGCATTCTGAGGTGGGATCTTGCAGTGCTTAAGAGCACATGTGCCATCTTGCATCAGACTGGTAAAGTTCAAATCCTACCTCTGCCACTTTCTAGCTTTGTGACCTTTGTCATCTTATTCAACCTCTCTGAGCTTTGGCTTCCTTACCTGTAGGATGAGGAGAGTAATAACTTTACCTCATAGGTTTGTTGTAAAGATTCACTGAGTTACTGGACATAGAGCCCTTAACTTGCCCGGTGCACAGTAGACACTCAATTTAATGATAACATATGCTGTTGATGTTTCCATTATATGTCTTTGTGAAGTTTTGGAATATATTGTGGGGGAGGTTTAGCATTAAATCCCCATGTAAAATGCGTGTGATGATATGGTAGCTTTTGATTTTAAGGGGATACGTAAATTGGGCTGGGCAATGGGAGTGGAAAACCAGCCAGCTGAAAATGAAACGTCATTAGCTACATGCACGTCTGGGAAGGGTGTCTGTGCAGTCATGAACTCCAGGAGCTGCTCCAGCTGAAAAGCACAGTGAAAGCAGTGATGGTCCAAGACACCAGGACTGTGAGTGACCAGAGGGCCTGGCAACCAACCACAGGGAAGGAAATCACACTTGCCAACGTCCCCTCTCTAGAGACCGTCTTACAAGGCGCACTACTGCTTATCTGGGAGTTATCACATATGTAAGGTTTGCTCTCAAAACTCCCTTGGGTCTATTGGTAGTTAGAGATAGAATCTTGCATCTTAACTTCAAGTCTTATCAGTCTCCATGGTAGTGAAGCTACATTTTATTTACAAATATTTAAAACTGATTGATAATTAATTTGAATGCCTTTCCTTGACATTGTTTGTATTAATGCAGTAGCACTCAGTTGTGTGATTTATGTCAGAATCACAGTGAAGTATATGAAACATCCCTTGGGAAGTTTTTTAGAAATGCTCATCTCCTGGCCTGACCCAGCCCTAATGAATATGAACCCCCAGAGGGGAAGGTCTGAACTTGTGTATTCTAAGAGAATTCCGTGTGTGATTTGATGCCACAATGCCTCCACTGCTACGTGCTTTACTTTGCCTTGACATTTTATTCCTTTTAGAAAGACCCAGGTGAAGACAATGTGGTAAGCCTCAATTGAGTTTGAACAACTTCTTCAATTTTTTAGTGCCAGAAGATTGAGTCTTCTTGAGTTGGCTAGAAGCAGGACAATTTATGAAGAGCTGGATTCTATTGTTCTGATTTATTGCACCATTATGGAGACTTGGTCCTTTGGGATGAATGTCTGACCTCCAGTGACTGCCAAGGGCTTTGGAAAGTGAGAGAAAGTTTCCAAGGAGCTGTTGGAACCTTGAGTCAGAGGCCAAAATTTACTTTTCTTTAAGCAGCTCCTCCATCCCAAGCAGGGTACACCTGGCAAGACACTCATCTTTGAGTATCTGTTTCAACATTTCTGCATTGGGACAAAATCTACTGCAGAGGAGTTGTTGTAAGAATTAAATGAGGGAAAATATAGGATGCACACAGCTTGGCTTATTGGTGGTAAACAATATTAGTTTTCTTGCTTCTTCAGCTGCTACCTCTTTTTCCTCCTGTACCATCTGTTCATTATTAAACATAGTGTCTAGCATTCACTAACCTGCTTAACTAAATCACAGTAGTTCTCAAGTGCCAAAGTAGTTCCCATTATTAGTATAGAGTTTGTGTTTTGCATTCTGATGGCCCCCACAATTCACTTGGGTTATTTTCTATCCCTCAGCAGTTTAAAAACCTGTAGTTTGATACTACACAAATGTTGCAAGTAGGACTTTGAATGAATCTGTGCAAATTCCTGAATTCACTTCTTTATGGCTTCCCTGTATTCTTGAAGGTTGTTTAAGTCCTGTCAACCCCTGCTGTCAGACCTTTGCTAGCTTCCGGGAGAAGCCAATGAGAGTATTTCCTGACTTTTGTAGCTATAAAGAAGACTTGCAGGGTAAAGGGAGAAATGAGATGTCACACTGTGGCTGCCCTCTAGGTGGCTCTGCTCCACAGTCTTCCTGCTCACACTCTTCACACAGTCTGTGTTCCCCACACCAGCCTTGGCCCAATTCACCATAGAACCTCTGGGAGGTAGAGTCCAACAGCCTTGGTTGTATATCTTGATGCACTCATGTTCTTGAAGATGCCAAGCCTTGCAATGATCAAAGGGTGAAAACTGATAAATACCCCTGAATCAGGAGCCTCTTGAGCCCTCTTATTTCTACAAACATAACCATAATTTAGAAAGATTATTAGTACCTGTGAGAATTTAGAATCATTGCTAGGAGAACTTTTTGAATGCAAATTCTTGCTGTCTTGATTCTGTCTGGTTTTCTGTTTACCACTTAGTTTGCTGAGAAAGCAGACAGATCCTCATAGCTTGAGAGCCAATAAAAGAGTTAGTTTTCTCATTTTTCATGCTGTGGAGAATTGGATAATCAATGGTACTAAATTGCCACTCCCTACATGCCTCTTTCTCTACCCCCAATGACTTTCAAGATTGCATTCTATCATTATTGTTGGTCTTAATCTTGTCCACATGTTTGGTCTTTCCAGCAGGCAGGTGAACATTCATAGAAGAGGGGAGTGTGACTTTCATCCTAAGGAACTAGATTTTTCTTTCTTAAACATTGACATATGTCTCCTAAACTGAAGACACATGAATTAAGGAAATCACAATTTGGTCCCCCCTTTCCTCTTTACTGATGCACTCACCCTCCTCTTTTTCCCTATTTTCCTCAGTTATTTAAGCAGATTTGTCCCAGTGTGCCAAAGAGAGACTCAGATTCTTTAAGTTCAAATTCTGGCTCTGCAGCCTATTAGCTATGTAGCTTGGGGCAAACCATCTCTCTCTTTCTAATGTGGTTTCCCCTTTGTTAAATGAGGATAATAAGTTTTGCCTTTATAAGTGTGGTCAGATGGCTACATGTTCCAACCTATGAATACCTTTCTTTTAGAGTAATTGAACTTCACATTCTTAGTTAGGTATTTGACCTTCTAGAATACAGACTGCATTTTTCAGCTTTCCTTGCAATTAAGCGTGGCCATATAACTAAATTGTGAACAGTAGAACATAAGGAGAAATGGTATATGCAACTTTAGGGATGTGTCTTTAAAGGTAGCAGCCATGTGCTTTTCCTTTCTTTCTTCTCTTTTCTGCTGAATACAGGATGGAATGCATGAAATAAACTGGGAACAGCCATGGAGTAAACTGGGAACACCTCAATGAAAAGAGATCGTGGTGGAAAAGCTGATTCAGTGCTCCACGGTTTCAGGACCCAAGCCCTTTCCATGTTGTTGCTCAGCCATATATGGCCATCACATTATTCTGTGTTATTTCCTTTGTCATCCTTAACAATTGCTGAAGTCAACTTGTTTACTTTTTGTTTGCTTTTAAATTCTTACCTCACTAGAATTTAAGAGAAATCTGACTTGTTTGTCACTGTGTTCCAAGTACCTAGACAGTGGTTGGAACACAGTAGGTATTAAACATTGATGGAAAAAAATGAGTAAATGAATGAATGAATGAATGAGTGGTGGATAAGCCACAGTCAACTTCAGGGGGTTGCAAGCCTAGTGGGGGTCAGCAGCAGTCGCTGGCAGGAAAACACCAAGTCCTACTAGGGGGCAGGGAAGAGCACCAGTTGGCAGTGTATCCAGTGGAGTGGTGGTGGCCACCATCAGGAAAAGATGGGGCAGGCAAGTAGCAGATGAGACAAAGGGCCACGACTGGATATGGTGAAGCCATGCACATTAAGACTAGTGGTAGATTTATTTGTGAATACATTTAAAATATCCCCTAGAATATACAGACATAATTGGGTGGGTAGAGAGAAGGAGCTTTGCATAGGATGCACAATCTGTGTCAGCTGATAATCCATTAAAATTTGAATTATTATTGCTTTTCTGAAGTCCTCTGTACTCACAGGCTGGTGATGAGTGGACGCTTCAGTTAGAACCTTCATAATCTATGGCTTCAAAGATAAAGTCAGTTTTGTTTCTGAATGTCTATACTTGCTGAATGCTAAATCCTTAAAATGCCTCCTTTTCCCCTTATATCTTGCTCCTATTTTCCTTAAAACCCTGCATTCTCCTTCCTCACACATCTTAGAGGTGGGTCAGAGGTTCGTTAAAATTGTCTGCTTTATTTGCCTCTGGTTTCTCCAATTCATTGATCTCAGGACTCAGCCTTTTCATTGGATGTGCCCTTTGCCTTTGTGCTGTCTGATTCACGTGAGTCACAGAGATAATTTACGGGTAATATATGTTTTGTCTGACTCGGCTTCAGGTGTCTGAAGTGACCCACAGGGCAGTGGTATGTATACTGTCTGTGTGGGAGGAAAGCAGAGATAAAATGCTCTTTGAGGAATTATAAAGTATAATAAATTATTTTGTGCTTCACCTGCCTTCCTCTTCATCCCTGCTCCAATATCATCATGTGAAGAGTGGGGGAAGAGAGGACGGAGGGAGCTATAGGCATTTATGAATAATATTATTTGGTTCACTTCAAATAATGCACAAGAAGTGCTGCCAAAGCTTGAACCGAGAAAAGGAGATACAAAAGGCAGCTGTAGCCACAATGCATTGAAAATTTGGAAATTTGAAATAAGTTGCTGACAAAAGAGTCAGGGGAAGAATCTGTTGTGGATAAAATGGCAACAGGAGATTGGTTGACTGTAAAAACATGTATAATTAGGAAAAATTATTGCTTAAAGGGGGATCCACTTTATTGTTCAATATTATTAGCACATAGATTTTTACAAATTCCTCTAACCTAAATATAGGAGAGAGATTGCTCCTTAAAACCCTTAAGAGTGTCTGGCATTGATTTTCTTGATGCCGCTGTGTGTTTGGGATTCTCCATCTTCAATAAATCTGTCTGGAAGCGGGTCATTGTACTTTTGGATTTTCTCTTCTGAAAAGTGTTTCTTGACTTCTTGGTGCAGGAGAAAGTAGTATGGTGTTTTGAAAGAAAAATAATGCTAATATTACTCTTGAATCCAAATTGCCTCAGGCATTTGTAAAGACTCATGAATTTGTCTTGGGCTAGCTAGAAGGAGCAGCGGGGAGATCATACAAAACAATCCACTTGTTTTTTTTTAGGTGATGAATTCGAAGAGGTTAAATGGTGATGGGTTACATCATTGTGTAGTTAACTACCCTTTAGGTTCCAAGCTTAGAGTGAGGCCTCTGCATTTTGAAAGCCCTGCCTATTTTTGTTCATTTATTTTTATATAACTAAGGTGTATAATTTGATGATTCGATATGTGTATATGTTGTGAAATAATCATTACAATCAAGCTAATTAACATATCTGTTACTTCACATAGTTATCCTGTGTGTGTGTGTGTGTGTGTATGGTAAGAACACTTAGGATCTAGCTTCTTGGCACATGTCAAATATACAGTACATTGTAACCTATAGTCACCATGCTATAGATTAGATCTCTAAATCTTATTCATCTTGCATAACTGAAAATTTATACTCCCTAGTCAATCCCCCCCTTTCTCTTCTCCTGAGTCCTGGTAACCTCATTCTACTCTCTGCTTTTATGAGTTTGATAATTTCAGATTCCGCTGAGTGAGATCATACATTATTTGTCTTTCTGTGTTTGGCTTATTTCATTTAGTATGAGTGTCCTCCAGATCCATCCATGTATTGCAAATGGTAGAATTTCCTTTTTCTTTAAGGCTGAATAATATTCTATTGTATGTATATACCACATTTAAAAAATCCATTTATCTGTTGATAGACGTTTGCATTGTTTCTATATCTTGTAAAGAATAATGTAAAAAAATGCTGCAGCAAATATGGGAGTATAAGTATCTCTTTGAGATCTTAATTTAATTCCTTTCAACAAGTACCCAGAAGAGGGATTGTTGAATCATATAGTAATTCTATTTTTAAATTTTTTGAGGAACCTCAATACTGTTTTCAATAGTGGCTGTACCAGTTTACATTCCCACCAACACTGTACCAGGGCTCCCTATTCTCCACATCCTTGCCAATGCTTGCTATCTTTAAAAAAATAATCATAGGTGTGTGGTGATACCCCACTGTGGTTTTGATTTGCATCTTCCGGATGATTCATGATCTATATTTTATTTACCTGTTGACCATTTATATATTTTCTTCAGAAAAATGTCTATTCATGTCCTTTGACCATTTAAAGAATAGGGTTATATTTGTCAGTTTATCGCTATTGAGTTATAGGAGTTCCCTTCTATATTTTGGATATTAACCTCTTATCAGATATATGAGTTGCAAATATTTTGAATCATTCTGTAGGTTATGTTTTCCTTTTGTTAATTATTTTCTTCGCAGTGCAGAAAAGTTTTAGTTTGCTGTAGTACCACTTGAATATTTTTGCTCTTGTTGCCTGTGCTTTTGGTATCATATCCAAAAAAATTGTTGTCAAGACCAATGTCAAGGAGATTTTTCTCTATTTTTTCTTCTAGGAATTAGAGTTTAAAGCCTTACTTTTAAGTCTTTAAGCATTGTGAGTTGATTTTTGTGCATGTTAAGGGTCCAGTTTCATTATTTCACATATACATACTCAGTTTTCCCAACACCACTTTTTGAGGAAGCTGTCTTTTCAATGCTCATTGTGTATTTCTGGCACCCTTTGTCAATGATTGGTTGACCATGTGTTGGTTTATTTCTGGGCTTTCTATTCTGTTCTGTTGGTCGGTGAGTCTACACCATAATGTTTTCATTACTATAGCTTAGCAATATAATTTGAAACCAGGAAGCATATTGCCTCCAGCCTTGTTCTTCTTTCTCAAGCTTCCCTTGGCTACTTGGGGTCTTCTGTGGTTCCATATGAATTTTAGAAGTGTCTTTTCTATTTCTGTGAAAAATGCTATTAAAATTTTAATAGGGATAGTATTGAAGTTATAGATCACTTTGGATAGTATGGACATTTTAATAATGATAATTCTTACTCATGAGCATGAAATAACTTTCCATTTATTTATATCTTCTTCAATTTCTTTCATCAATGTCTTATAGTTTTCCATGTACAGATCTTTCACCTCATTGGTTAAGCTTAATTCTAGGTATTTCATTCTTTCTGGTGCCATTATCAATGGGATTGTTTTCTTAATTTTTATAGAATCTTTCACTATTATTTGTACAATGGTGAGCACAGCTGTCTTTCTACCTACTCTTATAACTTGCATTTTCCACTCAAATGTCTGATAGGAATGGTACAAAGAGAAAGTGAACATGGAAAACCTTCTCATGCCTATTTTAGTATGTAACAACCCAGCACCAAAAAATGATTACAGAGAAATAGCTCAATAAAACTTGATTGGGAAGTCCTAGACACCCCTTGAGGTTATGAACATGTTTTTCCTGACATATCAAGAATTTAGAAAACTCTAGTTATTTTTTGAGGTCAAACATGCATCTTTTCATGACTTCTACTAGAGTATGAACACTTTAAACAGATTACCTTTAAAATAAGACTACTCTGTCTTCTGTAGATCCAGAAGTAACAATAGGATCTTCAAAAATGTAATACATTTAACTCTCTTTGCCTTATATTTTTATTAATTTGTTTCCTGATAAATCAATTGTATATTAGTTGCTGCTGTGCATCCTGATCATCATGAAATCACCATGGTTATTGATTTCTTACTGTATAATGTATAGGAAAGTAAAATGGGAAAATGGAGCAGAGAAAGCCTTTGTTGAAAACATTTTAAGATGGGCATTTTTATTCCCTCATTGAATAAATGCTTCAGGTCCTGTGCCAACAGTTGAGGATACTTCAATGAATAAGTAAGTTGTGGCTCCTCCTTTGCTGAACTTACTATTTTGCATGGACCAGTCATTGCATTAGTAAAGTAAAGCCATTGGGATGAAAAGGGAAGAATAGCTGAGAACCAAAAAATTATGATTTTTTGTGTATTTTATAGATCAGAAAGCCACAGCTCAGTTAAGCTAAGAACATTGTTCAAGAGATAATTTTAAACTGAGCTCTCTCTCCTCTCCTCATCCGTAGCATTTCCACTTTGCCATGTTTCAGTCACTGTCGTAGGGGATGAACATTTAAAGGATTTGAGGCTATGGTCTACAGTTTTAGAGAAATGTGGCATGTATATCAGAAAGAAAATGTCAGTGTAGACATATTCTGAGACAATAAATTATGAGTTTCAATGTGAATGAAACCATGGGCTGAGATGGTTGAGAATAAGCTTTGTGGGGGGAAATGTAGGTTAATTGGGTTCTGGAGGACATAGAAATCTTAGGTAAATGGATAGGATGGAAGATGGGTGAGAAAGTACATTCCACATGGAAGGCCTAGAATCTCATGTGTTTTGTTAAGGGAATAATTTGACTGAGCTGTTAGTTCTTTTGGGAGAATGTTGGGAAAGAAGATTGTTAATGTATTGGAATCCTTGAGTAGTAAGATAAGAACTGGATTTCATTCTATAATTCAGCAATCAGAAAACTTTTTCTTTAAAGTGTAGGTAATTTTTTAGGTTTGAAGACCATGCAATTTCCATTGAAACCACTCAATTCTGCTCTTGTAGAGCAAAAGCAGCCATAGACAATAGGCAAATGAATAGGTGAAACTGTGTTCCAATAAAACTCTCCTGAAGCCTGCTATAGTTGATGGTGATAAATTCAAAGCTTTTAAGCAGTAAATTCACAAATAGCTTCTTGGGGAAACATGATCTGATAGTGTTGTGTCTGTGATGGTCAAGAGAAGCCTAAGTGACATAAAGAAAATCAAAGATCTTTCCATTGAGGAAGCTAAGAATGTTATGGAAGAAAATATGGGTGGCAAGAGGTGCACAGGTTCTAGAAAGGAAAAGACAAATGAGAAGGTACTATGAAGGAAATATTGATAATTTTTGGCAGCTGACCAAATGTGAAGGGTCGGGGAGTCAATAATGTCTCCAAGAAGGGAAGTCTAAACAAGGAAAAATGGCGGAAAGCACTTTCTAAGAAGTGCTTGTAAATGAACACCACCAGGCTGTGGGAAAGGGAAATATCACTTCTGTAATCAAGAGCAAATGATACAGCCTTAGATCCTAGACCAGGTGAAGAACTGAATCTGATATAACCAAATTAAACTAGGACCATCTAAAAAATTAATTGGCCCAGGTCAATGAACACTATTTGGACTTTGGCAGAAGAAAATATCACTATTTCTACCGAAGAACATCCCCAGTTGGGCCCTACATATTTCCATAAATTAATTTCAATGTACTATGAAGCTACTACCATGATTTACCAAACACATAAGGAAAAAAAAACCATGATTGATAATGGTCAACAGATTTTCATTTGTTTTTTTTTTTCTCAAAAAAGCATGTTTCAACTTCCAAGGTCTTTGGATATATAAAATAACCTGTTCATGAAATCTATAAAAACATAAAAATTTTAAAATTTAAATAAGTAAATTTACATTAAAAACATATAAAGAAATAAACAAATGACCAAAATCTATCAAAAATTACCAAGGAAGTTTGCAAAAGAATTAGAACTTTAGACATCAAAAATATAGTTGTTGAAGTGCAAAACTCAATGAATGAATGAAGCAACTTAGATATAGATTAGAGGGCATTAGTGATTAGAGAAATTATCCAGAATGCAATACAGAAAGATTAGAGAATAAGAAAAAAAATTAAAAAGAGCTAAAAGTCATGAAGGATATCTTGAGAAAGTTTATAATATTTCAAATCAGATTTCCAGAAGGCAAAAATTGGGAATATGGATGAGGCAATAATTGAAGAGCTAATGGTTCAGAAACATGACATTAACCACAGAATAAACAAAAAGAAATTCATGCTTACAAAATGTGGTAAAATTTCAGAAGACTCAATACAGAGACTATCATAAAAAAAGAAAATGCTACAGAAAATTCCATTGATAATAGGTTCTTCAATAGCAACAATGAAAACTAGAAGAATGTGAATGCCTCACAGTTCTAAGAAAAAATAACTGTTGACCTTGGATTGTGGACCCAGAAATCTGTTAAGAACAAGGGCACAATATAGAAATTTCTAGGTTTAAGAGGATAAACCTGAGAGGTTTATTTACTAGACCTTCACTAAAGGAACTTTAAAGGATATACAATAATAAGTATGCTCTGGAATGGAATTGACTTGGTTTGAATGACAGGTTGACCCCTCACTGGCTGCATGACTTTGGTGTTACTTTCTCTGAACCTTAGTTGCTTATTTCAAAAAATGAATATAGCGTTGACTTCATATCAAATGATCATGTTTCCTGGCACAGAGCAGGACTCAATGCGTTTGGTGAACAGCGAGAGTTAGAGCCATAGAGCCATGGAAAGGAGATGACTCATGCTTAACTCCCATAATTCCATCCTTTTGTTGTGTGGTAAGTGACTTCTTCCAGATGAAGTAGATCTGTGAGTCCATGCATTGTGTTGAATCCAATATCCTTTTGCTGTCATGTGTCTTGGTAAGGCTCTTTGAATTTTAAGCTCATGGACTTTTACAGGAGATAGAGCTATCAAAGGGCCTTATGTCAGTAGATCAATGTGTACATGATAAACTTAGAGGTCTGGAAATTTTGAAGTACTTGTTTGTGATCATACAGATTGATCATAGAATCAGTATGCTCTTTTTTCTGAAAAATTGTATAAGCAAAAAACAAACAAAAATGAATAAAAGACAAATTAGAAATTAGCTTGTCATTCAAATCCCTCTTTAATTTGATGTTACTATACCTATTTAGCTCTACTACCCTCTATTCCTGTGTGTGAATTGTCTCCTCCTCCTCTTTGGCTCCATCATATATACTGAACTCACTCAGAGCTTGGGTTTCTCTCGGTTCTTTCTCCATCTGGAAGATCCACTGAATTTTCTCCAGGATTTTACCCATCTTCTTTTTTGGTGCTCAAAACTCACTTATAAGGCTCTCACCAACACTTCTCTTCACTTTTAATCACCTCTTCACTGAGAATAAATCTCCCCTTGATCTCACAGTTTGCATGTGAGATGTGTTGTCTCCCAAATAAGGCATAGAGAGTATACAGAGAAGGTCTAGAATTCATTCTTTCCCCCCTGGGTAACCAGGGTAGGCATATAATAAGAGCTCAACCAATGAAGGAGTGTGTGCATAAAAATCGCAGTTTAAAATGATTTCTTCAGGATGAAAGGTGTTTACATGCAAAGAGTTACTCATTCGAGGCTGGTGGGACACACCATTTGTTACCAGCCTGTAAGTCATCTTACTGAGTCTCATTAGTCTATCCATGTGTCACCACGCTTTAAAGGTTGTTTGGTTTAAAAAGCATTAAACTTCTTAGTGGGAGAATAACGTGTCCCCAACCTCTTTAATAAAGGTTTAATAACCATTTCTTTCACTTCATGGATAAATAATTGTACGACATATTTCCGGGGAAGGAAAAAGAAGTGTGTACTAACACAGGCCCCTGTAATTACCAAAAACTCTTCATTATTTTTATTGATAGCCTATTCCTTAGGACCTAGAAATAATCTCACCAATTAGATAGCTATTTAAGGCTATTGAAAAATAGCTAATCTTTGAAAAATTAAATATCATACTTACTCCCTGTTTTCCTGATTTAAAAGACATAGTAAGACACTGATTAGAATATACAGTAGACAGTTATACGAGGGTAGAAAATTTGAAACTTGTCTCTAAACCCAAACTAAATATGGATTTATGTGGGAATTTTTGCCCTGTTCCCCTAGCACAGATTGTCCCTACTAGCCAGGCATATAATAGGTAAGTCTTCATTTGGGGAGATCAGGACAGATACTATGTAAGAGTCATCTCTTCTGTTGGGGAAACAAAATCCCAGAATTTTAACTCATGGCTAATTACTAGACATGTGGCCTCTAACGTCAAATACAGATTTAAAATACTTGTGGAGGATTTGAATGGCTTCACATTTAGCCAAAACAATCTGCCAGATCTCCTATTAGCTGGAGGCCAGTTCAAAAGATTTAAGTCTGATCATTTCTTTAGTCTGTTTCACTCTAGCTGAATCATTGAATCAGATTTTATAAAACTCTAGGCTGTAGCGCAGTGAAATGTTAAGCACATCTTGCTCATTAGAAACAAATGAAAAACTCATCAGCCTTGAGACTCAGCCATTTATATTAAATATCTATATAAAACGGTACCAGAGACATTGGGTCTGGGCTGGTCTAATCTGCGATATAGCCTATTTAAGAGAGTTTTAAATTACATAGTCTATTTCATACTACTAACATTGCCATGGCACCAACTGATAAAAAAACCAATGAAAAGATATTCAGGAAGAATATTTTACTTTATCAGCTATTTAAATGTCCCATTTTATTTTTTAATTTGGAATTTTGTTGGTCCCATTCTCTAAAGAACTCAAACGTGGATCAGAATAAAGAGCATTCTGCAACCCTGCGTTTGATCGGTAAAAATTGGAATATTTGAAATTTAGCACATAATACCAGATGTTCATTATACTGCAAATCACCCACCACACGATTCACTACTGATAATTGGTTTCCAATTAGAAAACTTAAAAAAAACAAAGAAGAAAACTATACTTTGAGAAATGAAGTCAAAGAAATAAGCCTGTGGGTAGGACATGTTTCTTTTCACCTCACTCTGGATGGCAGTCTCTGTAAGGCAGGGAGCACTATCCCCAGCATCTAAAATACTGAGGGACTCATAAAAGTTGCTCACTAAAACATTTATGGGTGACTGACGGGGTTGGTAGTTACACTTTGAGACTTTCAAAGCATTTGCAGTTGAAATTAACTTGGGAGAAAACAAAAGTTATGTTACAAAAACAGAAATCCATAGTCAGGCAGGTCAAGTACTCATTGCCTGCAGGGCCCATGTTTTATAATAGGAATGTGGCTGTTCGTATATCCTCCAACCCCATCCTCAGCACAGCCTCGTGTGGTTTGGAGGGATGATATTTCAAGCTTCCAGATGAGGGACATGAGGCACATCCACTTGGTTACTTATATATCCATATAGTCCATCATACAAGTATCTGCTAGAGAATGACATGGGTTCTTGCCCTCAAGGAGTCCCGGAGCTCATGGACACATTCACCATTGAGGGCAATTGAATCCATAGAATTCTTTACAGGACTAGGCACTGAGGTTGCTTCAAGGAGGAGGAAAGGATTAATTTGCTAGAGATAGGAGGGAGGATGCATAGAAGTTTAACGGAGGAGGTCAAGCTTGAGTGGAGTTTGGGGATTCCACAGGTAGATGAGGAATAGGAGTGTTTTCAGATAGAGAGAACAGGTGTGAAAAACGTCAGCATGCTTAGTCCAAAGAATAGAAATGGGTTGATATTAATAGGGGAGTGGTGTGTATATATGTCTGTGGATGACACGTGTGTATGTGTGTGTGCATGTGTGTGTGTGTGTGTGTGTGTGTGTGTGTGTGTGTGTGGTGGGTGAGGAGTGAGAGAGGGCAAACTGATTAAGATCATAAATACTGTGCTCTTTCATTTTGCCAGAGAGGTTGAACTTCATCTGTAGGGGATGTGAAGCTAATGAAGACTTTTAAGGGAGGTTGACTAGTCCAATTAGCATTTAGAAAATGAATTTTTCACTCCTTTATATTTCCTGAACTATTTTTGATTCCCTAACACCTTTCGAAGTGATATAAAAACCCTTGAATCTCTACCCTACCCATTAGTTTATTCCTTCATAATTTCAGATGATTTGTGATGAAGTAATTTTAAGTAAAAACATTTATTTCAGCTCCATATATTAACATTGTACTATACAGTTCATTTTTAAAAATAACCCTTACTGTATATAATATAATATAATCATAAACTATTAAATTACACAACAAACTTGAAAACATTTTGCCATGTAACAAATAATATATGTAGTTTATTTTATTTTTTTTAAGATTTTATTTATTTATTTGATAGGAGAGAGATCACAAGTGGGCAGAGAGGCAGGCAGAGAGAGAGGGGGAAGCAGGCTCCCTGCTGAGCAGAGAGCCCGATGTGGGGCTTGATCCCAGGACCCTGAGATCATGACCTGAGCCAAAGGCAGAGGCCTCAACCCAATGAGCCACCCAGGCGCCCCTATGTAGTTTATGTTAGTGGTCATTATGTTTGTAGACAAATGATTTGTCAACGAATGAATTTTGAAATGACATTCATTTTGTTTTGTGTTGGGAATGAATGCATGTTAAATGTTAGAGCTATATGTTCCAACATCAAAAAGACCTAAATTTCTTTGACCGACTAATGTTCAAAATTAATAAATTTAATGCTAAAAAACTCAGGTACAGTAGAGATAACTTTTATGTCTTATTTCTAAATAAAAATATGAAAGTGGCAAAAAAAAAATATGTGAGAGGGGCTTTTTGCAAGCATTCTTCCCCAATTAACACATTTGGAGAAAAGTCTTCATTTCTAATAAATAAAGAATCAAGTAGGGTTTAAAAATTGTTTCATCTAGTCTATTATCGTTGTGTTGATGGCACAAGAGGCCTTTAAGGTGCCATATATATATTTGGTTTGATACTGCAACCTCTTTTTTTTTTTTTTTTAAGATTTTATTTATTTACTTAACAGAAAGAGAGAGACAGTGAGAGAGGGAATACAAGCAGGGAGGGAGGGAGAGGAAGAAGCAGGCTTCCCGCTGAGCAGGGAGCTCCATGCAGGGCTCAATCCTAGGACCTTCAGATCATGACCTGAGCCGAAGGCAGATGCTTAACCGACTGAGCCACCCAGGCGCCCCTTGCAACGTCTTTCTTTGATGATGTTAATCTTGAGAAAAGTTTTATGTTCCTCTTAAATTTGCATTTTTTTCTTTTTCTTTTAACATAAAAGAGTATACATTAAGGAATGTGGTACAGAAGTGAAAATCTATACAAATCATAGAGACCTGTCTATCTCACCCAGAGTTCCTGGCACATAGTAGATGCTCAAAAAATATTTGTTGAAGGAGTGAGGAAGCGAACTACAAAATGGTAATAATGAAATGTACTTTAAAAAGTGTGGCAAAAATAAAACAAGCAATGTAACTAGAACCAGGTCTCTTACGAAGGAGTTTCTCCATAAATGCTGGCTTTTGTTAAGTGTTGAATTGTGTCTTTCCAAATTCATGCGTTGAAGTACTAACCCTAATACTTTAGAGTGTAACCTTACTTGGAGAGAAGGTCTTTACCAGAGTTAATCAAGTTAAAATGAGGTCATTAGGGAAATTTGGAGATAGACAGGAACACAGGGAGAACATCAGGTGAGCACGAAGTCAGAGATCGGTAATGATGCTTCTACATGCCAAGGAATGCCAGAGATTGCCAGCAAACCACAAAAAGCTAAGGGAGAGGCATAGAACGGATAGATTCTTCCTCATAGCCTCAGAAAGAGCTAACGCTGCAGGCACCACAACTGTGAGACAATAAATTTCTGTTCACTTGGTGGTACTTTGTCACAGCAGCCCTAGAAAATGCATACAGTTCCCGTGCTCCAGTCCAGCATATGTTTTTGCCTCCTTTGTGACAAACATAAAGGGAGAGCAAAAAGTGGAGCCCAGAAACTTAATGAAATCTAGAAATAATTACAGCTTGTCAAGATAATTTTAGAAGCAGTTCATGATGTTTGAATCATGAAAAAAATCCCCTTGGGTTATATTTATATAGAATTTAGGCTGTGTATAGCTGTAGTTTACAATAACATTTTATTCTTTCAAGATACCTCAATAGAAATTTAATTTGCTCAATATCAAATTTGATTTTGTCATTGAATTTTTGAACCACAAAAACCTTTCATATACTCTAAAGGTTTTTTTTTTTTTTTTTGAGTCATAGAAGTATAATTTCAAGATGAGTCAAATGCCTTGATTCTAAGAAAGCTTTATGCCAGCTGTCTCTATGGAGTAGACACGGGAGCTAAGGTGGCTGTTTTACATTGTATGATATAAAGCTTGCCTGGTTCTCTGCTCCTTAAAAGAACCTCTCATGCCCCAGGAAGCTTTGTGGCATTTTGAAACTAGCAATTTTTCAAATCCTCACCAAACATCTTGGAATGCCAACTGCACCCCATTCTTTCCTATCCTATGCTCTTTGTGGAGGGCACCAGTGCTACGCAATTTGTACAACTGAGAATGAGGATGCCAGGAATAAAGTGCTCATTGTGAGTTTGGGGAGGTGCTCAGCATCCTCTTCTTCCTGCAACCCACTGGGAGTTCAAGCCTTTTGGACACACTTTTGTGCCTTCTGCATACTCCTTTTTCATTGTCCCCTCTGCACTGTGTCATATTTATAATGATATGTCCATATATCTGTCACCATGACGGAGTTCTTTGGCAACAGCAGTGCTCGACTCTTATACTTTCTTATATCTGCAGTAGCTTATACAACATCTGGTCCAGGGAAGGCACAGTTCCCTCCTTAGCACTGGTGCGAGGCAACACTCTGTTGCTTATCCCTGCTGAGCAAATCTGAGAGCCCGGAGAGAACACAAATCCCAGTGTTGTTCTACCGAGGGTCAAGGAAGTGGGACTATTTCCACACCAACCCTGTGAAGGCTGGGAATCAATTCCCCCCACTTCTGTCTTGTGTGTACAGGAAGTGCTAGCAGCCAGGGAGAGAGCTTACAGGCAAATCCCGTCAGGTGCTGGAGCAGGTAGAAGTTAGGCAACATGCACTGTAGTGACAAGGGTGAGTGGGGCACTGCCTCAACTACTCAATCTACTCTACCTCTCACTGGCCAACTTCTATCAAGCCCCAGATTTAGTGCCTTGAAATCTGTTGAATCCCTGGACCCATGTGAAGTCCTGCTTCCTCCCTGACGGGAAGGAACTCCATTATGACCTCCTCCCTGAAGACTTGCTTGGCTCTACTTGGGCCCAGGTTCCTTGGGTGTCCTGATGGCCATAGCGATAACGTCTGGAGTGGGCTAGGTGTGTTCCTTAAGTTACATGTGGCAGCTACAGGGGTGCATTTGTTCATTCACATGCTGTGAGGCTGTGCTGAGGCCGTGTGACATGCTGTGGAAGACAGCTGGCTCCTGGGGGCTCAGAACTTACTAAGAAGAAAGACAGATTAAATTCACATTTAATCACCGAATCAACTATAACAATTGTATGTACATGGTGAGTTATTTGTGAAGGTAAATGAAGGGTGTGATGCAAGAATATAATCAGGACCTATAACCTAAGTCATAGGAGAAAGGGCTGGTGGAGAGGCTGCTCTGAGGTAGTGGGTGTGGTGAGAATTTTCTAGGCAACATCACATCACTCACAGAAGCCAAAAGGTGGGAAAAAGCTTGGTGCACTCATGGAGCAAAGAATGTTCCTTGCTTATTTAATGCATTTACATTGCAGGAAATAGGATCAACTAGAGAAAAGCATAAAGAGGAAAATATATATCCCACCTGGGGATGAGCTGTCCATTGACTCTTCTCCTTCCCTGTGCTCACAACACACGCGCGTGCGCGCGCACACACACACACACACACACACACACACACACACACACACACAGCAGAGTTATGACAAATTCCCAGATACTCCCTTTGGAGGTGCCCAGCAATGAATAAGATGTGGAATTGAAGGCTGCGCCAGGTAGATAAAAACACCATTTTCCTGTTAAGAGAATTTCATTCTCTTAGTTTTCCAAGATATATACCGAAGCTCCTTGAATTTATTTTCTCAAGTCAGACCACACAGCTTTATGGATGAAGTTTTGACTTAATCCAATTTACTGATGTTTTTTAAAAAAAGAATGGTGTAGGAAGTGACATCACCAAGATGGCGACATAGATTGTTCCTGACATCGCTCCCTCTCACAAGAGGAACAACTAACAACTTTTCAAAAATGGGGCACCTAAGGACAATTGGGCAGAGCACATTTCCCCCAGAGCAACACAGGGGTGAGGCTGAAGCACCCTGCAGCATAGAGACGAAGACAGACTGCATTAGAAGAATAAGAGAAATGGCTACATGTTGACCACATTGCCCCTCCCAGGCCAGTGCAGTGCCATGTGGAGAGGTCTTGTCTGAGCCTCTGGTTTCTCCAGTGGGAAAAGAAAACATACGGGGGGAGGGGGAGGGGACAACCAGGCCCCACCCCCCGGATGTGGGTCGCTTTGTTGGAGTCCCTACCCTGATCTCACACCACAGGAATTGTAGCAGGAATCTGTGAGGCCCTGCCACTGGGAATGTGACTGTGACAGGGAAGGGGGAAAGGGTTGCAACAATTAGTGCACAGATCTTGGCAGCCTAAGTTCAAGCCTGCAGTGGCCAAGCTGTAGTTCCAACTAATCTGATTCCTGAGGGACAAATGCTGTCAACCTTACCATGGATCGAAGCAGAGAAATACAGTTTCAATGTCGGCAATTGCTTACTGTCTGCTGCAAATGGGAATAGGGAAGAGAGGAAGCTGAATTCCCCAAAGCTGAGTCAGTGTTAGACTTAATCCTGTGGATTGGCTAATGAGGTAATTCATTCATATCCTTTCAGTAGCCTCTTATCGAGCATCTGTTAGGTACTTTATTAGACATTGAAAAATAACAAAACAAAAAGAAAAAAAAACCAATACAAATCAAAGAAATACCAATAGCTAATATTTTTCCATCAAGCTCTTACTAAATTCCAGGTGAGCATCTAAGTGCTTTACTTAATTTATTCTCCTAACTCTATGGGTCGATGTTATTTTTGCCCCACTGTGCAGGTAAGGAAACAGGCTCAGAAAGGTGAAGAAATTCATCCACCGTCATGGAGCTAGTAGTTCCAGAGCAGAAATGAGAGCCAGGTCATCTGGCTCTGATCTTTCCCTCTACTCAAGTTCGAGATCTCAAGAGCTTGGGCTTTCTCGAGGAGGATAATAGATAAAAAAGAAAAGCTTAATGAAATGGAAAATATTTACTGAATGGTTTCTACTGCTAAGTACCAGCCTGAGTCTTTTACCTGTATGGTTTTATTCAATCCTTATTACCATCACCGTCCAGAGAGCCCTCTCATTTCTCTAAGTTATAGATAGGGAAAGTGAGGTCCCACCCAGTTATGGAACTTCTTTTCATTCACATTATTGGTTAAGGGTAGAGCTGATATTCAGAGGTAGGCAGTTTGGTCCTATAGCCTATATGTGTACCTTTTCCATCTCCTTCTATTCAGGTAAAGCTGAACATGAGAAACTGTGAGCAGAAAGAAAATGTGTCAAAAATCTATAGGAAGGGGGGGCGCCTGGGTGGCTCAGTGGGTTAGGCCTCTGCCTTCTGCTCAGGTCATGATCTCAAGGTCCTGGGATCGAGTTCCGTATCGGGCTCTCTGCTCGGCGGGGAGCCTACTTCCCCCTCTCTCTCTTCCTGCCTCTCTAGAGAGCCTACTTTTGATCTCTCTCTCTCTCTCTGTCAAATAAAAAAAAAAAAAAAGAAAATCTCTAGGAAGGAAGAGTTAAAGAAGAGCCCCTGCTACGTGAAGGTCGAGTGGAGTGATTTTGAAGGCTTTCCATCACCGCACCAGGTGAAGTTTTGGGAGGAGGGCATGCCAGCCTGGGAGCAGCCCAGGAGAGCATGCACAGGGGAGAGGGAGCGGAATTGTGTGGTGAAACCGTACGTGATTCCATTTTGCTCTAACACAAGGCAGGATGGGGGAGCAAAAAAAAAAAAAAAAAGGTGTGGTGTTAGGTCTGGGCCAGGGAGTGAAAAGTCCTGGTATGTCACATGAAGGAGTCTGGCTCTTGTCCAAGTAATGAGGAGCCATGGACAGGGCTTTAGCAGAGCAGTAACAGTGATGGATCCATGTTCGAGAAAGATCATTCTAGCTTGTGGGTAAGACTGCAGACTGGCAGACCCATGGAGCAGGCCATTGCCACCATTCTTACCATGAGAAGATGGTAACTTGCAGACTAGTTTGGGAGCAAGAGGGATAAAGAGAAGGTGTTCAAGCAATGTTAGGAGGTAATTCAAAAGGAGATGTGATTGGATGCGCTGAGACAAAAGGAGAGGAGTGAGGGATGACCCCGTGTTTTTGACTTGAGCAAGTGGGTCAAAGGTGGGCCATTTATTGGGCAGAAGACTGGACCAGGTTTTGGGCTTGCTGAGGATAGGTTCCATTTCAGACTAGCAGTTGGAGGAAGTTGTGAAAAAACATAATGGGTGTCCAATAGACAGTCTAATATATGAGTCTAAAACTCAGGAGAGAGAAGGTCCAAGCTGGCATAAGAACTGGAGGAGAGTGAGCTTACGTATAGGTGTTTTTTCAAGCTTTAGAGTAGATGAAGGTGTCAGTTCTGGGGTTATGGGACATCATTACAACTGGTGAGTTCATATCTGAATCTCAGAAATAACCTCATCAAATATTATAGTTCATTTTCCTTTGAAAAATTCAATAATACCATATATCAGTCTAGCCCTTTGTAGTTTTTCTGGGACTTCCATATACATTATCTCATTAGAATAGTGTCTAGTTGACAACATGGATGACGAGGGGTCCTCATCTCTAAAAACATGAATGGTATTTTAAAGATCTGTATGACTTCCAAATTCCTAGTTAGGCAGGAGCAGGGCTCAGATGGGTGTCGTGCTGTTCAGATTATAATGTGCACTGGAATCATGTGGGGATCTTGCAGATTCTGATTTCCGGTTCGTGATGGTGGTGGCAGTGGTGGGATTCTGTTTCCAACATACCCCCAGATGACATCTCTACTGCTGCTCCAGGATGCACTCTGAGTATCAAAAGAGTAGAGAATAGATTTTCTATCTCCTCGTTCTATCATTCTATTCATTAATCCATATTGAGTCTAGATCTAAAACTAAGAGTGGGCAGGACCGGATGAGACATTTACTGCTAGAACTTCAAGTGATGGAATTTTTCTGATCTTAGAAGCAGACCTTTGAGGGGCACCTGGGTGGCTCAGTCAGTAAAGCATCTGCCTTTTAGCTCAGACTCAGGTCATGATCCCAGGGTGCTGGTATTGCCCCACATTGAGCTCCCTGCTCAGCAGGGGAGTCGTCTTCTCCCTCTCCCTCTCCTCACTTGTGCTTTCTCTCTCACTCACTCTCTGTCTCAAATAAATAAATAAAATTTTTTTTTTTTAAAAAGAGGTTGACCTTTGAGATCTTGCAGATGATAAAGCCATGGCATTTTGCAGAAAGGGAGCTGATATGCTCAAAGAAAGTGCCTACCACACCTCCATATTGTCCCCTTTGCATGTTTCGAGGCATATGGAGTTCAACAGGATCCAGTAGACGTGGGTGTATAAATGCCCAAGTCACGCTGGTTCCTTAATGCTCAGGTTTGTCTGGCCAAGTACAGTCTGGGAATGGGTGACCCTGGGGTTGAGGGGAAGGAAAACCTTGCATCAGGAATAATTAATAAACTCAAATGGGAAAGGACCAAGTGGAGAGGCAGCACTTTTGGTTTTAAAACCAGACAGATCTTAGGCCAAGTTGCATACTTTGTTCTGACCGGAAGAGTGGGGCTGTTGCTGAATCCTGCTGAGTTATCCTTTATTCCCCAGCCTCTGAGTTATGGAATTATGCTTTTAAACCCCTATTAGTCCAGCCAGGTTGTGCCTTTTGTCGCCAGCTACAGTATCATTTCTCATGCAATGATCTTCACTTTTATACTTAATTCCAGTTTTCTGTAATTTAAATTTTGCTGAAAACAGCCATATTGCTGCGAGTGTAAATGAAGGTAGATGAGCATTAATGGTGTCAGTTCACAGATGTTCTTAAGTTAAGTAATTACTGCTCACTCCCCTGGATCTCTGTTTGAAATGCTTACACTATTCAATTAGAAGCACAAAGCACTTTCCTTCATCATTGTTATTGGGATCTGGTTCAGCCTGGAGAATCAGCATGAGGTATGAGACCTCGGAATAAGGCTGGGGCCAGTCGATTAAACAGAGCTAGTTTACTTGAGAGGAGCATGGAAGCTCTGTTGTTTTTACAGATTTATTACATTTTCTTAAAAGCATCTAAATTAATGCCACATTAATTACGGATGGGGATGAACCCCGCAGCATATGTTGCTATTAATTGTATCCGTTATCACAAAATAAACATCTCTTTATAAAAACAAATGATGCTTCATTTTAATATGTGGCTGGAAACACCCTCCTCCGCAGCTGTTGCTACTTCTGTTTTGGTGCTTTTCCTACAAAGGGCCACCTGTTACAATAGACATTTCATTTGTATTTATTTGGAGAAATAGGACCCTTAGAAAACAAAACTGCACCTCCTTAAGGCATAACAATCATAAAAAACAAAGCCCCAGAGGAAATTTGCATTTTATTCCCATTAGAAGTTCTCAACGTGAGGGATGAGTTGGCCCTTGCACCTTTACTCTTCTAACCCTCGATCTGGACTTGTTTGAATTTTAGACCTTGAAGGGTCTCATTCTAGTGTAAACGTCTTCATGTTGCAGAAGAAAGAACTGAGAGGTTGGTGTTAACTCAAGGCAAAGCCTATGTCCCTTGACTCTGTAATGGGTGCTTTTTGTTCTCTAACATTTGGCTTTTTGAGTGCATTAGCCTGTCAACTACATTGATTGGCTGTGTGACCTCGGGCAAATTACTTAACCACTCTGACCCTCAGTTCCTTGCACTCTGTAAAGGGATGGATAGCTACTTCATTAGCATTGTTGTGAAGATAAATGACTTAATACAGGGATATTGCTTAGAATAGTGCCTGGGATTTGGTGAGTCCTCAAAAAGTGATGACTATTCCAATAATAATTGATGTTGTTACCATTATTATTATGACTATTAGTGCACATACTGAATACTCCAGAGTCCGTTCTTAAAGCATGTGATATGATGGTAAATTACGCAGCATCACCAGCATGGAACCTCGTTCAGACACCCCCAAGTGCTGCCTTTATGCACCGTCCTTGATCTTTGGTTGTTACTCAGTGTTCATGAATAAAGAAATACAATTACAAATTAAACTGAAATTGAATTATAAAGGGAAACCCAATATAAAAGTGATTAAATCCTAAGGTTGAAATTGTCAGAATATATTGGGAAAACTTTCTTCTCATTGACCACTTTTCTGCCCCTTTATTTTTTTTTAAGATTTTATTTTTTTATTTGAGAGAGAGAGCATGAGAGAGCACAAACAAGGAGAGCAGCAGAGGGAGAGGGAGAAGCAGTCTCCCTGATGAGCAGGGAGCACAATGTGGGGCTCTATCTCGGGATCCCAGAACCCTGGGATCCTGACTGAGCAGAAGGCATCTGAGCCACTCAGGGGCCCCTTTTCTGTCCCTTTAAATAAAAAGAAAGAAAAATTATCTTGGCATTTTTAGATTGATCACAAATGACCAAGGACTTCATTCCAGATCTTATTTAACCACAATGACATTCATTCATTCATTCATTCATTCATTTACTGTTGAATTCCTATGTGTGAGGGAGGCACAAAAACTAATTTTTGTACAATAAATGTCAACAGTTGACTTTTTTCGTGAACTGTGTGTATAGAGAATAAAAGTAGGTAGAGTCATGGTCCCTTCCCTTGGAAAATGTGGGATTTGCCTGAAGGCCAAAGGTATAGCGCTTGATACAAACTTGAGTGTTCAGGTAGCCATGAACTGGAAGTAAGAGAAAGAACATCCTGCATGAAGCTTGTTTCAAAGACATAATCTGGAGGGATGCTGCTTCTGTAGGACTCTGTAGTCCCCTGCAGGGAAGGGCAAGGCCACTGCATCAGTGCTGTGCTTCTGTCTTTAGCATCATGCTGCACATGCTCAGATTTATCATTCTGCTAGCTCACCATTCCTCCGGTTTCATAGTTTCAGCAAGCTGTTTATAGCCATCTATGAAAATAAAATGTTTGGGAAATGCTGACTATGACATAGCCAGCCTCCTGGAAGTATACAATGTATTTTGCAAGTTAAAAGTTCAGAGAGTTATTTAATATATAGATTATTTTAATTTCCTTAAATTATTATATTATTTTTAAAAAATATTTTATTATTTCAGAGAGAGACAGAACACAAGCAGGGGGGAGAGGCAGAGGGAGAGGGAGAAGGACAAGCAGACTCCCCGCTGAGTAGGGAGCCTGATGTGGGACTCAGTCCTAGGATCCTGAGATCATGACCTGAGCCAAAGTCAGATGGCTTAACTGACTAAGCCACTCAGATGCCCCTAAATTATTTTTTTTGATAGGGAGTTCTTTTTTGGTGAAACACCTCCAGATACCCCCCAGGATACTATGGCCTGCACTGAGCTAGCTCAAAGCTTAAGAATTGTCATCTTCCTTTAACCTAATCATAAAATTCCTTCCCTTTCACATCTCTGCCATCTGTCCATGGCCTCCTTCCTGCCCATTTCTTTCCTGATTGGTTAGTGGTAATAACCCAAATTTTCATCTCACTGCTGCTTAAAAGCGATGTGAATTTGGGTAAGTTCTTTCCCCTTTTTGAGCTTACGTTTCCTCATCTGCAAAACGAAGATAAGAATATCTAACTTCTAGATAGTTTGTGAGTCTTAGAATCCAAGGAAGATAAAGAACATGAAAGCAGTTTGGTTGTGAGGCATGATGCCAATGTGTGAGTATTATTAGGTCTACTTGATCTTAAACTTTAGCCTATTTATGCTCTTGGCCAGTGCAGACTTCTGGGCCTAACAATTGAAAACATTTCATTCTGCTGTGTAAAAGAGTGGCTCCTTTAGTTGTCTTAAAATCCACCTTCTTAAATTCCAGGCAGTACCTCTGAGGATTATTTAGCTGGACTCCATGATTTCAGCCTCCGGGAGGACCCATTCTTCCTCGGTGCTGTGCTGGCTGGTACCCGGGGCCCCCTGGTGCCTGCCTCAGATTTTCTTCTTGTACCCCCACAGGGAGGCAACACTGGCATTCCTTTGTTTCATCTCTTTTCCAGAACAAGACTATTCTTCTTCTGCCTCAGCCTCCGTTTTTCCCCTGGAATGTGAGGGGCTTGGTAGGTTTATTGGCCACACGTTAAAAACATCTCCTCCAAGAATTATATTTAATCACAGATTTGGATAAGAACATCTCCTCCTCCCCTATTCTCATAAGGAAACAAGAAATTGACACACACATAAAAAAAGGGAGGTGTAAACCTAGCAAATACTGCCTGAAAGCAGAAGTAAATAAATAGGGATGTGAATTGTGATGTTAGGCGTATTTTGTTATTCAAGTAACTCACTGGAAGTGTACTAAGCAGTTACTTTGTCAAGCACTGGGCTAAGGGCTAGAGATACAGAAATGAATTTGAAATGGACTCTTTCTCTTAAGGGATCTTTCCTTAAAGCAGCTTAAGAAGATTGTGGGAGGAGAATGACCAGATGAAAAAGACAAAAAACAAAACAAAAAAACAAAAACAAAAACAGAAACCTTTTTATGGGGACTAAGACATTTGTTGGCTCTCTCTACTGTATGATGTCTCTCCATTTTATTAGGTGATGACAGTGTGTCTTCTTGGACCCTGTCCCTCAGGCATGCTTAAGTTTAAGTAATCTTAAAATTATTGGCACAAGCATCTGTGGAGATAGATGAGGGAGCTGAGGGGATCATTCTATACCCAAACATGGGTTGTTCTAGATGAAATCGATGGTTCCTGACCTTGAGGTCTTCAAAGACAGTATTTCCAAAATTCTTATGCAAATAATGCATCCTTCATTTGGGTCATAAAGGCCATACCTAATGAGTTCAATATGTTTGGTATAGAAAATCTTGAAAAACATGAACTCTCTGTGGGATATTTTAATCATAAAAAGAGTTCTAGGTGGTTAACAAGTCAGAGGCTACTGTTTTAAGATTGCAACTAATGCTAAGACTTCATGGATGTTTTTGGGAACGAAGACTAGAAAACTTGCTGAACCATTTCTAAAGAGCTTAGAATTTAATTTTGTACTACAGTTTTCTTAGCATTGGAAAAAATTTAAATTTTAGAGGAATATCTAAAAGCCATCTAGGATCTTTAATCATCACAATCCTTGTGGGCCGACTTGCCTTTCTCTCCAGCCTCACCCACCCTAATAACACTCCATGTTCCCAAAACCTCTCCAGCTGTTTTGTGCTTCAGTGTTTCCTGCCCCAAATGCCCTCCCACTCTTGCCCAAACTCCTATTTGTTCCTGGGATTCCAGCTCAGATACTTCTTCTGTGAAGTCTTTTCTGCTCCTTTTGAATCCTGATGCTTTGTTAATGAGGCTGTTTTCTACAATAGATGGTGAATTAATTCCACAGGGTGGGATCACCAGCCCCTAGAGCAAGGTCTGACCAAGAGTAGGTGCCTCAAAGTGTTTATTGAATCAAATCGAAATGAATCCTCTGGTGCTTTTGTGGAGATTTTAAAATTGAAGGAAAAGAAGTAAACATTGATTTTTAGTCCCAAGGTTAGTCATATCTTCAGTGTCTGTTATTTTAATTATACAAAGAGAATGTCAAAACAAAGAATAATCACACTGTGATGACTAAATGGTGGGGGAATAACATTGTACTTGGGGGATTTGAAGCTTTGGAATAAAGTGGCTTGTGTACTGATGGGCAAATGACTACCAACCACCTTGCTTTGTCGCTTCTTGAGGTGGTGGTGAAAGACTCATCAGTAAGGCATTTAAAAGGACAGGAAGAGTTGAGCGTTTCTCAAAATGTAATGAACATTCGAATGACCTGGGACTCTCGTCCATATTTTAGTTGGTCTGGGATGAGGCCTGAGAGTTTACATTTCTAACAATCTCCCAGGCACATTGTCTACTGCTGGATCGAGGACCTCTCTTACAGTAACAAGAATCATGTGTGCACGATGATTGGCTCAGTTGTCAATCAAAGCTATAGTAATATTAATCCTAACCAGTCACTCAGTTCTATACACAGCAAGCTCATAAATGCAAATTCGGCCTTTTTGTCCACCTACCTTGTGATTCATATATTACCATTAAATTTTTTCCTCTCTGTAAGTCCGATCTTGGACATGATTAAATATAAAGTGGTTGCTAGTAGAAACAAGTAAATGAGACTTTACAGTGGGAATAGAAAACTTAGCTGTTAGGTAGTCAAGTGAGAAGAATAGAAAAGTAAATTATTAGCTAGCTTTATTCTTATTCATCATATAACTTTTAAGAATAACGGGATATCAATTAAGTGCTAGATATCATCTTCCTCCACATTAAATGTGTTAATTGACACTGCATTACTTAATCAATCTTGTTATACACTAATTAGATAACTGCAGTCTTTTTTTTTTTTGAGGATGAAAGAATTGGTTACCATTTGATAGCAGTCAATGTACACTAAAATCTCCTCCTTTGAGTGAGAAATGTTTCTTATCCCATCTTGTGAAACTAGGGAGATGTAAAAGATGAAATGCCACAGATAAGTGTCACCTGTTCAGTTACTGGCTTCAGAATAAAAATGGTGAATATAAAGTGGGTCTGGCTATCTGGGAAATAACAACAATTATAATGATAATAGTAAAAATGCAAAATTTTAAAAATAAAGTAGGTCAAGCCTATGAGTAGATTGATGAGGAAACAAGAGGTCATAGATTTAACTGAGATCTGAACTCCGGAGGTGGTTCCTGAATATACATTTATGCAAGAGGAATTAGAAGCAGAAATCTGGTTAGAAATTCAAGATGCTTGTCTTTGAACCCAACTAATGTGGCAAGGATATATTTTTTAAATAAAAGGCTTTTGGGGAAGGCAAAGGAGGAGTCACTGGTGGAGTTCCCTGGGAGGCCAAAACCTCTTGTTCTTATCCCAGTCTCCAAAGCCACCCCTTAGTACTGCCATTAGCATGAAATGTACACAGATGTCCCAGTATATTTTAAAAAAAAAATATGGTATGGCCTATGAAGCACTACTTAAATTATAAGTTTTTTTTTCCTATTATAATTGAAAGAAAAGAAGTCATAAACGAAAGTGAATGCAGTCTGAATCTGTGTTGAACCCATTTTTAAAGAATTGCAAGTGAAGTTTTAAATCCATAAGAATGTAATTACGCTTCCATTGCTTAATGTATGGACTGAAATTCTGACTTAATTATTCTGCAACTAAATTTATATGTCATTTATGTAGTAAATCTTGGCAATTGCTCTCACAACTATCATTGGAAATGTAATTAACTTGGGTTAGATAAGTTTTTACAGTGAGAACTAAATGCAGTGTAATACCAAGGCATTATTTAAAAGGCAAAGGCTAAATACATCTTCTTTCTAAACTTTCTTGTTTGTTTGCAATTCCTTTTCCCAGAAGGCTAAATGCTGAGCTTGTTTTCTTTTTCCAGCCTCCCATTTTAGTCTGTTAATTGAAAGCTTTTTTTTTCTTTCTTTTTAAGGAAAAGAGTTTTACTCTTTGTATTACAACTTTTACTAAGAATACAATTTATTTTTGAAAAAGGCTTCTCTGTATGTGATAAAGCTATTGGATTATATTTTCAAAACTCCACTTCCTTTGTTTTACTGTAGTTTAGTATTGAATTGATTTTTATTGTTATTTGCATCTGAGATTTCCCTAGAAGGAACATTTTACACCTAGACACTGTATTTTTATGACTTGCTAAAAATTGATGATGTCTTGTATTACTTTTATTATAAAAAATACAAATGATATTAAAAAAAAAGAGATAAAAGGAAAAGGAATATTGCTAGGTGCTGTGCCTACTCTCTATTTTAAGTTGATTGAGGATATATCAGTCGATAATAATTGTCTTCCCACAGGTTTGGGAGTTGGATAAATCATGATATCACATCAAGATTGTATAATACAGTCTTTTGTTATTATAAGTTAATGTTCCTATTTTTTGATGAGTTGGTGAGTGATATTTTTCCTTTATTGATGAGCAAAATGTAGAGGACCATTTTTTTGAAGTTTGGGTTTATCTCCATATTTGTTCCATCCACTTTCATAGACTTATGGTTATACTAACATAGATTTCTTACATTTAACTCACATTTAGTTACTTATTTGTTGTGCTGGGCTTTCTGCTAAATGCTTTCATATAAATAGACATGAAAAAAATAAAAAGGAAATCACATACCCAAAAATCAATTCCAAGTAATTATATATTAAAATACAGAATGTAAAACAATAGAGCTTCTAAAAAATAACAGGTGAATATATTCAAGACCTTGAAGTACATAAATATTTGTTAGAATTTATAAAGGGTTTCAACAAATTAATGAAAACCAAAACCTAATCTACAAAAAGGAATATCCAAATGGCCAACAAACATACAAAAATGTTCTCAACAACAATTATCATAAAAGAAATAAAAATCAAAACCATAATTAAGTATCCTACACACCAAATGAAATAGCTAAATTGAAAAATCTGACAATACCAAGTATCAACAAATACATAGAGCACATGAAATTCTCATATAGTTGGTGTGAGTATAAAATCACATGTGTAGTTAGGGGAGCGATCTGATCACTCAGATCACTCTGGACAACTTTTTTAGTAGTATATACTGAAGCTAATCATATGTATACCCTATGATCCAGAAATTCTGCATATAAGAATATGCCCACAGAAGTGCATACATATGTTCAAAAATGTTAGATCAAGATTGCTCATAATAACACTCTTTGCAATAGCTAAAAACCGGAAATGACTCAAATGTTATCTACAAGAGATTAGGTAAATCAATTGTATTATATCCAAGCAGTGGAAGTCTACACAACAATGGCTACAATACTTTTCCAACCTACTGATACAAAACAAAACAAATGATTTTCACAAATGTAATGTTGATGGGAAGAAGCCATATACTTTTTTGTTTCATTTATATAATGTTCAAATATAGACAAAGCCACATTATGGTGTTACCATCAGGGAAGTGGTTACCTTCAGAGTGGTCAGTGGGGATAGTGAGGGAGAAGAGAGGGGACATTTGGGCATCTTTTGACTTGTGATTAATAATCAGTAAAGCTTTCCATAGAAGACAGATTGGTGGACCAAACAAAGCCATGAAACAAACAAACAAATCAATTAAGTTTGTATGGAATTCCAATTTATAAGTTAATTCAGTTAATAAGTGATGTAACCCATAGCACTGTGTTTGACCTTCCAACATAAGTGATAGTTAAGATGGATGGCACACACACTAAATCTGAGTTCAGCATAGAAAATGTCTCCCTTGGGACGCCTGGGTGGCTCAGTCAGTTAAGTGTCTGCCTTCGGCTGAGGTCATGATCCCAGGGTTCTGGGATCAAATCCAGCATTGGGCTCCTTTCTCAGCAGGGAGCCTGCTTCTTCCTCTGCCTGCTGCTCTCCCTGCTTGTGCGTGCGCTCTTTCTCTCCTTGACAAATAAATAAATAAAATCTTAAAAAAGAAGAGTAAATGTCTCTCAACTACTCATTCATTTAACAAATATTTCTTTAGTGGTTACTAGTGAGCCAGCAGTTCTATTGGGTAATAGTAATATAATGATGAGAAAGACAGATGTGAATCCTGACCTTGTATAGCTGATAATCTAATAGAAAAGGAGGGCAAACGAATTTACAACAGAATGAAATTAGGGTTATTCTATGAATTCCAGATCGCTCCCCTAACTACACATGTGATTTTTGATACATTACTTAAAATCTCTGATCTTTAATTTCCTCTACTATGATGACTATAACTAATTTTGTCAACTTGGCTGGACCATGGTGAAAAGATATGTGGTCAAACATGATTCTGAGTATTTTGGTGAGGGTATTTTTGGATGAGATTAATATTTAAATCGATGGGCTTTGAAGAAAGCGGATGGCTTGCCATATTGTGGGTGGGCCTTATCCAATCAGGCCTGTTAACAATAAAAGACTGACCTCCTCTGAACAAGAAAGAAATTCTGCAGCAGACAACCTTTGGACTTCAACTGCAACACTGTCTCTTCCTGGATCTATGGTCTGACTGCCTTTGAACTTGAACTGCAACTCTTTACTGAATCTCCAGCCCATTAGCCTCCCCCATCAGATTCAGACTCACCAAGCCTCCACAATTATGTGAGCCAACACCTTAAAATAAGTCTCTTTCTACGTATACATCAAAATTGACATCCTGTTGGTTTTGTTTCTCTGGAGAACTCTGAGTAATAGAAAGACAATCGGCACTTATCTCATATAGATATTATAGGGATTTAACAAAAGCATATTTTAAAAGCTACATGTATACTATCTCAGGTAAATCTTAATGGAGTTTCATTTCCTTTCTTCTCAGATACAAACAATAACTTATGTATGTGTAGCTAATGGTGCATGCCAGCCTGAAAGATGCTTGGAGACCAAAGTTAATTAAACTTTTACTGAAAATTGAATGCATACCTGTGAAACTTTTTTAGATCAGGTGTTACCTTCGTATCAGAATGGGAATGTGACATGTTTCTTGGGAATTCAAAGTTGACAAGGGCCAACTGCCAACCTTTGCTATTTCTTCAGGCTGATGGATAGCCTCTTCCCTTTGCACTTGTATCTCTAAGAAAAATTATCTATTCAAAATTTCTAGTAACTGAAAAGTGACAGAACAGTTTGAGTTTACCAGTATATTTCTGTAACAGATGATAGAAAAATGATCGTCTCAGATGTGAAGGTGATATTCTGCACAGATTTAGAAGTACCCAAGAAACTAAAATTGAATAAGTAAAACCAAGTTAACACTGATTTTTTTTTAACACTGATTTTCTCCTAATGAATCAAAGGCTACGGTTTGCAAATAGGATGCTTTTAAAAATTCTTTGCATTGTATTCTTATTTAATAGCTATTTTAGGTCTCCATTAGCATCATCTCAGCTTTGACATTGGTCAAATGAAGTGCAGCTTTATAAGTGATTTATAAAGAACTTTTTTTTCTTTGCTTGGAAACAGAATTATATTCCTGGTTGATTATCTGAAACAAAATTTAAAAGAAAAAAAGAACCCACCAGCGATTCTGAAAATGTTAATGTTTTATGAAGTCTTTATATGTTTTTGCCCTTATTACCAGAGAATTACTGGCTGTGGAAAATAGAAAGACTAATTTGCCTGATCCATGAAATAGAAAAATTGAGCACAAACACACATTTTCTTTGGAACGCCACCTTCCTCATTGCCTCTCTTAGGTGTGTGAGCAGTGAAGATGTTTACACAGTCATCCTTCTAGACCAGCAGCCTTGAAAGCAGGGTGTGTGTGTGGCAGAGGAGATTTGGAGCCCTTGGATGTTCAGAAATTCTTAATTTTTTTTTTCTTCTTAACGTGGCTTGATTGGGTTTAAAATTCTAAATTTCCCTTAGAAATTTAAGAGCAACATATGGTCTTCTACTTACTCATTACTGCTGATGAGAAAGCAGGTATTAATCTACTTCTTCCTCTCATATAGATACCTTACCCTCACCTCACTTTTTAAAGGATATTTTCTTCTATAATGTGCCATGGCTTTATCAGTGTTCTATAACTTATGGCTCTCTTTCACTTATTCTACTCAGCCCCTGTGGGCCCTTTCAAGATGTAGACTTATTTCTTCAACTCTGGGAAGAGATCTTCTATTATTTCTTTAATTATTTTTCTCTCTTCTATTTCTTTCATTCTGTCTTCTTGAAGTTTTATTGGATGGACTGGAACACAGTAAGAAGTCCAGAGATAGACCTACACATAGTCATTTGATTTTCAACAAAGGTGAGAAGAAATTTCAATGGCGAATAGGAAGCTTTTCAGCAAATAGTACTGCAAAAATTTTGGATATCCATATGCAAAAATAAGAACCTCTGTCTGTAAATCATACCCTATTAAAATTAACTCAAAGTTAACTAACTAAATATAAGAGCTACAGCTATAAAATGTCTAGAATAAAATATTTCTGACCTTGAGTTAGGTCAAAATTCTTAGACAGGACTTCCATAAAATAGAATTTGATAAATTTGACTTCCATCATCAGAATGAAAATCTTTTCTTTTCAAAAGACAACACTAAGAAAATGAAAAGACAGGCCATACATGGGAAGAAAATATGTGAATACTGTGTATCTGAAAAATAATTCATATTTGGGATGAAGAACTCTTACAACTGGCTAATAGGAAGAAAAACATCCAATTAAAAATTGAACAAAATACTTAAATAGACACATCACCAGAGATGATACATGGATATAAAAATTGCTAATAAGCAAACAAAAAGCTTCTCAACATCATTAGACATTGGATCAATGTAATTTCCCCAATGTAGATTATGCTATACATCTACATCTATGTGCCCCCTATGACAGCGTTTTTCAAAAAACTGAAAATACCATGGTTTGGTTAGTTTTCAGAGAATTTGGAATCACCATACATTGCTGCTAAGAAAATAAAATGGTATGATCACTTTGGATAAAATTTTGATAGTTTCTTAGGATGTTAAATGTATACTTACCATAAAACCCAACTGTTCCACTCCTAGGTATCTACCCAGAAAAAATTAAAATAGATGTCCTCACAAAGACTGATATGGAAATGTTCCTAGCAGTATTATTCACGATAGCTTTAAACTAGAAACAGTCTAAATGTCCATCAATGGATAAATAAAATGTGGTGTATTTATACAACAGAAATAAACTGTTTGGCAATGAAAAGAAATAAACAACTGATACATGCTTCAGTATGAATGAATTTCAAAAATGTGATGTTAAGTAAAATAAGCCAACATGAAAGATCACATGCCCAATGATTTAATTTAAATGAAATAGCTCGAAAAAAGTAAATCTGTAGAGACAGTAAGAATATGAGTGATTTCCTGGAGCTGGGAGAGGAAAGGAGGATTGACTGAAAATAGGCACAAGGAAATTTTGGAGGAGTATGGAAATATTTTAAATTTGGATTTTGTTGATGATTACACAACTGTATACATTTGTTAAAAATCTGAGAACTTCTTACATTGGATGAAGTACATAGTATGTAAATTAGTCTGAAGAAAACTATTATAAAAAAAAAGAATCTTTTCCTGCTCCAACCTGAAACAAGACTTTTTATTATTATTTTATTTTATTTTAGCATGGGCCTACACTATTGGAGAAGAGCGTTGAGGAAACTTCACTGGACATCATTTCCAACACAGAATTTTAATAATAAGTTGAAAACATGATAACCAGTTCATGAAAATACCAAGTGTTTATTCTCTACCCCAGAGATTGATTCATCTGGTGTTGGCAAATTCTAACAATATAAAGAAAATGGCCTTGAATGCTATCTGAGAAGACCCATATTTAAAGAGGTGTCATTGAAAGACCAAGATTCCAAAAATAAAAAAAAAATAAAAAAAATAAAAGACCAAGATTCCACATATATGCATATGAGGGAGAAAGAACACAGAGTTTGACAAGAGGACATTGATATTCTTGATTTTCTGATACTCAGCATGAACCTAGCTTTGGATCATGCATGGTGAGATGTGGATGTAGATACTTAGTCTGGTATTTTAAACAATCATCCCAATGACCAACAATATTTTCTTTCTTAAGATTACTTTGACCAGTTCTTTCTGATGAAATTATTCTTGTAGTAACATCTGCTTGCAAGTTCCCCTGGAACAAAAGTTTCAGAATCTTGAGGTGCTATGTGACTCTCTATTAAACTGGTATGTATCTCCCTCAGATCTCACCCAGTTTTCCTATGTTTAATTGTATTTTAGTCTTTGCTTCTCAAATTTCTTCTTTCATGGACTCTTATTTTTCCAACTTTATTGAGATAAAATTGATATAAAACATTATGCAACTTTAAGGTGTACACCATGTTGATTTGATAAATTGAATACTGCAACATAACTAACAACCATAGTGTTAGCTAACACCTCTATCATATAATTACCATTGTGTGTGTGTATGTTGAGAACATTTAAGATCTACTCTTAGAGCAACTGTCAAGTGTAATAGTACAACATTGTTATCTATAATCTCAATGCTGTACATTAGATCCCCAGAATTCAGTCATTCTTCTCATGGGAAATTTTTACTTTTTGACCAATATCTCCTCATTTCCCCCACCTCAGACCTGGTACCCACTATTCTTCTGTTTGTGTAAATTAGGCTTTTTCATGGACTCTTCTTATCACTATTGTGCTCTTAAATACGAGTTTTAGGCATAATTATATAATTTTTGCAGACAATTAACTCTTTCCAAATGACACTTTCATAGCCATATAAATTGTGGCTCCAATAAATGGTATACTAAGAAATTCTATAACTGTGTTCTATCACATAGATGGCGATTATCAGCAGTAGGCCATTCATCAATTATCTCTATTCACATTGAAGAATAGGGATGTCAGTTTCTTTTGATTTTGAAACAAGAAAATTTCTCTCCCAAGGAACCCTTTGATTAATTCATTTCTTACATTCACTCCCTACAGGTTGCTGACCATGTTTCTTCACATAAATAAACTGTGTGTTAAGATTTCTTTCTATAAGAGATAAAATTGATTACTTTATGATTACCCTGCTTTACTGGTTTAAATGATTATAGCTTAGTGGAGTGCTGTTATCTTATTAATTATGAATTAATTTAATTTGTGGAGGTTGAAAGCATTAGCTAGTTTTCTTTAATTAATTGTTTTTTGGATGAATTGCTGGAGGAGCCTTTTATAATGGTGACGTGGGCTAATACATAGACTTTCGTCTCTGGAAACCATGTCCTGATTTAGATGAGAGCCATAAATAATCTGAAACACATCTTGTTTAGGTGTCACTCATGCCCTGATACTAACTCAATCAGTTAACTGAGAGGAGTATTGGCCTTGGTATAGAGAAAAAGCCTGAGGGACTTCCCCGAGACCTGCCTTTGGGAGGGTTACATGGAATGCTCTGGGCATCTGGTAGGCTCTGAGCTATACTGTGTAGATCCCTCATCTGACCATCCTTAGACTCTTTGGGATTGAATCCTGGCCCCATGTAGTACCAGCTGCAGATATCCTGCATGGTCTTGGACAAGTTACTTCACTATCTTGGTTTCAGCTTGCTTATCACAAAATTAGGGAAAATAATTATAATGACTTCAAAGGGTTTGTGAGAAGATTGAATAAAAATCACAAATACATATATAAAGTGATATTGGACACATAGTTCAATGCTCAATAGATGTTAACTGTATTATCATTGTTGTGTTGTTTTTTGGGTTATCAACCAACCTTGTTAGAAGCCTCTTCCCCACGCTTCAGTTCTCCCTTCTTTCTTGACTTCATTCTTCTGTGACTTTGGGATTCTTGGATATTATTTTACCTGGACTTAAAAACACCAAAGATGAGCTTGTAATAATTTAATACCTAAGATAGCTTTTTTTCTTCATGCTGTTTAAATGAATTTTTCTTTGAATATGAAAAACATTTTTTTCCACTTCATTGACTATTTATTGTATGACTCATATTTTATGCTGACATGTCTAAAAGTCAATTGGTTGGTAAAATTTTGATTCATGCAGTAAGCATTTTTGAAAGTACTTTCTGCAAATATTACCCTCACTTTTTACTCTGAGTGTACAACCTTATGTTGAATAGTTTAAAAAGGTCTTTCTGTTTATATGTTCATTTATTCATACACCTAACAAATAAAGCTTGAGCACCCACTGTGTTCCAGGCGTTGTTCTAGTACCTGGCATATAGCTTAAAAGTGACCACTGGATTTAACAACATGGAACTCATTGGTAATCTTGATAGTTGATAGCCTTATCAGAGTGTGATTAAGAGTGAATGAGAGTAGAAAAATGGAAGAAAGAAAGTATAGATGATTTTTTTTTGAGAAATGTTTCAGGGAAGGAGAATAAAAAAATGGGGGAGTAAATGAAGAAACTATAGTATCAGCAGAGGTTTATTATTATTATTGAGATGGAAAAATAATAGCTTGATTGCATGCTAATGAGAATAATCCAGCACTGCAAGAAAGATTGTTAATTCAGGAAAGAGAGGAGCAATTGCTGAAAGAGTGTCCTTGAAGAAGGGAGAGAAAACAATCTGTGCAAGAGGAATGCTGACCTTTGATAGGAGAAGAGAGTCATTTATAGTAAAATAAAGAAAAAGATGGATATTAGTTATCAGTGTTCATTAGCTAAATTATGCTTAGGCATGTTCTCCTTTAATTAATTGGGCTTCCACAGAACTACTTCCCTCATAATGTATACTTACTATCTGTTCTTATCTATGGCTTCTTTTACCTTTACAGCATCCTATTTACCAGTCAGGACTCACCTCTATCTTTGCATTTAGCTCAAAATCTTATAATTATGTCTGCATATGTCCATCTCTCCCGTTAGGACCTAGGCAACTTTGGGCTGATAGATCTTTTCGCCAGCAAGATCAAGGGCAATAGGCAGAGCAGAAATCAACTATTTTCCTCTAGCTAGGGAAGGGCTGTTTCTATTTTCTCAATGAAGTCACTAGCTGGTTTGCTATTTTTTGCTTTCAGCTTTTCCTAATTTTGCCCTTCCTGTGTAGTGAAACTTAGCACAAAATACATACGACACCTTTAGGATGATGACGTGTGTGAATTCATGTATATGGGTGTATGAAAACGTGTGTTTACGTGTAAATTTTAATTAGAAATATTAAGAAAGATAGTAGGAACATGAATTTGTGAGAAACTGCATGAAGACCTGCATTCTACATTTCCTTTCCAAGCATAGGCCTTGAGTGGAACACCTACACGCACCTGCCTTATCCAACTGACGGGAGCCTAGTCCTTTGGTACATTTTGGTGGAAGACTGGCTCAAGGACGGGCACACACTAAAAGAGAAGTCTACTCCTTCTCCTTTAATTACAGTAGAAGAAGGAAGTTTTAATTGCTTTAATTAATGCCTTGAGTTTCTTTGAAATTCCCTAGCTCTTCTCTATAGCCGTGATAACATCACAGCCAGTGTGTGAATTAGTTCCAGGAGTGATGGGGGACATTGACTTTATTCACATGAAATAGCCTTTGATTTCTTCTCATGTAAAACCTGCTTATCATGGTTACCACCTTGGCTTTGCCAGTTGCTGTGAACTAATTTCTCATTCCTATTATCAGAGTGATGTTTTATTTAAATGAAACTTCTGCTCAAGAACTCTTTTCATTTTGAGGTAGGATAAAGGGAAAAATTATGGGGAGGGATGCACTATGGGCTTTTTGTGAACTTTGAGATTCTTCACTTAACAGATGATCTCTGATTGGATCTTGAATCAGAAATAAGTAGGAATAATAGATGAAATTTGAAAAAAAAATAGAGTAAGATAGTAGTACATCAATCATAATTTTCTGATCTTGAAAATTATACTCCAGTTATATAAGATGTTAACATTTGGGGAATCTGGATGAAAGTGTAAGATTCTCTGTACTATTTGTACAATTCTTTTGTAGCTTTGAAAACTTTTTTTTTTAAGATTTATGTATTTATTTATTTTGGAGAGAGAGCATGAGTGGAAGGGGCAGAGAGAGAGGAAGAGAGAATCTCAAGCCGGTTCCATACTGAGCATGGAGTGTGATGCAGGGCTCAATCTCATGACCTAAGCAGAAACCAAGAGTTGAATGCTTAGCCGACTGAACCATGCAGGCTCCTCAGTTTGAAAAATTCTTGAAATGAATAGCTAATGAGTATCCTAAAGCTAAATCTAAACTTATGTAAACTGGGTGACAATGCAATAAAAGAGAGGCTATATTTTGGGGGAAACAGGAAGTCTGCTTGAAATGGCAGATTTTGGAGCAAGGCCATTATCACAGTTGCTGAAAATAGTGACCTTGAGGAAGACTTTGGAAAAAATCATAGAAATTGCCAAAGTAGGGATTGTGGACACACGTTGTCACGTGAGAGGGGGATTGGGTTTTCTTCTACATCAATTTAATGGGTTAGTTAAGGCCAACAGATAAAAGATATAAAAGATGAGTCTGGGGTTATTATGAAGAAGGTATTTCTAACAATTGGACCTATTCAGAAATGAAGTGAACTGCTTTGTCACAGTTTCACTGCCATCAATGGAAAAATTAAACCAGAGACCAAGTTACTTTTGCATTTTAATACCAAAGAAAGGGTCCTAAATTGGGTGGGAAGTGAGACAAAACAAGCTGTAAGGTCCTTTCCACCATTAATAGCATATGATTTTTCCTTCTCACCAAGTGTTTGAATGATTCTCCCAATTGTATAGTTTACTATATTGATACTACCTCTAGCACTAATATTGTGTGTGTGTGTGTGTGTAGTGTTTTCCTCCCTGATGTTCAGGGTGTTTAAAATATTTGCCCCAAGAAGATGATTTATATCGATTATACATGGGGATAATATTAGATGCTGCACAGTACTATTAAAGGTGATTTATTTGTTTGTAGAACAGTGGCCCAAGACTGCTCCAAATATATCTACAGGGTGCAGGTTTGAAATTAATGTGCTAGAATACTTTAATGCAGGGAGCATGCTGGCTGGGTTGGTGGATGTTTGGTGCAGCCAAAGGCTCTCACCTTGATGGATGGTTGTTTCTTTCTTGATCAATGCATGAGTCATCTCTCCTAGGTCAACAAAGAGAGGAAACAGTAGGTGGGCCTGCCCACTGCTGGATTAAGTTCAAAGCCTGTAGAGAAATTTACAATGTAGGGCAGATATAAGAAGGTATGTTTATTTGAATCCCTGGCACATTACTGTTTTTCAAGTTTATGCTACCTGGACTGGATGGAAACAAAACAAAACAAAACAAAGCAGTATTTTTTTCTTTACTTATTGGAATGGCTTAGATGACCTCATGGAAGACCATTCTTAGACTTATGTTTGGATTTTCTGCAAGGAATAACAGTTGATTTATAAATGAACCATATTATCAGGCTTTCACTATTAGATCAAAATAAACTCTTGCAAATATCTTCATCTTGTAGATTGTCATTTTTCTTAGGAAATAAAATAATAGACAAGGAAACAATGCAGCAATGCAATTGGTCAGTCTTGTTTCAATCTCTAGGCTGAAAGAAGAGAGTCTTGTAAGGTGTGGCAAAGGCACAGATATTATGCTCATTGATCTTACAGGTGGATCATGGAAAGACAGCCTATGGGATAATTAAAATTGTATCGTTACCAAAAGATCCTGCAGTTTCAAATATTAATTTTAAGATGGTGTTAGGGATATCTGGATATGGTAAAAATAAAGGTGAATTCTATAGGATAAATCCTTTCTTACCTTAAATTCAGCAAACCAAAATATGTGTGATAGAATGGAGAAAGAATCCTATCCGTGGAAACCGTTACCTGTACTTGATTTAAAAAAAGAAGGGGAAGGTGCTTTGGAATCAGGCAGGTCTGCAGGAATTTACGTTGTTTTGCTTAACTTTTCTTGTGGTACTGGAAAAATGACTTCTTTTTCCTGAGTCTTAGTTTTTTTATTTGTAAAGTGGATAAGGAATTTCAATTTCGAAAAGCTGTCATGAGAATTAAAAGAAGTAATCTGGAGTACTTAGCACAGTGTCTCACACAATATAGACCGTTTTCATTTTCATTAAAATATTCATTGTGTAATTATTTGTTTTTCTTTGATACTAGTCATAATTAGGACAAGAACTATGTTGCTATGTAGTGTTCTTGGTATTGCAAGAATCTAGTGCTATGCTTTGGGCATAATAACTGCTCACTAAGTATTTATGGACTTAATTACTTTAATAATCGTAGTTTCTATTATCCTAGGAGTTAAACTGAAGTGTGGGATTGGTCATTGAGAGAGGCAATGGAGAAGACAGGCATGATCCTGCAATGCCCAGTATTTGGCTCTTTGACCCTTTCCATCTGTTAATTCAAAGATTTTCTTCTCCCAAGAAAGGAAAAAAATATCACTTGGGAAATGAAAACATAATCATCTTTTTAGAACTGGAAAAATCCAACCTGTTCTAAATTTACAGCAAAACTCTGGAGTCTTTGCCGGAGGAGGAAGGCTGAGGCAGTGGGGGTCAGCAGGCATCAAGAATAAAACAAGGCAGACTTGGAAAAAGCACATCATTCTGGTTTCTTCCCTAAGTGTGGTAATGCTGATTGTCTTGAAGATCTTTTTTAAGGCGACAGCAGAATCAAGTCCTTCTGTATCTATCCTCCTTAGACGTCAGATGAAGACAGCTGTTTCAGGCATGACTGAAACTGCTCTTATTCCTTCAAGATTTGGATATCGCCTTCATCTTTCACATTAATCAGAGAAGCGATGACATTAACTTTCCCAGGTGACTTTCAGTCCCTTCCTAGAAGTCTCTCAGTCCTTCCATGAATAGCAATGTGTGTGTGTTCTGCAAACAAATAAATTGCTTGAGCTCTCAAGAGTGTCACATTATGCAGACCAATTAGTTCAGAAGGTGGCTCATTATTTTTGAAATTTCTGCCATCGGGTCTCTATAGTTAAATTTATCAGATGAGGGTTTTCAATTTTTTTTTTTTAATTACTAAACTTTATTTTTTTCTTTCCTCTCATTTTTTTCCTTCATTCTTTTTTCTCCCTTTACAGTGCACCTGAGGTCTCTGAATCAGTTCTGATCTTTTACTTTGTGTGTAATGAAAAGACTGATTTTTCCTTCACATTTATAGAAATGAGTGATTCTGTATCAGTGCCCCCAAAACCTTCTCTGAGTGCTTCCCTAAAAGCAGCCAACTGCTCTTTAATATTAATGGCCAGACAAAATCTATAGACAGACCAAAGCAATTAAAGAATGTTACTCCAACCCTACCCAGCAGTTCGCTTCTAACACTGGTAAATGTTTTGGAAGCAGAACAGGGAACTCTTGTCTGGTGTTAACTCTATAGGTCTGTAGAGACTTAATTATCAGTGTAGCTACTTGGAAAGTCATACCTTATATAGAATGTTAGTGAAACTAAACAGTGAATGGGGCTGTGGCAGAATTCATTGAGGTCATATTGTACATCAAAAACCATGAGTTTTGAAGTCAGAAAAACCTGGCTTGAATTCCTGGTTGTGTGACTTCTCATGTGATGTCTAGAGACCTCAGTGTTCTTTCCTAAAAAACAGGAGAACTTACATATATCTCAGGCGGTAGTTCAATGAGCAAATTGAGAGAATAGATGTAAACATGGGTATGGCCATGTATGTTTCCTTGGCCTTTCACTAGTCCTTATTTGAGAAGATCTGTCTTTGAAACATCTTCACCATGGGAAATTACTTACTGTTTGAGTTAGTTTGCTTCTTTTTTAGATAGGCACTCAGGAGCCTCAAGGTACTTACTCATCATCCTCAGTTCATTGGACACTATTGTTATTGGTTCATGTGAGTCTCTTCTCATTGCGAGTCTCTTCTCATTTTTTATTCACTTTTATCCTCAGTAACTCATTTTCATTACTCTTGCTTCCCCATAGGTGATATTTTAATATGTTTTGATGTGTATCCTTTTATTTGTATATATTCTTGTAGAATATATTCTTGTAGAACATGTATTATTGCTTTGTATATAATTCTAATTTATATAAATTACATTGTGCAATAGATCTCATTATTTTATATTTTCTATTCAATACTTTGTTTTAGAAGTTCTACCTGTGTTTTGTGTGTAGAAGTCTACATTTTATTGCATTGTGTGCCTCCACTATACTGTGTCTCTCCATTCCCCCAGTTATGGACACAGGAATTGCCTCCAGTTCTCCTATTGGACTGGCAGAAATTAGGAAACTGAACAATTCCATATGACAGGGATTTAGAACCCTCAAGCACTACTGGTAGGAGGATAGATGGCAATGCCCACTCTGGAGATGTGTGTGTGCACCTGCACACATGCATCAACAGAGAGATACAGATATACTTTATAGGGGGCATAGAAATATATGCAGACTTTTCTCCAAAGAAAATATACAAATGGCCAACAGATACATGAAAAAATGCTCAATGTCACTCAGCATCAGGGAAATACAAATCAAAACCACAATGAGATACCCCCACACAACAGTCAGAATGGCAAAAATTAACACGTCAGGAAACGATGGGTGTTGGTGAGGATGCGGAGAAAGGGGAACCCTCCTACACTGTTGGTGGGAGAGCAAGCTGGTGCAGCCACTCTCGAAAACTGTGGACATTCCTCAAAAAGTTGAAAATAGAGCTACTCTATGACCCAGCAATTGCACTACTAGGTATTTACCCCAAAGATACAAATGCAATGATCTGAAGGGGCACCGGCACCCCGATGTTTATAGCAGCAATGTCCACAATAGCCAAACTGTGGAAAGAGCCCAGATGTCCATCAACAGATGAATGGATAAAAAAAGATGTGGTGTATGTATATACACAATGGAATACTACTCAGCCATCAAAAAATGAAATCTTACCATTTGCAATGATGTGGATGGAATTAGAGGATATTATGCTAAACGAAATAAGTCAATCAGAGAAAGGTAATTACATGATTTCACTCATATGTGGAATTTAAGATACAAAACAGAGGATCATAAGGAGAGGGAAGGAAAAATAAAATAAGACAAAATCAGGGAGGGAGACAAACAATAAGACACTCTTTTTTTTTTTTAAAGGATTTTATTTATTTATTCGAGAGAATGAGAGAGGGAGAAAGAGAGTGGTGGGGGAGGGTCAGAGGGAGAAGCAGATTTCTCCCCGCTAAGCGGGGAGTCTGCTGCAGGACTCGATCTCGGGACTCCAGGATCATGACCTGAGCCAAAAGCAGTTGCCTAACCTCTGAGCCACCCAGGCGCCCCAAGACACTCTTAATCATAGGAAACCAACTGAGGATTGCTGGAGGGGCGGGGGTAGAGGGATGAGGTAACTGGGTGATGGACATTAAGGAGGGCATGTGATGTAATGAGCACTGGGTATTATATAAGACTGATGAATCACTGGATTCTATCTCTGAAACTAATAATATACTATATTATTATATATGTTAATCAATTGAATTTAAATTTAAAAAATTGTATATATTTAAAGTATAAAAAACCATGTAATATTTTAAGTCTGTTCAGTGCTTCTAAATGTTTTTCAAGTTATTGAAGAACAGTATAGCTTTGCATTCCTTTGTTTATAATCAACATCAAACCATAAACATTGCTCCATGAAATCATAACAACAAAAAAGAAATACATACATATGTATGCACATACATATGCTATGACCCAGAAAATGTTCTGAAGTCTGGGCAGTATAAGTTCATAGAATTCCAGTCTCTGCAGTATAGGAATGCAAATTAGGAGGAGGCATGAGCAAATGCTGAATGTCAATTCACCATTCTGCCATAGTCCTGTAATGTGTATTATGGAAGACTCAGAGGCCCTCCATGTTCTTCTGGTGAGATTAAAGCAGGACTTTCTAATCTTTCTTTGGCCATAGACCCCTTTGGCAACCTGGGAAAGCCTATGAAACCCTTTTCAGGGTGTCATCATGAAATGCATAAAATAAAATTTATGTGATTACAAAGGAAACCAATCATATTGAAGTTATGTTATAAAATATTAAAACATTGTGTTATAATTACATGGTCTTGTTAACAGATTAAATTACAAAATCTAGTATTATGTCTAATAAATAATTGTCATAATTTTGAAGGACGAATGAATGTAAACAGCTATTTATTTTAGGATATCTGCAATAACTATAATGTGATAAGAAAATACCTGTAATTAAGTTGGTGACAAAGTCACAGATACTGCTGATACTATGATAGTTTTCCATATCTATCAATAAAGAAAATTCTCTGAATTCCAGGTTAAGAACTCTTAGTTTAAGGAAAGAAAATGGGCTGAGCCTTGGTCCTCGCTGGCCTCTTGACAATACCCATTTGCTGTCAGACCACTGGGCTTCTGCTTGGGTCAGGAATACACGTTTGACCTCTAAAAAAAATTCAGCATTGGGGTGTCTTGGATGGCTCAGTTGGTTAAGCCTTCAACTCTTGGTTTCAGCTCTGGCTGTGATCTCATCAGTAGTGAGATTGAGCACCATGTCGGGCTCCCTGCTCAGTGAAGAGTCTGCTTGAAGCTTCTCTCCCTCTGTCCCTCCCCTACTTGTGCTCTCTTCCTCTTTCTTTCTCAAATAAATAAAAATAAATTAAAAAAGATTTAGCATTGGAAGGTACAATATCCTTTCCTGTATATCTGGAAGTTTGAAGATGGAGAAACACAAGGTCAAGGGTGACGAGGCACAAAGATCTGTTTCATCAATATGCCATCCCAACAAGGTCTTTGTCCTGCTCTGCTGTTGTTCTATGGACACTGGTGGCAGTCAGTCCCTGAAGGGAAGGTGTAGCCAATGATTCTCTCTCCTGAGTGTGTGGGGTGAACATTTGGTGAAGAGGCAAGAGCAGAACTGAACGTGTTCCAAACTCTCCTCCCTCTGCCCACTCTGTCCATCCTTTGCTCCAGGCCATAGCACAGCCCCTCCTGTTTGGTCTTCCATAGAAATCCTCCAGCTCACAAGAACCTTCAAATTCTCCAAGAGCTCCTGACAGTTTCGTTGTTTGTTCTTTAGATCCTTGCTCCCTCCTCCTTCCTTCACTGGTTTCTCCAGGGTTTATTTTAAGGAGAAGCAACCAACAGTTCTTGCTAGTTCGTCATCTTGACAGGAACGTACTAGTTTCACTGTTTGAAAAATAGCAGTTTAATGTTATCTTTACATGACTATCTTGAGAATGGAATGAGGCAATGCAACATATTTAGCACAGTTGCTGGCCCATAGTAGGTCACATCTTCACTACTCATACATTGTTAGCCTAGGCAATATGCTAATGGTGGCCTGATTTGTTAGTGTCCGCTATCGGGAGTAAAGCATTTAGCAGAGGTCCTTCCCTCTGAAATAGTGGCTCTCAACCTTGGCCACATATAAGAATCACCAAGGAGGGGCACCTGGGTGGCTCAGTGGGTTAAGCCTCTGCCTTCGGCTCAGGTCATGATCTCAGGGTCCTGGGATCAAGCCCCGCATCGGGCTCTCTGCTCAGCAGGGAGCCTGCTTCCCCCTCTCTCTCTGCCTGCCTCTCTGCCTACTTGTGATCTCTCTCTCTCTGTCAAATAAATAAATTAAAAAAAAAAAAAAAAAAGAATCACCGAAGAGCTTGTGAAAGTCTATATGCTCAGGCCACACTCCTGTCCATTTATATTGGGATCTCTCAGCTGAGCAACCTGAGAATTTGCACTTTTTAAAGCTTCTCAGTTGGGGCACCTGGGTGGCTCAGTCAGTTAAGAGGCTGCCTTTGGCCCAGGTCATGATCTCAGGGTCATGGGATCGAGGCCCACATTGGGCCAGGTTCCCCACTTAGCAGGGAGCCTGCTTCTCCCCCTCCCTCTGCTGCTCCCCCTACTTGTGCTCTCTCACTCTCTCTGTCAAATAAATAAATACAATCTTTTAAAGAAATAAAGTTTCTCAGATGATTCCAATGTGCAGTCAAACTTTGGAATCTCTGAACGAGATTTCTGACTTGGAAATTTTTCCCTTTCCTTTATACTCTGGGTAGTCATTGAGAAGAATAAAATTTCTAGGTGAGATATTCAACTTCTAAATAAACTCAACAACCTTTATGTGTTATGCACACCTACTCACACACACACAGTGTGTATGTGTGATAAAGCAAATATTAAAAGCACTCGGAGGTGGGACGGATTTGAGGTGAAGAGGAGAGACTATGACAATTCTGGACTACAGATAACCTTTCAGTGGTAAAAGGACATACTCTCTATGAGTGTAAAATTCTTAAAGTTAGTAAGCAGAGGCCTTTGGAAACGGATGGATTTACTTGAACTTCATGGGAAGAATCCAGTAATAGTCCCTGAGGTGATCACGTCATTTATTATTTATAAAGTTTGTCTCTGTAGTGTTGGGTCTGCAGGAGATTCGACCTGGTGAAACGTATGGTTCTGTGTTATATGACTCATCAGTAGTTCTTCTGGCTCTGTATAATTTGAAGTAAACCAGATTTGGAACATATTATCTAGAGTTATTATAAACTCTAGTGTTTTAAAGTTGCCTGCCAATTCAGAGTTATATCTGTGTGTTCTTTCCATGGAGTAAGGCGTGGAAGTGGGGGAGAAAGACTTGGCACAAAGGACCCTTTCTTGGGAAGACAGCGAGCGCAGATGGCCCTGACAGCTGGGGGTGAGGAATTGCGAGCTATGGAAGACATCATAGCTGAAGACAGATTATGAACTTCCCCTAGAAGATGTTGTCTGAGTGAGAGTTAATGGAAGCTTGTGCAGTTACATTGAATGGAAAAAAGGGCAAAGACAAATACACACAAAGATTCACATCCAGCATCTCAAGGTGACATTTTGAAACCCTTAAAACTACTATAGATGATCCAGTGGAATACTGGAATTCAGCACCTAGTGGTGTGATCCTTATGTTTTCTTTCAATTTTAACAATGCCTTCCAATTGCCACTCTGTGTAACATCTAGCCAGCCGCTGAAGAGCAGACTGCGAGCACTAAAATGTTGAAAAGAAGAGCACACAAAAGGATAAAAATTATCTTTATGGTTGCTCCAAAGAAAAAATCTGAAGAAGGTAAAGCACGTCTGCATACCCTTCTCTTCTTCAAAACGTCAGTATTAAAATCGCAGCAACCTACCTGCCAGAGTCTCTGAGTGACTGTTCAATTTGGAACAGACTCTTTTTTTTCTCCCCAATCCCCAATCAAATTTATCTCTCCTTGTCCTGTTCTCTCTGATTCTACTCTGCTAAATGACAGTTAATTTGACAAATGACTCCTTACTAATAGATTGAGTGTTAATGCAGTCATTAAAAAGTAATAACAAGCATTTATTGAATGCTTTCTATATGTCAGGAAATGTATTAAAAGTGTGCACATATATTATCTCCAACCAAGTTAACATTTTCATTTTGAAAGGTATCTAATGATTTAACTCAAGAAAATGGCCCAAATGGCCGACCTTTGGGCTCCTAGCAGGGGGGAAAGGGTGTATTTATTGGCTAGAAAACATGATAGAGCTTCTCAAATCACATCTGGTGGTCTATCATCTGTTTCATCTGCGGCAAGATATTTATTAGAAAGCATATAAAATAGGAGTCAGAAGCCCTAGATTAGAGATGAATAGCGTTTATAGACCATGATCTTCAGCCATTGCTTACATTCTCTGACCTTGTTTCCTCATCAATAAAAGCAGTGTAATCAATAAGACCTTTACAGTTGTTGGTGGTGATTGATCTCACTCTCTACCTGTTTGTAATTTTAAATGATTCATACATATCTTAGTTATGGGGGTGTTTCCTACAAACGAGGCTCCAGTCTGTTTTTAGGACCCTGAAGGCCAGTTTTGGGATTTCTATGGATATCTTTTCACTGAAATATTTTGGAAGTCTTTACTTCATGAAGGACTTCATCTTATTTAAGAAAGTCATAAAATATTTGTCCTGATTATTATGGATTACAGTTTAGTTGATGAATGGTTGATACCACCAGAGGGGGCTGTTCTTAATGAAGTGCTATAATATTTTGTGGACTACTTTAATTCCTTGCTCAGTATGTATGTGTTTCTAGGCTATGTGGGTTTCTGATAAGTCTTAGTAAAAGTTTAGATATATGAGCATAATAATTTTTACTTAAGCTTAAAACCGTATCAAACAGTAGCTGCTAAATTATTAATTGTTCCAGTGTTACCCAAGTGCTTTCAAAAGGACTGGGTAAAATTATTATTATGTTTTATTATGCTAGAACTTATAAATTTATTCTGGTTTTGCAAAAAGTAGGTAGCAATACTTTGGGAGATTTGATTCATTTGGGAAATAAATAAAAATGGAATAAGGATTTTTCTCTTTAATTTCAAGATGTTTTGCTCGTCTGGTTGGGAAATTTTGCTCATTAATCTGACAGGTCCGTGTTAAAGGAAATGAATTCTGCCCCTGGATAATTTTTATCGTCACATATTTAGTAGGAGAAGTGATTCTCACTAGTTTGTTAGTAACGATAGTATGAGAGATCTAGATTATTTTTTAGTGTATATCAATTTCTTATACAGGCTTGGAAGATATTCTCAGTATGGCTGGATCTGTATTTTAGCTTTGGTTTTGTTTGGTAATTCCTTCCCACTCTCCATCTCTCATGCCATGCATTCTGTACCAGAGTAAGGAGCTTTCTCTGCCTCCTTTCCTAGAAGATGGGTGGACATCCCTGAGGTCATGTCATACTTACCCTTTCACCTACAGCATCTTGCTCATACCCTGCATCGAAACATTCTGAATGATCTGTGACTGTGACGGCACCGCTCCTCTGGTCTCCATCTTTACCTGACAAAATGCTACCCAAGTGTCAAAGTTCTCCTTAAAATCCATCTTTCAGTTTTTTTAGATTCAAACTTGATCTTTCCAAATGATGGTCTTAATTAGTGTATTTTCTATTTTCATGATAGATATTGAGAATATTAATATACTTATATACTTAGTAAGTTGTAAAGTCTTTGAGAATGAATATAGTGACATATACTAGCATGGTTCCTGACTACACTGTTGCACTCCAGTGAATTTCCAGGAGTGGTGCTGGATAGCTTAAATTTTCAAGGGAAACAGCGAGAGTTGACATCTGTTGGCCACTGCATGAACTACAAGCTGGACATAGTTCATAATTTCCATATTAGATCACACTATATTCTTTTCAGTGAGGTCACACTTTGTGAAACTGGGTTTGTGATGATAGTGGTGGTAAAAAATACAAAAAAAATCGGGGTACCCGGTTCGAGCGTCCTACTCTTGGTTTTGGCTCAGGTCTGGATCTCAAGTCCTGGGATCAAGCCCCATGCTGGCTCTGTGCTCAGCAGGGAGTCTCCTTGAAGGTATTTTTCCCTCTGCTCCTCCCCCCATTTGCACATGTGCCCATGCTTATGCGCTCTCTCTCTCTCAAATAAATAAAATAAAACTTTGAAAAAACTATAAAATATTAATATGGGACATTAATACTTTTATTTCTATAACAGTAGCAGTGTAATCTGATCCTAATATCTGAGAATTTGTGCTGAGTTCAACAGGCATATACATCCCATTAGTAAATACAAATAAAGTTTAAAAATATTGTTTTCTTTCAGTGTTGTTTATTATTTTTCAAATGGCTATTAACTTGCTATGATATAATAATTAATACATTGTCCTAATTACTTTAATTTTGTCGTAATTACCTAATTAAGTCCTAATTACTTAATACATGAAACTTTCAGTTATTTCTTTCTTCTCCCTGAGTGCAGTGAAAAAAACCTAATGAGACACCAAAGATGCTGTGAACCAAGAAAGTTTGGGAAGCTCTGGTATATTCTATGTTTGTACTTTTTTAGTTCCTAAAGTGCCTTATATAGTAGATATTCAATCAAATTATTATTATTTGAAATAACTTATGCCCATGACATAGTCATAAGTTTATTTAAATAAAATTTTACTTCTGCTTGACATGAATAAAACATAGGGAAGATTTTAAAATGAGAAAACAGCAAGCATCAAACACTACACACATGCATGGGTCCATGGTAGGTACATTAGTTGTAAGATGTAGTAAGAATTTTCCTTCATATAATTCCCCAAATGCAGGCCATTATTAAATGATCTTTTCATGTTACTTCTCTTAATAAAAAGATTTTTCCATCTATCTAGACTCTCTGGCGTCAGAGAAGATAAAAGGAAAAAGAAGATATTTGACCTAAGAGCAGACACACGGCATAGAAAAGATTTCATTAATAAAGGTGAAGACAGCATTAGTCGGAGCATAGGCAGTCGGTGTCATCAATGAGAGTGGCCCAATAGGGCTGCTACAGGTTTAATTTAAAGGAAATCTTGAGGGAACCTGTCTCCACAAAATCATAGTATTGATTGCTCTTTTTTTTTTTTTTTT
>CM052896.1:113018195-113171230 GCA_028534135.1 Potos flavus | reverse complement strand
AATAGCCAAGATGAGTGGATATGGTCATGGACAGGTGGGCAGAAGAAAGTAGAGAGGAGCCAGGAAGAGGACAAGAGAACACAAAAATCACACTTCACAGATTTTACAGTTTTGCCTCAGGGTAGCCCTGGAGCTACCAGACAGTTTTGTCATTTAAAATCTGAATTCCTAGTTTATGTAAAAGAATGTGAACCTTAAAATGCATCCTTATCTTCCTTGGCAATGGTTTCTGGGGGGCATTCAGGCAAATGAAAGCTTTCTTACACATAACTTCTTAGGGTCACCCAATATTAAAACTTTGTAGAGTTTAATATTTTCTGTTACTGTTCAAAAAAGTCTGTTGCCCATGTACCATTTTGTTTTAATGAATTATGAAATTTTAATCAAGAAAAAGGGAAGAGAAAAGAGGGAATTGTTACATCTCTTAGGAAAATGATCTCAGTAGTGAATGTGATATTTTGACTATTGTTGCATGAGTTAATTTTGAAGTTGGAAGCAGTGATGTGTGCAGTTGATTCTTTTTGAATAACCCAAATAAGGCTGTTAGTTAGGTGCTACAGTCAATTAACAATGGGCTTATTGTTATTAAGAAAACTTATCTAAAACCTTTAAATAAAGCAAAATGTCCACGTCCTTTCAATGTTAAATTGGGATGTTGTTTAACAGGCTCACACGTGGTTTATTTAATCTTTTGGGGAATGCACATTTGTTTGACTTTGCTATTTACTCTTTGGTTGGAGTACAGACACTAAGAAGTAACAGGATAACTTGAGGATGTCTTCCAATAAAAGAGATCATCTCAAAGTTTACAGTTTTATTGCTCTATAGGGCATTAATTAATTTTGTATCTATTACCAAGCTAATTTCAGTATTCCTTTGACTGATTTACTATATACATCAGCATTCCTAAGATGCTTCAAACCGCCATTATCATCTTACTGGTTCTTTCTTTAATTAATAAGTTGAATAAAACAATAAGGGCATAGTTATTCTATGTTTGCATGAGAGTCATGTTTTTAACTTTTTGAGAATTATACTGGGATACCAATTGGATGGATATCTTTGCAACATTCTCTGACCCACCTTTTTAAATAAATCAGATCTCATGCTATTAGCTGTTTAGAATTCCAGACAGGCTTAAACTGTAATTTGGACGAGAAAGAAGTACTCATTAGAAAAACTGCCTATGCAATTCAAGTTATTCATGTGTGTTGACCATATGTTCTCTGGCCAGAAACGATGCCTTTTAAGTGGAATATATGTTGTATCCCTAAAGCAGACATCGCATTATCGTGGCAACTAAATGAAGCATATCAAGGGGATGGAAATGGTAAGGAATGAAACTGATAATTGCTGAGTGCCTACTGCACTCCAAACAGTTGTTACTCATGCTCTAGGTTAGCTTTTAAAATAACCCTCTATGGTGAGATTATTATCCCACTGTATAGATGAGAAAAGGCAATTCAAAGAGGGAAATTTGCTTGGCTATATGACATCATATGGATCAGACCCAGGTTTGTCTACTGCTAAAGTTATGTTCTTTCTACTGCTGTGGAACTGGAGCTGAGTGTTATTTCCATGACATGAGCTGGAAACTATGAGATCAATAAGAATACTCAATCATTCACTGAAATCATCACTTTTTTCCCCCTTTGCTAGCAATCAGAAATTTTGGTCAAGAATTTATAAGGATATTTTCTTTTCTTTTTTCTTTTTCTTTTTTTCCTTTACTTATTTGAGAGAGAGAAAGACAGAGAAGGAGCAGAGGGAGAGGGCCAGACAGACTCTGCACTGAGTCCTGATGCAGGACTTGATCTCAAGACCCTGAGATCATGACCTGAGCTGAAATCAAGAGTCAGATGCTTAACCAACTGATCCACCTAGGCACTCCTTTAAGGATGTTTTCAGTACTGTGCCACCAATTACTGCCAGAGTTGATAATACATAAAACTAGAATGAGTGGACAAATGAAGTGAAGGAAAATCATAAGATAATGTTGAGGCAAGAGCTTCTTTATCATGAAATATTTTATAGCAGGTTTCAACTTTCTAATATCAAATACTTTCTTCTAAGCATCCAATTTGAGGAACTTCTCATCATGTTTATTTTTGGTGGTGTTAGTGCTGGGTCCCATTATGAAATTCAAAGGCATGAATCCCCTCTCTTCCTGCCTCCAGAGTATCCGTGGGTAGATACTTGCTGATTTTGGCCAGGTCAATATGTCTCTCTTTCCTGAGATTCTGAAACTTTCCAGGGATGGATGTAAATATACGGGGGGGTGATAAGAGGTCAACTCAAGGCAGTGGCCAAGGACCTGCGTAGACCAACCTATTTTTGCAGAAGGACGTTTGCTGCGGCTCTGACTAGGTTTATCCTTTGGAATTCCCTGGGTGTGGCTGAGACAGCTCACTCTCACTGCACCACAGCTAACACTCCCACTGCACCTGCCCTCTTCTTACTCATTTTGTTCAAATGTAATCTGGGCACATGGCTGATAATTACAGACTTAAATTTCCATCCTTGCTTATAACTAGGTATGACCAAATGACCATGTTTCAGACAGTGGGATGTGAGCAGAAGTGAGGAGTTTAACCCAGTTCATTTCCTTGCCCTTGATCTCCTTTTTTGTCCATTTCTGCAGACTTAAATGAGGTCATTGTAGCAATGAAGGTCTGACCTTGAAAAAACGGGCAATACCTTTGGGGATGGCTAAGCAACAAAATGGAAGGGGCATGTACCCCTGATTGTTGTTGTGGAAAGGGCTGCCCCTACCTCTATGGACCAGACTGACTCATATGTGAGGAAGAAATCAAGGTCAGCAAGCATATTCCACAGTATTTGGACATTTCCTTATTATAGCAGCTGAGTCTCCACTCTACCTAGCTAATATATTTAGATTCTTCCCATTATGCTTTATGCTTGATCCTTGAGGCTCTATCACTTTGGTATATTCCCAATATCCTTGCAGTGAAGTATCTTGATTAATATATTCAAATTTGGTTTCTGTTGCTTACTGCTAAGAACTCTGACCTGTATGGTTTCCATTGTAATATCACTTAGAGTACGTTTTAGTTTCTTCTGAAGCCTCTGCTACTATAATCATGGTTCTTTGCTGTTTGTTTTCAGTGCATCAATGCCAGAGCACTAAGTTCTCTCTCAATAGACCTGCATTTACTAACTATGAGTTTAATAAACACGTGGACAGCTTTCATCATCATGTTTCATAGCTTTCAAGAAAATTGTTAAAAAAAAGTTGGCACAAACCACCATGAATACCCTGAGTGGAACTGCTGGGAACGACTAGGTGAAAAATATGCTGAGTCCATCAGCATCTCAGGGACCAGTCTCGAGTCCCTGGTCTCCGCTGGTTAGCCCTGTGCCTGATACAGAGTTGATGTCTAGGGAATGTTTGCTGAATTAGTTATTGAATTGTCACTGAATTATGAGCAATAGGAGGAAATAAATCCCACTGAGTTTCTAATTAGGCAGCTTATCAGAAAGTATTTTAAAAACCCACATGTCAGCGTAGAAAAAGACATAAAAGCAGAACATAATGGATTCTCTCTGTACCTATATTTTCTGCATTTCTTTAGCAGAACTACTCCTTAGGCTGGGTGTCTTCATCCTTCTCTAGGCTGCTCTCTGCCCCAAGAGGCTGGCCTTCTGGTCCACATCAGTAGGGCTCCTGGGTGCTCTGTTTCCTTTTGGCTTCCCATTCTTCAGAGGGCTGCCTTGGGGGAGAGAGAAGTGAGTGAGAAGAGTGAGGGGTTTCTTTACTGAAAGAAACGCTCCTCTTAAGGGTTCCAACTCTTCATAAATATCTCTCCATCAGGGGCTGAGCGACTTCTCCCTTAACTCATGTCTTAGGACCTAGGAGTGGTGACAGCTCAGATACTATTAGACCTGCACACGACACTATCCCTTTGATTCCCCTACGCCCACAGTATTATAATAATCATTTTGTAGGTAAATCTTCCTTGAGTCATTCTAATTTTTGCATATGTTATTGTTTCCTGTTGGATCCCTGGTTGATACTCTTTTTATCCCAAATTTGGAATGATAGTGTTCAATTAGCTAGGATGTAAACTAACAAAGAGACTCAACATACAGTGGCTTAAAAAATATTAGAACTTACTTCTCCTTCATGTTGCAATCAGAGGGAAGTGGGCAGCGTAGACCTGGAAAGAAGCTCTCTCTTCCCTGAGTCACATCTTCCACGGGGTAGATGGATCCAAGTGAGTGCCCTGGTCTCACTGTCTCCCAGCCAGCAGTAGTGAGGGAAGCAACCAGGGGAATGCATACACTACCCTTTGAAGAGTAAGACCCCGGGTGGAGCACATCACTCCTCACATTGCATGAGCGTTACCGTAGTGTCATGGCTGCAATTAGGTGACAGAAGGGCTGGGAAATTCAGTCCTGCTTTGGGTAACGTGTGCCCTGCCGACATTCTATTACTATGGAAGCAGAAGGAAATTGTTCTGGGGGGATGACTAAGTTAAGTGCAAAGGCTCATTTTATTTCAAGAGGAGGCAGTCAGACACCGACTATACCCCAGGGATATAACACTCAATAAAATGCTTCTTCTTTTCAATGAATTAATGACCTAGGTATAGAGACAGGCACTAAGATAATTTCAACTCAGTATATGGGACAAGAGAAGGGTCTGGTGCAAGGGCTATGAGGGACGACAGTTAATCCAGGTTTATAGTTGCATAAAGGCATAAAAAAGTAGTATTTGAGCTGTGCTTGAGACCAGGATCACAAATTGTTGCCTTGTTGCCAAGTTAATCACCGGTGAAATTGCCAGTCCTTCCATGGAGAAGAATCCATGACAATGTAAAGGTTGGCCAAGCTCCTGCTCTCTGATGAAAACTGACCTAAGTGGATCTTTCTGCATGATGTGGCTCTAGCTTTTGCCACACAGCACAAGGGAAACCCACTCATTTAATCCTGAGCTTTACTGATTTACCCTGAGGTCATGGCCTGAGTCAATAGAAACCAGACGTGGCCTGGAAGAGAGAGAGAATTATCTTCAGGTTTGTCATCCTCGGTGCAGCGAGAGAACAAGCTAGTATGGGAACAAACCAACCCTTCATGACCTCCTTTTGAGAAAGTCAGGGGCTCCTGGGCCAACCTGACCAGCAAAGTCTGTTGAGCTGTTTGTCTTACTCTCCCTGTGCATTCCAGTAGCAGAACATCTGAGACCCAGAGTGACCACGTATCTTAGAAAGGAACAGTGACCTTCATTCATCCAAATATATTTATCAAATGTCTGCTACATACAACCATGAGAGAAGCTGAGGAGTTTCTCCTAATCCCTTCTGTCCTTATAATAAATCTTGATTTATATAAGGAAAACTGTCCATATCTCTTTTTGCCTTTAGAAAATGAACTCCTATATCTTTTCAGATCTATTTCTATAAACAGAACAATTAGAGGCAGGTTTTCTGAGACTCAGAGAATTTCCTACAGGACCATGGCAGAAGGGGAGGATGAGACTGCCTGGGTGCAGCTCTGGATCTTCCAAACCAACCCTGCTGGAGGTACTTTGCTTTCACTGGTATTTCAGATCAGGATTCCATATCAGCTTTCTTAAACAAAATAGAAAATATAGGGTTGGGTTATAAACAGAGTTCTTGCAAGTCACTGACTGTTCATTTAAAGCTGCATTTATACTGTTCTGAGTTTGGGCTCCTGCAAGGGCCGAGACTCCACATACTAAGTTTTCAGACTCCTTTGCCAATGGACTTCAGGATGGGCTTAGCTAGTGGGGGCGCTATAGTGGGGACAGCATGGGAGATGAGGAGAGAAGTCACTCCAGCAGCAGTGATGATGATGGAAGCCATGGAGAGGGTGACAGTGGGGTGACAGTATGACAGTAACAGTAATCTGATTACACAGGTTCCTGGGTTCCACAGGGGCAGCTCATATCCTCCCATGGACTTTGTTCCTTGGTGGAAACTGATCCTGGGCTCTCAGTAGTGTGTTCTACTATTTTGCATCTCCAGCACATAACTACAACCAATACCTGTATGTAATCCTCTCTATTGGAAATACCTGTAGTGGTTTCTGTTTTCCTATTTGGATCCTGACATATTCAAACAGAGTGGGAGTGTATTGGTTGTTTAAACAAATACAAACATAAAAAGGAATTAAAAACAACTACTATAAAACAAAATGTTGCTCAATCAGGGTTTCTTCAAACACTGCTGGATTTTAATCTGTTATGAGAAATGGAGTAAGATAAAAGCTAGTGCCTTGAACAGTGGGCATGATGGAAAGCTAATATTTTAGACACAGCTCCCCCTCGATTGATGGTTCGTAGTCCGTGGGAGGGTCCCATGTATTTAAACATGCATGTCTGCAGATCTACACTGGACAGGGAGTGATAATTTTGCCAGTACAACTACTGGTCTAGACACCACTCACATACCATAAAGACAGTCTCAGAAATGGATTTCTCTGGCTGGCCATTGGATTATTTACTGTAAGAATGAGGAGAAAGGTGGAGGAATGTTCTTTGTGCCCAGGAAACTGTGGTGGGTTATGTCCCTTTAAAATACATGTATCTGCCCACCACAGTGATTTAAGATTGAGCTTACCTAAATTGCATCCACTAGCCCCATGTCCCCATGACAGAATTCCACTGGAAGTATAATCATCTATTGATTGTTCTTCCCACTCCAACACAATGTTCAGATGCCATGGGTATATTTATCAAAATTAGAGCATGTTTAGGTATCCCTTGGAAATAAAATTGAACTGAATTAGAAGTAGGTGAGATAAGCACAAAGTCGGTCAGAGGCGAAATCTGTACAAAGGAGAGACAAGAGGTGTAGGGCGTGACCATGTAAAGTCTGACACTAAAAGCTTAGGTAATTGAAGTGCAATTGATCACAAAATAATGGAGTTCATCAGCCTAAGAAAGGAGAAGAGAAGGACCAGAGCTGAAAGGATAAAATAACCATGAAAAGCAGAGTTAGACCAACACCAGGGGTCAGTGAATAAGTTCTAATGGACTCAGAAATGAGAGCTAACAGGAGTTCAGCTTCTCTGAAGCCTTCTGAAGGGTATATTAATTCAAAACTGAGATGAAAGAGAAACCCACAGTCCCAAAGTGTAAGGAAAATAATGAAATATCAATATGTGTGTCTGAAAATGGGCAGGCCATCAGGATACAATGGGAAAAATTACAGAGGAACAAATAGCATCTGAGAAGCAGTGGAAAGGTGAGGGGTTATGTCTGAGAGTTTCATAAATAAGAAAAAAAGTCGTGATAGATGGAAGGCAAGATCTAGAAAAGTTCAGTTTCATTTTCTTTCTCACAATGCAATCCTGCAAATTTCAGTAAGCATGGCGGGGCCTGGCATTCCAGCATTCACTGGACATTGCTCTCACTTGGCTAATGGATGACAGTGCCCCAAACAGGAACACTTTTGAAAGTTAAATGGGGTGCTATACATAAGTACACAGGATGACAGGCATAAACAAGAATGGTCCCATGCCATTAGAAAGTCTGGTCATTCCATTTCTGGGGAGAAGTACACACCAGAACGGTTACAGTTAACCACAGAAAATGGTTAATGTGGAATATGGACAGGACCATGGAAGGGTGGGTCCAAACAAACAAAAACAAAGACAAACAAAAACGAACAGTGGATCTGTTCTTTTCTACCTTTTTCTTCTAGCATAGTGAATACAAATGGCATCAAGTCGAAGAGCTCAGCCTTCGCAGGATGGTGGGAAGGGGATACCAACTCCTTTTAATTCTGGAGCAACTAGTTGGACCAGGTAATACTGGTGGCCCAGCCCACTGTCGCGGTGATGAAGAAGGTTAAGGCTAGGTGTCAATAGCTAATGCTCGAAAGAATAAACAAGGATAGGGACCAAGAGGAAAAATGAGAACAAATTGAGAGAGAGACAGCCTGACTGCATGCCCTCTGGTACTATTAACTGACCCTAAGGTGTCTCCGGGATTGGGAAGACAAGCTTCTGAAACTCCTTTATTTGGCAAATACTTGATGAGAGCTTGTATGTGTGGGATAATGAGCTACAAGTACAGATATGCCACTCTCACCTCAGAGCTCTGGTCACCTGGCAGAGAAGGTGGAAGTTAACAAGTGCTATAAAAAGAAGCATGATGATAGTGGCGGTAGTAAGTGTCATGGGGAAGGAGGCAAGAAAGGCTCCTGGAGCGAGGAGTGTCTTCTCTCTCTTTCTCCCACTTTGAGTACCTATTCATCCCTTAATTATTAACACTAAATTATTGGCTAAATAAGAATGAACTGCAACCCGTATGTGCATTTTTCAATCTTCAAGAACTCTGAAAAATAACTGCATGGGGGGCAGCCCAATTTCCTTGGAAAGTCTGATGGTGGTTGGTAGAAAGGTCCTCATCATGATCAGCCTGGGGCAAACTAGTGAATTCCGCTGAGCTGTGTCTTTGACCTGTCCACTTTAGAAGTTCCTACATGCTCCCACCTCTCAAAATTTCTACCTTAGTTTTACCGACACTGCTTCCCAGTTCCATGGGGCATCTCTGACTCTTCCTTGTTATTGGATGCCCAGACTTCTACCCTACATAGTCAGTCCTTCATGCTCTAAAGGTGTACCCAACTCATCTCCTGTTCTTGTCCCTGCAAAATGCTAGCTTCTGCTAGGTACCAGGCAGTATCACCAAAGAAGCTATTGGTACATGTTGATAGTTGCCAAAGTGAGGATATGGTAGGCAGAATTTTAAAGCTGTACCTCTAAGATGCCTGTCCCCCAAGTAGTCAAACTCTAATCCAGGTGTTCTGAAGGGAATTTGCAGGTGGAATTAAGGTTACTAATTGCTAACCGGTTAAAAACAACCTTAAAATTGGGAGATTGTCCTGGATGATCAAGGTTGTCTCGATGTAATCAGGGAAGAAAAATTTAAAAGATGTGGTAGAAGAAGGAGGAAGAGGAAAGATGAGGCAAAAGGGAACAGGTTTTAAGAGTGAGACGGCTTGACTCATTGTTACTGGCTTTGAAAATGGAGGAAGAGGGAATCTGGACAGCCTCGAGGTATTTAGGATGACCCCTGACCCACAGTCAGCAAGGAAATGGGGACATGCATCCTACAGCCAAATGGAATTGAATTATGCCAACAATCTGAATGTGCTCAGAAGCAGATTCTTTCCAGAGCCTCTTGGTAAAAGCCCAACCTTTTGACATCTTGAGAGACTTGGGGCATAGAAATTAGCTAAGCCCACTGGAATTCCAACCTATAGAACTGTGAGGTAATGCACTTATGCTGTTTTAAGCTGCTAAATTGTGGTAATTTATAGGGAGAAAATAGAAAAGTAATTCAGAGGGACAGGTAGTAGATCAACATCTTCTTCAAGGCCACAACAACATCTTGTTAACCCTGAATATCTGCTGCCCAGCATACTTCCTGGTAGACAGTAGATACACAGACATGTTTAGAACTGAATACTCAAGCACACAGAGGCAGAGAGAAAGAGTTAGCACCATGAGATCTGAAGCCTGTCTGCCCGGGATTATATCCCTGCTCTACCGTTTTTAGACGTGTGGCCTTACACAGGCTCTTTACCTCTCTAACTCAAATTCTTAATTTATAAAATGGGGATAAGTAATAGTACTTTAATCACAGGGTTATTGTATCAATTAAGCTACATATGCATAAATGTGAGCGAGTGTGTTTGTGTGTGTGTGTGTGTGTGTGTGTGTGTGTGGTGGATAATGAGCCTAGGATATAACAGCTAAAATATAAACAGTAGCCATCATTTTAATACTATAACTATGATAATTATCATGCTGTTCCTTGGTGTCCTGACCCCGGTTTGGCCATGATCTATCCTGTTTGAGGGTAGAGCTACTGTTCCTTTGCTCTCTACCACATCGTAAACACTGAGCCAAACACATGTACTAAGTTCTCAATAATTACTTTTTCATGAATAAATGAATGGACAATGAATAACATCATGTACAAACTGCACAGACAGGCAAAGTCAGCAGAGAATGTTAGATGTGAAAGGTATAGGAATTGACCTGAATGTGTTTTCCTGAAGCTATTTTTTTTTTTTTTTTTTGGAGGAAAAAATTCTGATCTAGGCTTGTTTTCTCATCATTTTTCTATTCTGATAACTGTGCAGCATATTAAAAAAATCGATTTTAGGTCAAGTTGGTGAAGTAAGTTCACAATTTGATGTGCCTTGCTGCTTTAAACATAAAGAACCGTATAGGAACATAAAAAGAGATATGCAAAACACATAGGAAAACTTGAAAACACGATAAACACTCTCTGGTGCAGACACAGATCAGAAATGGAAAATGGTTGGTGGTAAGAGTCCTAAGCAAGCTGTTTACTGGGTCTGGAAGCCTGTAATGGTGACTAGAGATCAGCGTCTGAGCATTCAAGAAAATTTAAAATGCTCTTATTGAGTTGGGGCCTAAACTAGGTTTATCCCTTGAATCTGAAAGGTGGTTTGGGACACTTCGCCCCTCAGCCAATGACAGACATTGAAGAGGAACTGTGGAAGCTTGTTGCTTAGAGCTACAGCTTTATAGGAACCTCTAACCTAGACACAGGGAAGGCAAAGACATGACAGCCAGGACTTGAATCAGGCTACTCTTGGACTGCCTCTTGTGTCCTTGATGTCCCTAATATTTCTGAGGCAGTAGCTCTAGCATGTCTTTGTAAGACCTAAGTCCAAACACAGGCAGCTTTTGATAAGGAAGGAGGAGAGAAAAACAAACAAAAACAGTTCAACGCAAAACTAAGCAAGCCAAGAACAGCAACAACAAAAAGAAAGCAAAACCAACAATTGGAAAGTGAATTCAGTCCTGATGAGCTTAATGTTATATAGCACTATCCAGGACGCTCAGGGAGATAAATGCAGGGATGACATTCATAAAACTAACAAGAAATTATGAAGCGAATTCTGGCCAATATAAAACTAGAAAAATAGTTATGGAAAATAATGATAAATCTTGGAATATATAGACATTGAAATTATTTTTAAAAGACCTCAATATTGGTATAAATCTAACTTTGACATAGGGGGAGAATTAGAGAATTGGAAGCTAATGCTAAAGAACTCATCCAGAAAGTAAGCAAGGGACAAAAGAGAAAAATTAAATACATGAAGAGTAGAAGGAATAAGGACGTTCAATTGAGAAGCTCTAAATTACATCTAATTGAAGTTTTGAGGAAAAATGGTAGATGTGATGAAGGAGAAGCAATGTTTGATAATATAAAAACCATGTATTTTCAGATTGAAAATTGAAGAGAGATGAAGTATGCTGATTCTGAGCAGGATAAATAATAAGTAATCTATTAACACATTATAACTACCTCCCTGAACTCCAGGCCTGGGTATCTCACATCAAACAGTATGTGCATTCTCTAGGACAATCATTTCTCCATTCCTCACCTCAAGTCTCCAATCTGATAACCCCTTTTCTCACATGCAATTCATTAGCTTGCTGCTTCTTTTACTGAGAAATTATGATTCATTAGAAGAGTTTCATGTGTATTAATTACAAAATCTATCCCCTTATCCTGATCTGTATCCACACATTCTGCCTTCTCTTCTTTTGCAAGAAATGAGCTATCAGTACCCCTATCAAGTTAACCTTCCCATTTTGCCTCAGATCTCCTCTCTTCTTCCAGATGCCTTTGTTGCCAAAGTTCTCTTTCTCCTACATCATCATTCTTCTACTGAACTATTCCAATCTGAATTCAACATGCTGCACTTTCTCTCTTCTTAAAACTACCCTCCCTTAAAGGAAATTAAAAACATGGTGAGATACTACTGAATACTCACAAGAATGGATAAAACCCAGACAACACAGAATGTTCCCCTTCACACATTCTCACCTCAGGACCTTTGCACTTGCTATTTCCTCTGCCTAGAACACTTTTTCCCTAGATATCTGCATAGGTTAATCTTCTACTCTTTCAGATCTCTATCAGGCCTTATCCGTTAGGCCTTCCCTGACCACAGGATTTGAAAGTTAACACTTATCACTATCTACAATATTATCTATTTATTCATTTGCTTATGGTTTCTCTTCCTATACTAAAATCCAAGTTCCGTAAAGAAAAGCCTTTAATATATTTTGTTTGCTGGAGAACCCACAGAACCTAGAAAGTCGAGGATATATAGAAGATACTCAGTAAATATTTTTTTAATTGAGATACAATTGATATATAACATTGTGTATATTTAAGGTGTATAATATATTGATTTGATACATTTATATACTGTAATACGATTATCACCATTAAAGTGAAACCACGGAATATTAAAAATAAAGGGAGGGGCGCCTGGGTGGCTCAGTCCTTAGGCGTCTGCCTTCGGCTCAGGTCATGGTCCCAGCGTCCTGGGATCGAGCCCCGCATCGGGCTCTCTGCTCCACAGGAAGCCTGCATCTCCCTCTCCCATTCCCCCTACTTGTGTACCCTCTCTCGCTGTGTCTCTCTCTGTCAAGTAAATAAATAAATGCTTAAAAAAAAAAAATAAAGGGATAATCTTGAACTCTAACAGAAAAATTATCTTAAAAATAATAACTTTTTGGCACATCTCAAGTAACTATAGATGCGTGAATATAAGGGAGCAAAAACTTCAAAATATTGAGGAACATAACTATTAATGTAAAAATTACCTTATATGCAGTTATGTCCTGATTTATAAGAGAACAAAATAAAGACAAATTCAGAGATACAGAACTAAGAGTGTCTGCTTTACTAAGAGGCCAATTAAAAATGTACCTTAGTAAAACAAAGGATCAGCCCGGAGGGAAGACCCCAGGGTACAAGAAATTAACATAAGCATCATTTTTTTTTTAAAGTTAGTAAGTTTGTTTAATTAATAATTACAAAAATTACAATAGCTGGTTTTACAAATAATAATAATAATAATAGTAGTAGTAGTAGTAGTAGTAGTAGTAGTAGTAGCAGCAATAAAGACAAAGCTAAAGCACTGAAAACCAAACTAAAACAAAACAAGGGCCCATGGAGGAGGGAATCTTTATGAGTGTTTAAACCAAGCTGAGGTCTAGACTATATTTGAGAAAAGAAAAAAACAAAAACAAAAACGGCTAACTTTAGATTTTTGAGGGGGGGAGAATTTAACAGATACATGTATTTTTAAAGAATACTAATGGTAGCATTAAAGAAAAGGAATGTAGTTTATAGCCTCCCAATGAGCAAATGAGGAAAAGGAGGGGGGGCAGGAACTTTTAAGAGAAGAGGTGTATGTAAAAAGTAGAAAAAAAAGAGTAAGCAACAAACACAGGGCTTAAGTAAAATACCTCAGAAACCACAATAGATGGAAACATAGTTAACTCACTAATTAATAACCGTCACACTGATTTAAAATAAGAAAAAAAAAAAGATGACGAAGCTGCAGTTTTGCTCGTGACGCACGCGCAGAGAGGGGCGCATGCGCACTGTGCACAGCTGAGAGAAAACGGGAATAAAGACAGGAATAGGAGTTATTATGGGGCTTTGCCCAGATTTATCTGGATCTCCATCTAGAATCAGGTCCCCCCCTCGCCCCCCCCCGGAGAAGGAGGAAGGAAGAGAGAAGATGGCATTAGAGATGATTCACATAGCAGCTTCAATTCTATCCACCACAGTGTTTTACTCATAAAAAAGAAATATGAAGCAAACATTGCAAAATATTAAGACTGAATGAAGCAAGTCATGCATTCATTTGTATTCATATGACCCTCTATTCTGGTCTATACATCTGGGATAATTTATAATTCAAAATAAGGAAAACAAAAGTTGCACTAAGAAAATGTTTTTGGTAATCCAGATATTCTCAAAATTGTTTTTCTAAGTTTTCAATAGTGTGAATTTGAAGAAAGGTTGATTTAGAGGAAGAAAGTCTATGTGATTTGAGGAAATTAAATCTTCCTGAGTTCTTGTAAGCATCTGACATACCATTTAAGTTGCAATTGTTACCTTCTTTGAGCCTCAGGTTCCTCTTCGATAAAGCCACTGCTATACCAAGATTATCCTGACGTCCCTGCTGTGACACTGCTCGTTCTGTGATCATTTTTACACGATAGCATTAGACAAATGTCAACGTGAGAAGACCCAGATGGGAAAATACATTTATACCAGCTCTGGCTCCCTTGGTACCTTGTCAAATGGCCTTTGTGGAGAAATTTACTTATAGCTTCTACATTTCTCTTCTAATAATGCATGCTTATCTATTTGATTATTTACTTTTTAACCTCATCAAGTATTTAGGGACTGGCTGATACTGGATTAACAAACATATTTTCTCTTAGTCTTGAAGACCATTAATGATGAATTATTTGAGAGGAGGCAAGTAAGGTGAAATTTATGACGGATTCTGAGACATTCCTCTTGGGGTTAAGGTGGGCAGATTATTTTGAGGAGGCAGAAGAAAGCAACAAGTATACTAATACTAACAATATGTTGAGTAGTGATGATGTTGCTACTTATTAACACATGCCACAAGCCAGAAACTGTGCTAGGAGCGTAGCATACATTGTCTCACTTAATTCTTATAACGATTCTGCAAGGCACACATTATCATCCTTAGGTAAGGAGACTAACCCAAGAGTTCCAGCAACACAAAAACAGAAAGCAGCAGTCCTCAAGCATCATATACAGGATGGCATGTCCCGTAGTAGCTCCACACAGGCAATACTCAGCCTTGGACGCTCCATGGCATGACCGGTATGGTCTAACCCACTGAGCTTTTGTTCCTTCCCCAAACGATGGGAACTGTCTGGCATGATTTTAAAAGGTGTTAGTTGGTACTTGCTTGAGGAAATAGATATGTTATCTTCTGATGTCCCCTCGATTGACATCCATCAAAAATGGCATCCACTTTTCCCATATGAAACTCTGGACTTGAATATACAGATCTTCATTTGGAGGCCATAGAAATTATGATAAATAAGTGGGATATATTTAAACGATAGGGTTTTTCACCAAAAAGCATTGTAAAGAAATGAAATGTTTATACAAATCTGTTTACTTCCTTTCCTGAAATAGTAAACCCTGTAATGTGGGACGGTCAGCCTTTTCTCTTTAATGAGTCATCGTGTATAACACATTGTGAAGAAGGAGAGATCTCCTTCTTCTACTATCATTGATTCTGAGCCAAGATTTCACAAACTTTTGAATCCATTTGTAAATTACAGAAAATCTCATGCCTTCAGATGGTTTTACGTTTTATACAGTTTTTAATTAATTCATCATCTTAAAAATTCTTAAATATTAGCACAGTTTAGGGGTGCCTGGGTGGCTTAGTCGATTAAGTGTCTGCCTTTGGCTTGGGTTATGATCCCAGGGTCCTGGGATTGAGCCCTGCATCAGATTCCCTGCTCAGCGGGGAGCCTGCTTCTCCCTCTCCTTCTGCCTACCACTTCCCCTGCTTGTGCACTCTCTCTCTCTCTCACTGTCAAATAAATAAGTAAAATCTTAAAAAATATATTAGCATAGTTTTAAAATAATTTTATAAAATTTACCTTACTGCAATATTTAGTAATATTTATCTTGTGATTCTTTGTTTTCTTCATTAGATTCTGGCACACTTGTACTTGGTTTATCTTAAATGTCTAAGAGAAAGCGTGATTTGTCAACAAATAACTTTTTTTTCTTTTCTTTTTTTTTTTTTTTTTTTGAGAGAGAAAGAGGGGATTAGCAGAGGGAGAGAGAGAATGTTAAGCAGGCTCCATGCCCAGTGCAGAGCCCGATGGAGGGCTTGATTTCACAACCCTGAGAGACATGGGCCAAAATCAGGAGTCAGATGCTTAACCAACTGAACCACCCAGGTGCCCCAACAAATAACTTTTTTAATGACATTATATGAAGTTTGAGTTCTGTGACTAAAAATGTATTAATGTATAGAGATTGAGAGCTAACTGCTTATTGCAGCATCAAAAATAAAAATCTGCTTTATTACCTTCCATTTGGAGTTCCTCCATTTTTCTTTTTAAATACCCAATCAGATTAGTCTTTCTTTGTGTTTTTGTTTTTAAGTCATGAAATTAGAGAGAAGAGACTCTGTTTTGTAGGGGCTTCCACCAATTCATTTCAGATGTGGCCCATCTTTATTTCAAGGCTTGAAAAGCTAGATTGTCACCATTCTTCTCTTTAAAAACTTTTTTTTTTAGCGAATTACTGGAAACATCTTGCTTTGCCAGATGAGAATTCCAGTCTTTTGAATACAGATATGATGAAGATGATCATGAAGCACATTTGCAAAATGACTTTCTTTTTAGTAGTTTTCATTAACTTGTTTTTCCACATCAATGTTCTTCATATTTCTTGTCTTTGACCAAGTATCCCTAATTGAAACAAATGGAATATAACTTTGAATAGAAGTAATTTAAATTTACATAAGGGTTAGAGCCACTTTTGTAGCTGGTTGCCCTGGTTGGTCCCAGATCCAGGCATGAGACACAGGAAGTTTTAAGTCAGACAGTCTAAAGCACAGTGTCCGCTGAGACATGGGACCTGGGACAGGAGCTTTGTTTGCTTGGCTGAGCGTTATTGGTGATAAGTGCATTAATGGATGAAAATCACTTAAAAGTGGCATCATGATTTAATACTACATTTAAAAATAATGTTAACTGAGGAGTGCCTGCGTGGCTCAGTTGGTTAAGTGACTGACTCTTGGTTTCAGCTCAGTTCTTGATCTCATGGGTTGTGGGATGGAGCCCCGTGTAGTGTTCTGTGCTCAGCAGGGAGTCTGCTCCTCCCCCCACCATGCTCGTGTCCACTCTCTCTAAAATAAACAAATAAATCTTAAAAAAATAATGTCAACCAATTAGTTAAATAAATGCGAGTGATATTATGTGCCAGGTGGTGTTCTTGGGAGCTTTTTGGAAGGAACAAATACAAGCCTGACTCCCCAGTGCCTTGTCACACATTCCACACATGCAATGTTTGCCAAAGGACGTGGCAGTAACTGTGATGTACAAATCACTGTAGTGATGAGAAATGTTGGGGTGAGAAGCCAGGTTCATTTTGAATCACAATCCAGCTGACTTTGGGTAAATAACTGCACCTCTCTGACTCTCAGTTTTCTCGTTTGTAAAATGGGCATAACACTAATCCCTCAGGATTTTATAAGAATTCTCAGGATTGTGTACCCATAAGGGTTTGCCATAATTGCCTGGCATGGAGTAAATGCTCAAAAATGGCCGTTACTGCACGGCTACGACTTCCGCTGCTGCTGCTAATATCACACATCCCAAATCCTGCCTCAACCTTAATTCCAAAGTCCACCAATCCTAGAAGGATTTATTTATTTCTTAACTAGTAGTGGTTCCCGACAGAACTGATGTGAAGCTACTTCTAGACCTTGTCCTACTTCGTGTGACTATTCATACTTAAACCTGAGGAAATAGTCCTGTGTTTATTCATGGGGTTTCGCCAGTCCCCGTTACAAGTGTTATATAATATGCTGCATAGACAACCTGCTTTTGTATTGTTGTTGTTCTTAATTCCAAAGCAACAGCTGTGAAAAGCAAACAAAATAAAAAACTAAAACACTGGCTTCAAGGGTTTTGAAAAGGGACTATAGTCTAGCTTTACACCATTCTTGGTGCTATGCCAAGGCTTTTGTGTATGTTTTCTATCACTAAGTATTGAATGCTCCGACTAAGATGTGTGTGTCCCTTGCTTGAGGTATAATTCCTTATAAACAGATGATGTAAGTTGCCTATGCAATGGAGAGCAATTATCTCTCCAGAAGTGCATCTTTTTTTTATTAAAAGCTTGTTCTGCATAAATTTCATTTGTGATTTTGCATGCTGTGGTTGCTGGGTAAACATTAAAAAATAAAGAATCTTAGCAGAGTTGTTATCTTCTTCTCATGTGTTGTTTATTGTGACATTTCTCATGTTCCAAAGTGTTTAGTGAGATAGACAACGATTTTAGTTATAGTCGGTACATTCACCCCAGCACAAACGTGGCAGAAAATAGTGCTGGGGAGAGCTGAGAAAGAGACAAAGGAAACAAAATTCAGAGATGAATGTTCCTGAAATTCACATTTAGGCTGAAATAGAAGTATATGATTGCTCCAGTTTTGCAGCTTCAAGCTACCTCAGTTCTGCTTGGAGGAAAAAAAAAAAAGTACATACACTTGGCCATGTCAGCCTGCTTCATCCAGCTACTTTATTTTTCTATAAATGGCTATAAATACCAAGAGTTATAGGCGAGGATCTTAAATAGAGAAACAATATGAACCAGGCTCCCATTCCTTCTTCTTTGTCATCTATCCCTTACAATTCCCCATTCAGTGGTAGAAGCAGTGATTGAATAAATAGATAAATGCCCCTTGTTTCAATTAAAGAATTGAGGTATACCTTGCTGTTCAGCATATATTTTTAACCAGAATTCCTGGGGATACATAGGCTGCTTAAAGATTCCAGTGTTTTCTGTGGCACCGTAAGTGCTATATGGTGAGAAAACCCAGCCTTTGATGGGAAGCCCCGGATAGATTCAGATTCCAGGAGCCAGGCTCTCATCTCTATGGAGAAGATGATGTAGGTCATTACGGAAGCCAGACAGAATTAGACAATGATATCACAGGAAGGAAGGTCATTGGGAGAGCGCAATATGATTTCTGGACTATAAGCAAACCTAGTGGAGAATGTCGTGCAAAAATCTGAAACACATTATACCACATTATAACAGATAACTTTCACATCAGTGCTGTAAACTGGACTACCTCCTATGAAACTGAGTACCAGACACTTGACCAAATGGTGAAGTGTTATAGAAAGTTTTTCTGCCTATTTTGTAGAATTCAAATCACTTCGGAAAGAATAACAGTTTTAGGAATTTAACTTATATCCCTCCCAAGAAACTACAGATGGGTGAATTTAGCTACTTGTCGAACACCTGCAGAGTGTTACTTGGTTTTGTGTAGCCTGTTTTATGCTAATCTTATCCCACATTGAGTTTTTAAACAGATGTGTGAAATTCATATATTAGTTGTAAGGGACGTTAATTAATTAAACTTCTTGCAAGCTGGGAGTCAAAGTAGGATCTTACCCAAATGTAAGCAATAGATGCAGAATTTCCTCGAGTCTTTCCTATCTATGCCAGGCTAGGCATTTGCTTGAATATATAACTGGCATTAGTTTAAATGATTGTGTAATCTAGTGATGCAGAGTGAGTCAAAGGTTTCATAGAAAGGTCAAGTATTAAAGACATTTAAGCTCCATTTCTATTTCTTAGTGACTATCACTGTGAAGTCAGTTTGATACACCTCAGAAAGATGATTCCAATATACAAAGTGTAGTTTGAAAACTAATTCCTACTGCTGTCTAGGCATATTTGGCCACACATTCAAAAGTTCTCTAGTTGTCTAAAGAAGCAGTTTCTCATCAGAGATCTGCATACTCCCCAGTGTCGATTAAGATAGATTTAGCACAGGGGCAGGAAGAGTGGTGGGTAGGAGGGATGACGTCATTAATTCTTTTCTTTCTATTGGGCTGTGGAGACCTATTAAATCCTTAAAAAAAACACTTTCTGCTTTTGCCTGCATTCTAAAGCTGAGTTTGATATTATTGATTAGCTAATAGACAAAGTATGTTATCCTCATTCTTTTTTTTTTTTTTTTGTTATCCTCATTCTTGAAATAAAATCCTCAAAACCTTGGGTTTTGTGGTATAGGAGTTATGTGTAGTAAAAGATGAAAAGATGGAGAACTCCTGATCTAAAATAAAACATCCTATCTTGAAAGTTCGACTCAGTCTCTCACCTATAGCTCCAACCACTTTGCCTTAGGCAATTCATTTTGGCCCCAGCACACCTCCCCAGAAAATCATCTGATTTCTCTTCTCTCCTGGCTAATAAGGTTGTAAGGGGCTCCAGCCAGCCGAAAGAGCCCATGACCTATCCTGCCAGTTTGTGAAACCAGATCTAGCCTGGTTTCTCTCTTAGGAAACAGATGGCATAGTTGAAGGGTAATTAAAGAAAGTTGAATCAAAACTTCCACAAACCAAGAGGCAGGGTTAAGGGAAACAAGGAGGAACTGTAAAGTACTCAGGGACCAGCATATGCTGGAAAGGGCAAGGAGGAGCAGTCACTACAACCCAACTGGAACTGTCGTGCTTGGAGATGGGCCACCCAACAGAAGCTAAGTAGACGTATGCAGCCACTGCCAACCCATGGGCAGCCTCGGGCATATAGCCCCTGCCCCGCCTGCCTCCACCCTGCTATCAGCTCTCGATGCCTCCCAGGGGCTGAATTCCGCTGGATCGCTGCTGGAAGTGAGTGCAGGGTTGCTAGGTGATGCCTTTGCAGAGTTCAGCTCCAGGAGCACAGAGGGGGTCATCGAAGTATGGAGCAGATGGCACAAATGGAAAACCATCGTCAGCCTCGGAATGGCACATCAAAAATTAAACCACAGTGCATGGAGTGTTCTGTGGAACAAATGTACCTTCAGGTCTAAGGTTCACCAGTGAATAACTCTGTGACTCTGAGCAAGTCACTTAACTTCCTTTCTATTTTCTATGTAAAATTGTTAACAACCTACTTTGTGTGGTTGTGGTTATTAAATGAGATAAGCCTATGCAAATGTTAATAGCGCTGACCGTATTTTATCAAGGACTCTACAGGATTGAATAGTATCCCTCAAAAGTTTGTGCTGCTACCATGGCCTAAACGTTTGTGTCCCCTCCCACCCAAGTTCATATGTTGAAATCCTAACCCGCAAAGGCAAAGGTATTAAGAGGTGGGGCTTTTGGGAGGTGATTACATCACTAGAATTAGTGCTCTTAGAGAAGAGATTGCACAGAACTGCTCACCCCTCAGGTGAGGACACAGCTAGAAGTCTGAAGCCCACAAGAAGGCTCTTACTTGACCGTGCTTGCACCCTGATCTTGGCCTTTCAGCCTCCAGAAATGTAAAAAATTTCCATTGTGGAACATCGTACACCCAGTCTGCGGTATTGTGCTACAGCAGTTGGAGCAGACTGAGACAGTGATCGTATTTGGCAATGGAGTCTTTTCAGAAGTTATAGTGAAGTTAAAGTGAGATCGTACTGGGTTAGTTTGGACCCTACACCCAGTGACTGGCGTCATGATAAGAAGGCCATGCAAAGACACAGTGAGAGACATAGGGGGAAATCCATGTGAAGATGGACACAGATTGGAATGATGTGTCTACAAACCAAAGAACTCCAAGAAATGCTAGCATCTACCTGAAGCTAGGAGAGACGAAAGAAAGGAATCTTCCTGAGGAGTTCAGAGGGAGTGGAGCCCTGCTGGTACCTTGATTTCAGATTTTGGGCCTCCAGAACTGTGAGCGAATATGCTTCTGTTGTTTTAAGCCTCCCCCCCCCCCTAGTGTGTGATACTTTGTTATAGCAGCCCTTGAAAACTGATACATGCACTTTTTGCCTCCCACATTTTTAACCTCAGAAAGCAAGACATGTCTAGAAATAGATCAGCCAGGCACATCCACGACCCCCCAAAGTGCCAACATTGAATCTGGCAGAGTGGTGTCAACAATTTTGACGAGATTCTCATGGGCCCGTTTTTAAAACTGTGGAAAAGAAGGTATGTGGGAAAGGTAGGAGAAGAGGTAAATGTGACAAGTTCTGAGCATCCCAGAGCTGGAATCACAATTAGCCTTAACTCTAAATGGTTGCCTGCATTGGGTGCTGAACACCACTGAAGCTTAGTTCTCTTATGCATTCCTTAAATAGAAATGTTCTATTACTAATGCTCTTGGTTGCACCGAGGACCATCTTGCATAGTAAAACACCAAGTCGTGAGTCTTAGTCCCAAAGTGATTTGAGGAGGTGTAACCTTAACACCTTAACATGAGGAAGGTTTAGGAAGAGTTGCAAGAATTTATTTCAATTGAGTTTTCATTTTAAATATGCATAGTCATGCTGTATGATCAGAATCCATTTCTGAATAAGTCTGAAAAAGTTATCTCAATACATGTGGAATAAAAATTTTAAGCAGTGAATATACTGTGTTGTGGCTTAATTAGCAGCGGTTTATTTATTTATTTCGGTAGCACATAGGATGATTTCCCTTACAGCTGTCAGTGGCTAAGATTCAACGCTATAGCATTATTAGTACTCCAGCTTAAATGATTCAGATATATTTGTTTTTTTTAATTGTGCTAAAATATACGTAACATAAAATGTACCATCTTAATCACTTTTTAAAGAGTTTGTTTTTGTTTATTTATTTGAGAGAGAGACACGAGGTGGGGAGGAGAAGGCAGATGCCATCTGAAGGCAGATACTTAACTGATTGAGCCACTCAGGCACCCTCCCACTTACTTAATCATTTTTAAGTGTACAGTTCCGTGGTATTAAATGCTTTCATAATGTGCAACCATCACCACCATCCATCTCCAGAACTCTTTGTATCTTGTGAGACTGAAACTCTATACCCATTTAACAAGTGATCCCCACTCCACCCCCCTCCCCAGCCCCTGGCAACCACAATTCTCCTTTGTGTCTCTATGATTTTGACTATTCTAAGTACCCCCTAGAAATAGATTCAAACAGCATTTGTCTTTTGTGGCTGGCTTCGTTTTCCTACAAAAATTCACTCTGACAGGTTGAATTTTAAAAAGTCACATTTTAAAAGTTCAAGAATCAAACCTCTCTCCTTAATGTAGTCTTGTGAAAAGTTTCTTTGAAAAATGGTATTGGTTGAGCAATGGTTTCAAAGGCCAAGGTTACACCTGATGCAACACAAGCCAAGAATGTCTTTTGGATAATTATTCTCCAGCACTGTCATTTCGGTAAAGGAAGTGTCAGATTCTGAATAATGTTTTCTGAATGCACCCCATTAGATTTTAATGCCTCTCACGAGCGGAGCTCAACAGGGTCGTTCACGAACTTATTGACAATATTTCCCTTTACTGTATCTTTCCTTTTGTATATAAAGAAACGGGTTATAAGGACATGACTATGAGGTAAGTGGAATGGAGATACACACATATTACTCTGCTTTACCACTTTAAAGAAAGCATAAAATCTCAGAAAATCATTGTGTGCACATTTTCTGCATCTCAAACCCATACATTAGCCTCATAACATTGACGATGTAATATAAATTGTTTATGGCATAGTTAAATGCAAGATGGCATATATTTAAGAAAACACATATTAATAATTTTTTTAAAACTTACCTCATTAAGTAGAAACTCTTTTCCTTCTCACCTAGTGCAAAATTACAGAATTTTAAAGCTAAAGGGAACCTTAGATTGTCAAGCTCATAGTATGTTTTAGGACCTAACCTAATAGTTTGGATCTCAAACTGTTTATCTTTATTTCTGGCATTTTGGGAACTCTAAAAAGAAACAGTATTCCTGTCTATGTTACTTATCTTTATTCTCATAGTGCATGGTATCCAATCAGTTTTTGTTTTTGTTTGTTTTTTTGTTTTTTGTTTTTTTTTTTTTGAGGAGAGAGCGCAGGGGAGAGGGGCAGAGGGAGAAGGACAGAGAGAATCTTTTTTTTTTTTTTTAAGATTTTATTTATTTATTTGACAGAGAGAGATCACAAGTAGGCAAAGAGGCAGGCAGAGAGAGAGGAGGAAGCAGGCTCCTTGCTGAGCAGAGTCTGATGCGGGGCTTGATCCCAGGACCCTGAGATCATGACCTGAGCTGAAGGCAGAGACTTAACCCACTGAGCTACTTAGGGGCCCCGGACAGAGAGAATCTTAAGCAGGCCAGATGCAGGGCTGGATCTCACAACCCTGAGAACATGACCTGAGCAGAAATCAAGAGTCAGATGGTTCACCAACTGAGCCATCCCCAATCAGTGATTTTTGAGTCAGCCATCTCAAGTCAAATATCTACAGCAGCCAGGGAGGTGACAGCATGAATACTGCCTAGGCGATGTCAGGGGAATTCTGAAGAGTGCACGCCTTCCTCAAAGGGGTGGAGGCCAGACCTCAGCCCCAGGTGATTGAGGAGGGGCACGGGGGGGGGGGGGCACTAAATCAGTTCCATCCTGGCTGCTTCTTTCCTTTTCAAGAAAAATCAGAAATCTAGGTCTTTAATATGAACTCCTACAACTGAAATTGAGAATTAATTAAATATTTTGAAACTCTATGAGATAAGCAAAATATATATTTAGGCTACTTGTTTTCAATTTCTGCTCTTGTTATTTATACCCTGAAACATGCACTTTCTCTTGAAATGGTAGTCAGATCCCTTATACAGACTGATGACAGGCAGATGCATTTGTACCAGGTAAATTGACTGGGGTAAAGTCTCTCGTGATGGTTTGGAAACCCCAGAAATAGGAACAGAAATGAAAGCATGGCAGCTTACACTTACTAGTGTAAGCAACAGGCATATGAAGCAGTTTTCCTTCTTTGCTGCCTGTATACAGGTTTATATTTCTGCTGTCCGGTTGTAGAGACAAAATATTACTCATTTTTAGTTGTTAATATGAAAATTGCAACATATTGAGTTATGTGATTTCCATTTAATAAGTAGTGATTCTGTATCTGCCCTGCAAAGGGTACCATAACTGGATTCTAGAGACAGAGTTATGAGTAAGACCTGCTTCTTCTCTCAATCTGTTCAACATCTTCTGTGTGGCAAATATATCCCCTCATGGCTTCTTCTCTTGGACATACTTCTTTCTCACTCCTAATCACTTACTGTCTGGCGCTTATGTCATAATGACGGCAACTTGCATTTTTTGTGTAGATGCTGGGGGGGGTGTGTGTGTGTGTGTATGTGTGTGTATGTGTGTGTGTGTGTAGATGCTGCCTTAAGCATTGTGTGTCTTAATTGCAGGCAGTCTTCACAACAACCCTAAGAAGTAAGGTTTCTACTTTCTAATAGTGGTGTTCACCATTCCCATTTCACAGATCAGGAACCTGTGGCATGAAAGTAAATAATTACCCCCGGGATGTATAGGTTTCTGCCCAGGACTGTCTGATTCCACTGCCTATGCTCTTCCTTATCTCCATGCACACTGTCTACCTGCCAGGGGAAGACTGGTATGCCAGTTTGGTTTATCAATACCTCCTTTCCCCGGACTTACAGAACATCTGGAATAATGTGGGCACTTTGCACTGAAACTAATGGAAAGAATCATGATTTATATGTTCTCATTCAAAGAGAGGTTTTAAGTTCCTACAGCTAAAAACTCTAGAAAAACTGCTTGCAGGGAACTTAAAAAAATATTTACTTTGTTGATAGCATATGATGAGAGGTCTAAGAAAAGAGGTGTGTCTTATAGAACTCATTACTGTTGGAGAAAGATAGAAAATATAATTAAAATTAATGAAAATTTGGAAAGTCCTGAATAACAGCTATCAAGGAATTCCACTTCCTGTCACTGCCACTCACTCGGAGTTCACCAAACAGAGTAAGGCCTTAATATCGATATATTGACAAATCACCAGATCATTCTACTGGCATTTTTAAAAAATATGATTTTGTTTCATGTTAAGGATTATCATTATGTCAGTGGACAGGGGACCCATAGTGTTAGTTCCTAGTTCAATAAACGACACCACAGATCTCTAAGCCTACAAATCAGATGCCTACTTGTATTCTGAACACCTTTCTCTCCTTTACCACTCTTTTCCAATTTATCAGTAAATCAGTCAATCCTATCATCTAGAACAACTTTTTTTTTTTAAAGATTTTATTTATTTATTTGAGAGAGAGAATGAGAGAGACAGCATGAGAGGGGAGAGGTCAGAGGGAGAAGCAGACTCCCCGCCGAGCAGGGAGCCCGATGTGGGACTCAATCCCGGGACTCCAGGATCATGACCTGAGCTGAAGGCAGTCGCTTAACCAACTGAGCCACCCAGGCGCCCCTAGAACAACTCTTGAAGCACTTCATTTCTCTCCCTACTATGACATAGGTGTTCAATGAATGTTTGCTGTAATTCATCATTACTGTTGTTATTTTTCAGTCACCAAATTAGTCTCACCATTGCAATGACTTCCTAAATATTTTTTAAAAGAGTTTATTTATTTATTTATTTACTTACTTACTTACCTACTTATTTATTTGAGAGAGAGAGAGAGAGAGCATGAGCACAAATGGGGTGTGGGGAAGCAGAGGGAGAAGCAGGCTCCCTGCTGAGCAGGGAAAAGATCTTGACCTGAGCTAAAGGCCGACTGAGTCACTGAGGTGCCCCCTAAACATTTTTTTGTGTATCAGAGCTCATATACCACCATCCAAATTATATTTTGCCTTATAGCTAGATGGCCTTTTTAAAATGCAAATCTGATGATGTCATCTTCCGTTTTAAAACATTCATATGGTGTAGATGCCACACTATCTTTAATCTCATACCATACTCTCTGCACCCAAAGCACACTGACTTACCTTTGGTTTTATGTATGAGCCTTCCTTCTCTATCTCAGGGCCTTTGTACATGCTGATCTCTCTGATTTGTACGCTCAACCCTTGTCTCTATTCCTCTTATTTACTCCTATGCATCCTTCTTATATCTCCTTCCTTGGAAACCCTGCTGAGAGATCCTGCATAAAATGCATTCCTCCCTATTATAATGCCCTCTCTCTTAGCTCCATTTATTCTCCTGTTGAAATACTGATGATTATTGTAATTTCACATGTATTTATGTGAATCTTTGATTAATGTTTCCTTCTTTCTAGACTATAAGGTCTCTGAGGAAAGGGACAATTTACATTCAATATATATCTACTGCATTAATGAATGATGCTATTTGAAAATATCAGATTCGATAACTAATAAAAAGATATTACAGGGTAATATGATCATAGAAATTATTCAAAAGAGCACATTCTCTTCAGTCTGAAGGTTTACGGTTGTCAGGCTCTATACCTTGCAAGTACTGTTCTAATATGTATATTTTAAACAATGTTTGCATATTTCGGGTCTTTAGGAGAAATGGAGCCTAACTGTGAAATACCCATAGGCAGAACTAACAATGTCTATAGGGTGTGCTATTTGATTATCCTTAATCCTGGTAAGAAAGTAGACTAGCATTGTCCATTCAAAAAAAGAGTGAATTGTGACATATGTATCCCCGCAAATGAATGCATTATTCACATGTTCACAAGTCCATGTAAAGCAAAGTAAGCCTAATGAAGATTTATATCAGGATCTACTTCCTGACTTTAAAATTTATTATTACTTGGACTTATCATGTAAGGGAAGTGGTGGAAACCCCATCCTCTCAGCTATCAAGACTCCAGGAACAACAGATCAGAAAGCACTCTAGGGACCCATCTTTCATGGATTTGGTGGGGTGGCGGTCATGGATTGGATGATACAGTTGGTCATCTATCTTTTCAATTTTTGTAAGCAGGCATAAGAAGAGAATGTGGCCAGTGGAAAAGCTTTAATCATTACTGAGTGTTCTTGTTAAGTAAATACAGTAAGCTCTGGAAGGGGATTAGCATCCTATGTTAACCTTGGTCTTTTACATGAATTGATTTGAAACGTCTGGCTCCCCCAGCAGATATCTGTCTACCATGAACCCATACACCCAATATGCATTCTTCTGCAGTGGTCTTGGCTATGTGCTCTCATCCGTGCTGAAATCTCTTAGTCATCCTGCACCTTCAGGGACTAGCAGAATGCCTGTCACAAAGACGCCATTGGACATTTGTTGGTGGGAAGAGTGAATGGATGGATGGATGAATGAATGAATGAATGAATGACAGAACTTGGCTTCATTCCTGAGAATTATATTGACTCACCACCAACTTTGAAAAAAGAATCGCAAATTTTGATACTACAGTCGGCTCTTTTCGCTTGTTCTTTGCACCTCGTTTTTTCTGACCCTGATTTCCTGTTGTGTCTGCTTCTCTTTGTCTTTCATGCTCTCTCTCTCTCAAAGTTTCCTATCCTTAAAGGTGAGTATCAGTGGACTTTATGACATCAAAACTTTATTCTGACCGACAAAATCCATCTGGCTTTCTGTATTCTACTTTTAAAAACCTTTGACATAGGTTTATTACTAAGTATTGCCATGTAGGTTTTCCAATTTGAAAATCGGTGGAGAGGAGATAACTTTTAATTATCTTTGAACTGGTCAGCTTAACATTTAAACCTGGTACTCAGAGGCTCTAATACAGAAAATCCGTTTTTGGTTTGTTTTTGAAAAGCCAGCCATCCATTCTCTGAGCCGGTATAAAACCTCTTTTATCTGAAAGTTTCTTTTCAACTTTAGTAATGTATGAAGACTGGGCTCTTCAGAGATGGACCACAAATGGAATTTTAGGGGCTCTAAGACATTTGTGTGAATATTTGTGATAATACATTGCAGCTGTTACCTGTAACAGCAATATAATTTGTCCTTTCTGAACATGGTAGTCAGGATGCTTTCACTGTCTTATAAAATAATTGTTTTAAGATTATCTCCTTAATGTGACATATAAAGCATATTTCAAATATGTCTCCTTAATAATAAATATCATAATTAATAATTAAAATGTTTATATTTAAGATACATAATTTAATAACAAACATGAGCCCAATTTACTCAAAGTCATAGATTTACCTAAAGTCACACGTTGAATGGTAAAACATCAGGTCTTTCTAACTTTAAAGACCACATTATGTGCCAAGACCTCTTCTTAACAAGTTTAAAGATGACACTGCAATTTCACATTTACATTTTGAAAAATTATTTTTATTACCGGATTGTGGATAGGGTGGTTGAGACATTTTAGCAACCTTCAAATGATTTTAAGAAAAGTTTCAGGGATACCTAATATGATGGTCTCTGAGTCGTGAAACTTCTTTCATATACATTTGATTTTGTAAATTGCTTTCGTTTCATTAAGAATGCCTGTCTGGTAAATACCTACAGCTTTGCTGTGAGAAAAGCCCAGTAGGACAGATTCCTCTACCCACCACTAATGAGCACTCAGAACCCAGCACTGCTGAGCTACAAAACTGAGCACTCCCCTGAAATATTCACTTGGGGCATAGCCCCCATGACATCTCTGAATGACATCTCTGAATCTCCTCTTCCATGAAGAGGAAGCTGTACTGATTTCTTTTTGGAAAAATACTGTTTGGAGGCTTTTTTCCCTTAAGGTCAAAGAGAAGAAAAATGTAGTGCCATAATTTCTTTTTACATATACAGTAAGTTTGTCTTTTTTTTTTTTTTTTTTTAAGATTTTACTTATTTATTTGAGAGGGAGGGAGGAGAAGGGGTGGAGCGGGATTCTCAAGCAGACTCTGCACTGAGCTCAGAGCCTGACAGGGAGCTTGATCCCCTGACCCTGACATCAGGGTCTGAGCCGAAATCAGATGCTTAATGGACAGAGCCACCCAGGTGCCCGTTTGTTTTGTTTTTATTTTTTAAGGCCTTTGTGTATGAAGCTTTCCCTTTTCAGCCCTTGTGTGCATAATTAGAAACAAATGGAGCAGATACCTTCCTATGAGAGGTAATTTTGTAATTTCAGATACCCTCAGAGGAAACTGCTTTTGCATGGAACCTCTCTGCAGCTTCACCTTCTTGTAATATCCAAAGGTCTTTAACAGGTAACTAAGTCTCTCTCTGCAATTGGCAATAAAACAAAAATATCCAATGGGAGAGAAAGGTACGGACTCGTATGTCTGTAAGACGTACAGGGCTGGTCTCAGACCTCTGGCACAAGTTCTGACTGGGGTTTAGGAAGGAGATGGCCCTTTTGGTGCTTTAGAGCAACACCAAATGAGACTTGATGTGGTCCCATCCTCCCCGGGGAGAGGCATGATGGGAAGCGAGCAGGTGGGCCCACCCCACGGCACAGCACACGCTGGGCCAAATGAAACAGTACCTTCTTCCTCTAGTGCGGTTTGCTCTCCCTGCCTCCTGCCTTTGCTTATGCCTTCTCCTCGGTACCCACTAAATTTTTACTCGTCTTTCAAATCCACCTTCTCCCTTATAAGTTTCCCCTCAAGCTCTCCTTGAAAGCTAACTTACTTTGTTTTTACATTTCTTAGGATACTTACCATTTAAGGCATTTTATTTTAGTTGTTTCTTAGTGTGATTGTTTTATTTTTCCTGGCTAGATTGTCATACTCTTGAGAAAAGGATTGTGCCTCATTTGTTCATTTATTTTTTTAATGTGACGTAATATGTAGTTCTGTGTACTTCCTTCAACAGGCTCTCACATTTTATTACATTTAATTGGCTCTTCCTGTTAAAGCAAACATATTAACTTTCCTGGATGCATTGAGAAAATTTTAAGAAGTCTTCGATCATTATTAAGAGTCAGTTATACATTAAAATCAGGTGGCTTTGAATCCTGGTTTGATGATATATCAAAAAATGATACCTGAACAATCTAAGCAGACTTAACTAAAGATACACTGAAAATGTAGACGTCTTTCCAGTTCTAATAAATATATCTTTTTCAATGTCAAGGGAAATATTGGCAAAAGAAAGCTTAATTTATGATAGCTACAAACATGCATCTTAAATTTCACTTGGAATCAGTTGCGATTTTCAGTATTATATTTCTAATCCACTTACTCAGCACTCAGTCAATTCAACATTAAATGTCTCTGCAGAGGGCTCTGGATTTTTGTAGAGGGTACATTCTGGAGACCTTGAATAATGTGCCAATTTTTATAATTTCCTATAAACTCCATGGTAGTAAATCTAAATGCTATCAGCTAGTTTGTTACGAAGAGTAGATAGGACACAATGATATTGAGCATGGCCACCATTAAGTTGTGTGGGATCATTCATTGGCTAAGTGAACCACTGACACATCATCTTTTGGACCGCATCAAAACAGCATATTATTATGGGCCATAGTCTCTTGGGATAATTCATAGATAAATGATATAACACATTTTAAATTCATGGATGCCCAAAGTTTACCATTTTAGCCTATATCGTGCACAGGGTATTGTGAAATGGGACCACAGGGCATAGAAAGGTGAGTATATTAACTTTCTCCTGAACACAAATAGCATTGGTTAAAACATAGTGCGAGGAAGGTGCTCTGAGGAATAACAGTTGCCTTTATCTGGCAATACAGTGCAGGTCTTCATGAAAAAGAAAGAATTTGTGTGGGGTCATCAAGGATGGCAGAGAATAAAATTATGGGTCAGGAGTTGATCTAAGATGGAGGGAAGAGTTGAGAAGGAAAATCAGGTTTGGGTGCTTTTCTGACTCCTGTAGTGAGTTTTGCTCTGAGCCCTATCATTCTAAGTCAACCGACCTTGTAAGTCTCTCATCCTTTTCTGCATTCATTGTCTCCAGAAGCCCTCTCAGAATTTGTTTCAACTCCCTTCTTAATCCATGTAGCTATGAGACAATGTCTTCTCAAGGCATTTCACCCCCAAATGCATACTGCTGTGGGAAGATTGATGTCATGTCACTCTGAGACTCCCCTGGTCTTTCGTTACTGAATTTAGAATTACTTAGCGCTCCTATTCCTATTGTGATACATTACATATCTATATGTATCAGTGGTTAACCTCAAGTTATTTATTTTGAAAGGGGGTATTTAGTATGTAACATCAATAAGAAAATAGTAATACAAGTTTAAATAATAGTAGACTTTAAAAAACATTTTATTGAGCCTCCAGGACCAGGAGAACTGTAATCTGAGGGTCTGGGGGTGGGGCGGTTGAAGGGGACATTGCTTCTGGGCTCTGTCTTTTTTAAAAAACAGAACAAAACAAAACCCCACTTTATTGCAGTATGAATGGCATGTAAAAAGATGTACGTATTTAACGTATGAAAGTCGATAAGTTGGGGGATGAGTATATATCAGTGATACCATCACCACCATGAAGGCCATAAACATATTCATCACCTCCCCAAGTTTTCTCCCACTCCTATTATTACTATTATTATTATTATTTTGTGATAAAATCACTTAAGATCTACTCACTTAGCAAATTTTAAATATGCAATACAGTACTGTATTTTACACAATTCATAATTATGTAAATTATGCATGTTTATATATTTATATATAATATATAATATTATGATATAATATAATATATAAATAATTATATATATTTTAAATTATATTTTATAGTATATTAATTGCATAAAATATTTGTATAATTATATGTAATGTATATTACATAATAATATTTTACATGTTAGATCTTTTTCTTTTCAGCTTTAAGAGCACTGCATTTCGGGGCGCCTGGGTGGCTCAGTGGGTTAAGCCTCTGCCTTCGGTTCAGGTCATGATCTCAGGGTCCTGGGATCGAGCCCCACATTAGGCTCTCTGCTCAGTGGGGAGCCTGCTTCCCCCTCTCTCTCTGCCTGCCTCTCTGCCTACTTGTGATCTCTCTCTCTCTGTCAAATAAATAAATAAAATCTTAAAAAAAAAAAGCACTGCATTTCACAAAGCCTTAAATTATATATATTTTATTATTTTTTAAAAAAGATTTTATTTACTTATTTGTCAGAGAGCGAGAGAGTGTGCACAAGCAGGGGAGTGGGAGAAGCAGGCTCCCTGCTGAGCAAGAATCCCGATGTGGGACTTGATCCTAGGACCCGGGGATCATGATCTGAGCCAAAGGCAGACATTTAACAGACTGAGCCATCCAGGCATCCCAGATTATGCATATTTTAATTAGGAAAAAAGTTTTAGCTGAACCCAAAATGATTGTTTTTATCATTCATTTCTGTGGAATCTACAAGAAGAGAAATAAAGAATAAGCAAAAACTTTATTTTTAAAGATTTTATTTATTATTTATTTGAGAGAGAGAGAGAGAGCAGCAGGAGGAAGAGCAGAGGGAATGGGAGACGCAGACTCCCCACGGAGCTCAGAGCCAACGCAGGGCTGGATCCAGGGACCCGAAGATAATGACCTGAGTGGAAACCAAGAGTCAGGTGCTTGAGCTGACTGAGCCACCCAGGTACCCCAAAGCAAAAACTTTTTAAAACTTGTCAATACAATTTTGTTAAAAAAGAAAAAGTATATTAACCTCCAGTAAGCCACTTTACAGTTTCGGAAAATTAAAAATACAATTTCAATATGATAGCATAATACCACATTCACTTAAGATATCAGATACATTTTAAACTAATTTTTAACGCTGATTTCAGTGGCTCAAGTGTTTTCTCAGCTATCTTGCCATTTTGGTGTTGGATAATACAGAAGGTTTATTTAAGGAACAGCAGGAGGGAGAGTTTAAAGGAGTGAGACCATTTTAAACATATGATTGGGTTTCTGCCTCAACCACACACCAGCTGACCTGCGTCCGCTCCTCTTCTGCAGGTTAGGCTCAGTATCCTTTCTCCAGTAGGTTGACTTTGTGCACTGCCATGTTCTAGGAGTTGAGGTCATGAGACAATGCTGAAGGCTCTGGAGTGATGATTTCTTCCACCGAACAACCAAACACAAAGCGGTAAATTCAGGTTGTAATAGGAAGGAGCTCATTCCTTCAGCCCGTGTTTATTTTCCATTGATGGTCTATAGTTAAGAGAGTGGTGGCTCCTCACTGTAATTCCTACTCTGCCTAACTCCAGATTGTTCTTGGCCCCAGCTGTAGGCGTGGGTATTGTGTCAGTAAGAATCCAGCAGGCTCTGAAGGGTGACCTGCTACATTTGAATAAGGGTAGTTTAGCTCTCCCGCGAGAAGCTGGGATCAGCGTGGCATAAAGCTGTTCTCAGCACGGCAGTCCATTTATAGAGAATTATGGTTATTTGTGGTTAGTCTACTTAAGTCCAAACGCAATACATTTTCTCTTTAAATTCTGGGTCTGTAATTAGAAAGCAAATTCAGCTAGATTTTTACCTTCTTCTAACAATTACTTATTGTTAAAAATATTCTAATTTGCTTTCTATTTTTCCTTCAGTTATTATGGGGGAAATAGAGCTTTTACATATTTAACATTACATATTTGAGACATTTTGCTTTTAAATAAGGAAAATAATTTCAGATCCTACAAAATTTGGTAACATTAAGTAGGTTCTATTTTTTAAACTGTGTTAGTAACATATAATGTATGCCACCATTTAAGAGACATTTTCAGTGAATGCTAGTAAAAATTGGTTTTGCCCAAATTCTTTTTCTGGTTTTCTTGGTTTACTTGGAACAGAAGTAAAATCTCATATAGAAACCATATTGACATTTCAAAGCTTCTTCATCCGTGTTATTTACACTTTTTGGTTTATTGAGTTTTATTAAAACTAATGTTTTGATCTTTTGTTTAGCATCTTACAGTTATTGGGCTGAAAAATATGTAACCTTCACATTCCATAATTAGCTGTTAACAAGATTTTGATACCCAGTGGAGCAGAGTGTACCTCTGGAAAAGAGATTTATTCAAGTTTAATGAATGATTTATAACTGCATTTCCTATTGGAAAAAGAAAGTTTTGCAAACCCCAAGCTTGGGAACATTATCTTTTTCTCAGAGCTAAGGTGATATTTATAAGGAAATCGAAGAATTACAATGAAAATACTGGAGGTTCTTGGAATATTTTCCATCTATGAATCTTGAAGGCATTACAAATACCAATTATAATTTCAGTGAATCCTTGTCAGTGTTTTTTTCTTTTTCCAATCATACCAAGTTGTGTCCTCTAAAGAAATCAGAATTAAACTACTTGTTTTCTGAATTAGTAGAGGGAAAATTACATGAATAATATGAAAAATAAATAATCGTTTTAAGTTACTTATAATTGGTTTTTGAATTCACTTTGTTTTTATAGGGAAAAGAAAAGTATTTTCGATAGAAATGCAATAGATAGCTCTGACTATTATGTCACCAAATACACAAACATACTTTATTATTTACGTGGCTATTGGGGTTACCGGATTTAGAAAAAAATATGAGATACATAGATTTGAGTTTTAGAGAAGTAACAAATTTTTAGTATAGCGTGGTAGTTAATTTTATATGTCAATGTGACTGGATCATGGAATGGTCAGGTATCTGGTTAAATATAATTTCTGGGTGTGTCCTTGAGGGTATTTCTGGGGGAGATGATTAGCATTTGAATTGGTAGATTGAGTCAAATGGATTGACCTCCCCAGTGTGGGAGAGTATCATCCAATCTGTTGAGGGCTTGACTAGAATAGTGAGATAGAGGAAGGAGGAATCTCGGCTTCGTTGTGTGAGGTGGGACACGGATCTCGCCTTTGGTGCTCATGGTTTTCGGACTGTCAGATCTGGACTGGGATCTATACCATCCGCTCTCTGGTTCTCAGGCTTTTGAACTACACCACCTGCCTTCCTGTGTCTCCAGCTTGCAGACGGCAGATGGTGGGATTCCTCAGCCTCCATAATTGCATGATCCAGTTCCTTATAATACATATCTTTATATATCTTTTATATACCTTATAATAAATCTCTCTCTGTATATCTCTCTCTCTCCTATTGGTTCTGTTTCTCTGGAGAACCTTGACTAATTCATATCAATCTATGTCTCCGATATTGCACGTAGTATACTTACGCTAAAATTATTGCTTGTTTTTTCACAACTTTAGGAAGAAATTTTACTATGCCTCCATCTAATTGGTCCCCACCGATCTTCCAGATTTTCAGGAGATGCACAATGAGGAAAGAAAGATAAGGTGAAAGGTAAACATTCAAGAATGGTAAATATCCTTAAGAACACCCACTGGGTCTTAAGGAACCTGTTCCTGACTCTCTCTGACCTCTTCAGAGCAAAGATCTTCATCATTCCATGCAGAAGCCAGAAAGACTTTTCACTCTTTAGTGAACTCATGAGAGATGATAGCAAGTAGCAGAAAAATGAAACAAACAAAACAAGATATCTCGCTTTTCAGGTGTCTCCTTTATCCCTGTGTAGTGTAATCTTCAGAGCATTCACTGACATTCTACCATAAAATCACCATAAAATTCATTTTAACTTCGACAGTGACGGAGTTAACCAGGAAAATTCTGTTCTTGTGGCAATACCCATTTCCAATCGTAAGATTAAAAGCCAAGTCTTTGACAGATGTTAGGGAAGTTACATTATTTGGACTTAAATGATTTCATCCTAATTTCAGTTTCCAGCTGCTGGTTATAGAATCTTTACAAGATTTAGGCACCTCAGCTCATTATAGCTCTGTACACCCACGATTTTCCCATGTATTATAAATGTTGCATTAATCAGAGGCACAAAGGAGAAAAAGTGGATGTCAGTTCTGGGAACGAGCGAGGTACTATGGGTCACTGTTAAATTTAACAACCCAATTTATTGGCAACTATTTTTAAAGCACTTTCTTAACTCTCTCCATTCTTTAAATTAATTTTTAACATGCAGGCATGTTCTAACTCTCATACCTTTTTTTCTTTGCAAATGTAGTGCATTTTTTTCCTCACCCTCATCTGTTTGATGTTTATATTTAGCTGGTTGTATTAATGGATCAGGACTCTGAAGACAACAGTTGCCAATCTTTTTTTCTTCTATCATAAAAACTGTGAAAGAAAAAAAAATACTTCAAAGTTGTTTTGTTTTTCTATGTCTATGAAATAGGTTTTATCTTTCTGCTATTAGTCCAGGTTTTTTTCTAGCATTCTAAGACCTGTCCATAGCATAATTTTAGTTATAGAAATCGCTTGGGCTTTTAAGGATTACATAGTTTTTTGAAAATGTGTTGGGCAATTAACTGAAAGCACATCTAAACCTGTGGTATTTGTCATTGTTATTTCCTATATCAAAGGCATAGCCCTTTGTTATTATTAAGAATCAATATGTATAATAATGTATATTGTCAAAAATTTTAATCCTATATATTTGATCATGGAACTATTTGGTCAAATGAAATGTTACAATAGAACCTAGACAAGGAATTCCTACAAAGTGGATCCTCTCCAATTGAAGTGCCCTCTATAAATATTATAGGAAACAAGAGCATTTATAAAGCCACAATTACAGAAGGAAACAAGAAATGGGAGTTGCATTTGCTTTATTTCCTAAATGATCTCTCCTATATGACATTCAAACGGACATTAGATATTTACACACCAGGTGAAACATTCCTAGAGTGCTCCGCCTCACTCCAGACACACTTCTTTTCAGGTCATTACACGGTGTTATTACAACGGTTTGAATCTCTCTCTATCACAGACTGTGAGCTAGGGATGTGTACTCTGAGGCACCATATCTGGTCCCAAATGCCCTAGCACGTCTTCCGGGACTGGCTGGCATAGACAATCCTGCAACTGTTGAGGGAGGCACCCAACATTTCAAGTGGCTAAGGCTCTACCTTGTCTTGAGGTGGGGATTACCACTGCCATACAAATTCTGCCCATGCGCCAGGTTTCTTTGGTATCTTTCGCTCCAGCCCGAGCTGCACATTGAGACTCAAGAGGCAAGGACCTGGTGGTTGTTCTGTCTCTGCTCTAATTGATGTTTTACACAAATAGAAATTTAAAGCATTTTTTTATAAGGTAAACTTATGAATTGCTCTCTACCCTATTTTGTCTTCTCTTCTGTCCCAAGTTTTTCAATTTCCTTCGCTAGTGTCTTCCCCTTTCCTCCAAAACCAACAAACGGCACGAAGTAACTCTACTTCTTTCCTCTAATTAAAAAAATGAATTACCTTCATGAGTAATTTAAACCAGAGCCTAGGCGTCATTCTCTACAACTTCTTCCTTAACAAGACGTGCATTTTTGGTCACTTAGACTTCTAATAATGCAGACTTCAAGTTTGACTAAATCTAACATTTGTTCATGAATTTAGAACTATAAACCTCTTTCATTTAAAACTATCTAGGGCGCCTGGGTAGCTCAGTGGGTTGAAGCCTCTGCCTTTGGCTCAAGTCATGAGCTCAGGGTCCTGGGATCGAGCCCCGCGTCGGGCTCTCTGCTCAGCGGGGAGCCTGCTTCCCCCTCTCTCTCAGCCTGCCTCTCTGCCTACTTGTGATCTCTCTGTCAAATAAATAAATAAATCTTTAAAAAAAAAATAAAACTATCTAGTTGATTTTTGATAACTCATGAGTATTTTCCTGACAAGCAGCCACAACTTATGGATTCATTCTAATTACATTTTCTTCATCTACTTAGCTCACATGCAAACTTCAAGCTCTGTTCTCCTGGAAAATGCTTCTGGCCCATGTTCTCCCATCTCAACACCTCAGTCTGATTTGGACCCTGTGGTTTGCTCTCACGAATCATGTGTGCTTACCATCTTAAACTGTAAGCCCTTGGAAGTCAAGGCCAACCTCAGCTGACATTTTATCCTCAGTGCTTCGCATAGGACACAGCACATTGCAGGTATAAAAGAGAAAGGTAAAAAAGAAAAAAGTCCTATACCTGCTGTGTAGGTATACTATGTCAGACATTCATGATTCAGAAATAAGGATTGATGTCTGCCACATAATGAAATGCCCATACATCTAAATAAATAATTATATATTTAATGTGATTTTAAAGACATAAATCAAATATGATAGATTCATGAAGATGAAGGAGGGAAGAGAGTATTTAACTCTGATAGCATGAGGAAAAACCACAGAGGCATGAAATTTAAACTAAAACCTTGGGGGTAAAGTGTATCAAGGAGCAAGGGTTCAGGGCATATGCTGGGTATTTGGGACATTATCAAAATTCGTCAAACCTCAGACACCTTGTATTGTAAGCTACACAGTTAAAATTAAAACTTAATTTTAAGGGGTGCCTGGGTGGTGCAGTAGGGTGGGTGACTGATTCTTGGTTTCGGCTCAAGTTGTGATCTCAGGGTCATGATCTCTGGGGTCTTGGGGTCAAGCCCCGTGTGGGGCTCCGGGTTCATTGTGGACTCTGCTGGGGTTTTTCTCTCTCTTCCTTTCCATCTGTCCCTCCCCCTTGTACTCTTTCTCTCTCTCTGTTTCTCAAATAAATACCTAAATCTTAAAACACACACACACATACACAATTTTAAAAATGTGTATTATGAAAGAATTTGCATGTATTGGTTATTTTTTGTAATTAAAATTTTATTAGAATGTGGCCTAGTATATGTCCAAATTCAATTATATAATTAAGTGGCTGAGTTAGATTTATTATTTTGAGTTGAAATCAGTTCTATATTTGTGTTCACCAATGGAAGATTCAAGAAAAATTAAAGGTTATTTTTTATTTATTTTTGTTTTTTAGAGAGAGCAAGCAAACATGCAAACATATGGGGTGGGGGAGGAGCAGAGGGAGCGTGAAAGAAAGACTCTTAAGCAGGCTCCACACCCAGTACAGAGCCTCACATTGGGGCTCAAACTCAGGACCCTGAGATCATGACCTGAGCCAATATCAAGAATTGGCTGCTGAACTGACTGAGCCACCCAGGCACCCCAAGAGTTACTCTAATTCTAGGTTTAACTCAACAGATTTATAAACATTATTTATCAACTCATATATTATTTTAAATATTTATCATTTAGTTTATCAATTCTGAGACATTTTTCATATTTGAGACACATTTATCCCTGAAATCGGGATGTGTCTTTCAATCAATGGCATGTCATAGTTTAACTGGCAGCTTTTTCCTTTTTTGGAGTTATGATTGGTTCTCATATTTGCACGAGTTATGTTCTCTATATGTCACTATGAACACTGAGTTAGCAAATACTGGACTGTCGTTCCTAGAAGAAATATAAGATTAGGTTCTTGTGAACCTCTGATCATCTTTTCATGAACAAACCAATCCATAACCTTGTTTTATTTGTATTTCTATTTAAAGACATCATATTTATTTATTTATTTATTTATTTATTTTATATTTTAATTTTTTTTAAAGACATCATATTTAATATATATTGTTGATTCTTGAACATTGAACTCATGGACAACAGCCAAGAACAATCTAAATGAGGCTTATCCGATATACTAAATGTCTTCATCAGACACGTAACAGTGTAGTACTTAGAAACTCTAGTCGGCCATTGAACACTATGCTTGGGAGCCATTTTAAACAGAGAAATCACCAACAAAACCACAAAAATGCAAAAAAAAAAAAAAAAAAGTAGCACTAAATAGATTATAGAAAGTATACTTGTTTACAGTATGACAACTGAAACAAGAATGCAGAATGTCATCTTCTTTGACCTCAGCTGGGCAGGCAATCAAAAATTTCCCTACTCTGTACGTTCATGTGCCTGTGAATGACCCCAAACATGCCACAGACATTGATTTTGGAGTTAAAAACAAATTGTAGCAAATAGACAAATTTGCAAATAAGAAATCTGTGAATACCATGGATCGATATAAAATGACGTATCACATCTTATAAACAACAAGATATAAAATGATGTTTCTTTTAATGAAAGCTATTATCTAATAGGTTTTATAAATAGATAGGCTTTGTAGTTAGCACAGATAAAATAGTTAAAGAGGAATTAAAATATATAAAGGTTAAAAATGCAATCGTTGAGGTGCCTGGGTGGCTCAGTCTTTTGGGCATCCAACTCTTGATTTTGGCTCAGGTCATGATCTCTGGGTCCTGGGATCGAGCACCATGTTGGGCTCCATGCTTAGTGTGGAGTCTGCTTGAAATTCCCTCTCTCTCTCTCTCTGCCCTTCCCACCCCCAATCATGCTCTTTCTCTCTAAAATAAAGAAATAAAATCTTTGGAAAAAAAACCCTAAATTGTTGGAAAATACTCCATTTTAAAGGTTTTCAAATGAGACCAAAAATTATTCAAAAATTCTTGAAAAATAATTGCTAAAATCAGCTAAAGTTATACATAGAATACAATTTACAAACTGGACTTAAAAACTTGATAAGGAGCTAATAATTCAAATTGGTAACTTTAATAAATCAAACATTAATTTTTAAAACAGAAACATCCGAGCAGTCTTTCCTATTTGTAAAAAGCACCCTTAAATTCAGTATAAATGATGAAAAACAATCTAGAAGAAGAGTAGAGTAAGAACAAAGGCAAGGAGAAGCAAAATAGCCTGACATCTTTTAGAAACTAGGGTGCAGAATGTATCTGGGGGATAGTAGATAAGGTTTGAGAGGGAGATAGAAGCCAGAGTAAGATGGTTATAGTGTTAGAGGAAAAGATGGGATTTCAGGTAGGCACTCTTGACCAGGGCTCTGGGCACTACATGCAATAGATGTGACCATCCCAGAGAGAAATGACTCACTACCAGTAGAAATTCCCAGATTTCTAGAATTTGAAGACAATCTTAAACCCCACAAAAGGATCAGTTTTAGATAGAATGAGAAGTACTGGGGGAGATTTTGTCTTTGGAGAAGGCTATGCTTTGAGACTCCTGGAGTGGGGGTGCCTGCCTCCCACCCAGGTTCCAAGATACTGGGTTGGTAAGTGGACTTGCTGGAAGAGTGAGGAAAAGCTATGGCTATAATGGGACCAAACTGTTCTGCCAAAATGTGTCAAGGAAAAAAGGATTCATGACCCTTCCCCTTGGATTAGATTTGAGACATACTGGTCATGTGAGTGACCTGGACTTTCATCTTAGAATCTTTCAACTTCTTCCTGAAAGAATTGCCTGGGAGTCCAGTGGAGAGAGTTTATATGGAGCAAAACTCTGGAAAAACAAAGAACAAAAAACAAAAAAACGAGAAAACAGAAAGCAGACAAACAAACAAAACCCCCAGGGGCTATGGGTGGAGGAAATGGAGGAAGAGAATATACCTTCTATGGAACAAGTATTGTGGCCGGATGGACCCAGCATGGAGTCTTCCAAGGAATCCATGGTCATGCTATAAGAGAAGGAATGAGCTCTGACAAATACGTCAGGCTCACATAGTGCAAAACCATCTTACTAAAGCCCAGGGAAGAAATAATGTAGTCAGACAGTGCTAGGTTTATTAATTTGCTCAAGTAAGGGAAACCTCATACCATGAGGAGCTGTGGGGTCAATGAGTATAAGGAGATGTAGGACGTGCTTGTGACAGGGTTTGGCTTGAATGGGTGACTTTGGGGAGGTCTTAAGAAAGCGAGGTCTTATATTGGGTTGGAAACTATCAGTAAGCAAGAAATAGTTTGATGATGGGCCTCTTAGTACCTTTTATAAAGGGGATAGGAGTAATAAAGTGGGATAGAGTTGTCGTTGATAAACTGGTGTCGATGACTCCTGGTGTTAGCCAGGCAAGACAAATGTTTGGTTCTTTTTGTGGTTTTCTAGTGCCCTTGTTTGTGTTTCCTCCCATCATAGTCAAGGAGTAACCTTTTCCAATATTGATATTGAATGAAATTGTTTATGTCCAGTACTAAGTTAGTTGCCAGGCCAGCTATGCGGGAGTTCTCAGCTATTAGGAGAATTACTTTGTTTTATTTTGTTTTGTTTCATTCCAATTTACTTATAAGAGTCAAATAAAAATTTGCTATTCCATCTTCCTTTTTTTCCATCACATTATCCCACTAAGGAGGGGGTCATTTATAATTTTAGATGTGGGTTGGGTGGCAAATGGGGAAGAATGTGTATGTGGCTGGAGAAGTCCATGAGAATCCCTGTCCTGAAGAAGGCAAGTGACCTGAACCTGTAGGCAGGTGACAAATCTGCAGTTGACTGACATCTGACACGTTGCCTTTGGATGAGAATTTAAGGAGTGGTTTATGTTTTTCACTGGGTAGTCTAAATCTTGACTTAACTTGCAACTTAGAGTGACTATAGAATGTTATATTAACCATGTATAACCAGGAATATCATGACCTGCTTGGATTTCCATGTGGAAGCAGTGAAAATTAGCCATGTGAAGATAGCTGAAGAAAGTGGGAGACAAGAGTAAATTTTTACTTTGAAAACATCCCGAGAATCAGTAATGGTCAATGCTCCACGTACTTTCTTTTCTCTGGTTTATCCTCCCCTGGTCTCACACTTCACCAGGCGTGGGCATATAGGCTTAACATTGTCAAGGCATAGACTTCCAATCCAATATAGCGAAGTCGTGAGTCTTCCCAGTGTCTTGGTTTTCCTCCCTAATTAAGTAGGCTTGATATCCATAGTATATAACAGAAACTCAATATACATTGAATGAATGAAATCGTTCAAGCCCAAAGAGACAGTGTAATTAAATAGTCTTGTACGATCATCCTATTCAGAGTCCAGCCAAAAGCCCTTTATGTGACTCTCTTTGGTTAATTATGTAAAATATTTCATAGAAAGGATTTCTTTTGCTGTAGCTTTTAAAAGTTTTTTTAAAGGTTTATGGAGGTAAACTTTAAATCATTAAAACCCATTGATTATAAATACAGAGTCCAATGAATTTTGACAAACACATACAGACATAACCCATAACCCATCACCTCGAAAAGTTCCTTCAGTCTCTGTGTAATAAATCCCCTCCCCCGGCCCCCAGCTGCTGATGACACTCATCTGATTTTTATCCCTGGAGTTTTGTCTTTTCTAGATGACATACAAAGGGAATCATTTGGTAGTTATCCTTTTATGTCTGGCTTTTTTCACTGAAGATAATAGTTTGAGATCCATTCTTTCTGTTACATATCACAGTAGTTTTTCTTTTTTTATGCTAGATAGTTTTTCACTGCACAGACCTGTCAGTTGATGGGCACTGGGGTTGTTTCTAGTTTAGGGCTGTTAGGAACAGCTGTTGTAAATGTTCAGTCTTGTGTGGATAGATGTTTTAATGTCTCTTGAGTGAATATATAAGAGTTGATTTGCTAGGTCGATGCTTGGTAAGTGTATAAAACACTGCCGAGTGATTTTCCAAAGTCAGTGTGTCATTTTGCTTTCCCATCAGCAATTCCCTTGAATTCTAGGAGGTGCCTCAACTTCCTCTGTACCTGGTCCTCTTGTCCTTGTCTTTAGTATCTCTTAACCAGTCTTATCAATACTGACATCCCACTATATTTTTATTTTGTGATTTTAATTCTAATTTCTCTGATGATGGTTGATATTTAGCATATTTTCATATGCTTTTTTTTTTTTACTATTCGTATCTCTTTTTTGATAAAGTGTTTAAGTTTTGACCCATTTTTTTTAAAATTGAGTTTTGTCTCTTCTCATTATTGATATGTAAGTATTCCTTCCATGTCATGAATGTATACGGCAAATATTTTCCCTGAGTATGTAGGATGTCTCCATTTTTGTAAGCATGTTTTTTTTTTAAATAGAAGATTTAATGTTAGGGGAGTATCGTTTATCAATATTTAAAATATATGTGCTTTCTTACATTCTAAGAAACTTTTTGTCTAACTCAAGATTACAAAGATTTTCTCCTTTGGATTTCTCTGCATTTAAGTCTATGATCACTTCAAGGTTATGTATAATATTTATTTTTTTTCTTTCTTCTGATGCTTTGTTTAATTTGCTCTTATTCTCATTTCCTAAGACAGAAGCTTAGTTCATTGATCTGAGATATTTCTCTCTTCCTAACATTAGTGTTTAATGCTATTCATTTCCATCTAAACACTGCTTTTAGCTGTAGCCCACCAATGTTGATGTGATATGTTTCAATTTCTGTTGAATTAAAAATGGTTTCTAATTACTTGGTGCTTGAGTCACAGTAGGACAAGAAGGGATTTTTATTCTTTTGTTCCAGCCACAGTTTTAGGAGGATCCTAGAAGTCTGGACCTCAAAAGTGGGGCTTTCTTAGCATTTTTTTTTCTGCTTTGTGATAGGGTGAATTGTCTCCCATTCTCAAATTCAAATGTTGAAGCCCTTACCTCCTTTACCTCAGAATCTGACCTTTTTTGGAAGTAGGGTCAGTGCAGCTGTATTTAGTTAATATGTAGCCATTAGGGTGGGCTCTAATTCAATGGAATTTATGTCCTTATAAGAAGAGAACACTTGGATACAGACACACACACAGGAAGAGCACCATGTGAAGATAAAGGCAGAGCTCAGGGCCATGTTTCTACAAAGCCAAGTAACACTAAAGATTGCCAGCAAACCACTGGAAACTCAGGGACATGCATGGAGGAGATTCTTTCATTACAGCCCTAGAAAGAAACTCACCCAGCTGACACCTTGATCTTGGACTTCTAGCCTCTTGCACTATGAGACAATAATTATTTCTCTTGTTTCAGCCATTCAGTTTGTAATATTTTGTTATGGCAGCCCTAGTAAGCAGTAGATACCTCCTGTGTTGTCAGCCAAATTCTGCATAGGATCTGTGATGGTTCTGGGGTGGAGGAGAGTTTCTACCCTTCTTCCAGTGGTGGCAGACTTCTGGTTGGTATGGGGGGGTGCAGGACACTGGACCCAAGAGGTTTTTAGCTTCCTCTTCTCCAGAAGCAAATGGAATTTCTTCTATGCTTCCATCAAAAGCTGCTGGTTTTCGTCTGGCTCTCTGTGGCCTGAATATTTCCTGCATTCTCACCCAAACCAACAGCTGCACATGTGGGATTCTTATTCAAGAAGAGTCCTGGGACTTGGGAGAGAAGTTTGTGTCCTTTTGCCAGTGGCACCTGATTTCATCAGCACACCTGCACTATGGAGGGGAATTGCTCTAGTCTCCTGCCCTGCCAGAAATCCCTCAGTCCTTTTTGTGAGCATTAGGTGCAGCTTGTGAAAGAGAGATCATTCACGGGTGCTTTCATACTTCCTTTGCCTGGGGGTTTCCATTCTTAACTGATTTGCCAGCCTACCCTCAATCTTTAGGAATTAGTTAACATTCTAGTTGACTGCTTTTGTCTCTGATTCTGTGGAACCAGACTGGGCCTCTCTTACCCCTTGAAAGAGTTTGCATGTCCCCACTCCTCAGAGAAACTTGACACTCTGGAATTCAGTTTGCTTTATTGATTTTCAAGTTCAGTTTTCAGTGGGCTCAAGAAAAGAAATAACTTGGTAGATTATATGACTTTTTCCTCATGGTTGGGGTGACAACAATTATAGTAGTGTTTGTGCGTGTGTATGTGTGTGTGTGTGTGTGTTTCTATGTACCAGCTAGAGACAGAAGAGACACTTTCTTTGCTCTTATAGTTGGGTTGTTCTTTACTGTTACCTGGGAATCTATTATGCAATTTATGCTAAGTTAATAATTCTGGTGGGGTGATGGTCATTCATGCAGACTGTGTTGTAAGAATAAGGCCAATAAGGATATGAAGATATGGCTGAGGTGAATTTTCCAGCTTAGTGATGCTTCCAAGAGTATGATAGATTCCTCCCCCACCTGCTGCCCCCAACAGAAAAGATCCATTGACATGTCAAGTCTGAAAACAGGATATGCTTACTGTTAATTTTAATTAAAAGAGAGAAAACTTTCTTCGGTAGAATTTCCATTTAACTACTTAAAATAAAACTCTTCCCATGTTCAGGTTACTGTTAGATTTGGGTTTGAGATGCTGAAGTCTGTGAATTGGGGTGATGGATTGGACCCGTCCCAGCTGGGGAATTTGGATGAAGCTGCAGGAGCTCTAAAGTCATTTGACCAGACATCTACAGACATCTACATCTTCATACCACATCCTGAGAGTGGTATCAAGGATTTTCACATTAGCACAGTGATGGTCCTCCCATAGTTCAGGCATCAGAAGGTACATTTATAATCCTAGAAACATGTTCAAGTTTCAACAACATATACATTATTGTTGTATACTTCAAAGTATCATTAAAGATGAACAATTTTGAAAACTTGCTGTAGGACAGGTACTACCTTAAAACATTAAAGAATTATATATTTCCCAAATATTAACAATTATTAATAATATTAAATAATGTAACATGGCTAATACTTTTGTGCCAGATACTGTATTAATTGTCCTACATATATTGTCCAATATTAGTAATAACAACAATAATAATTTGATGATATTGATGATAGCTAATATTTATTGAGTGTTCTTACATGCCCCATATTCTGCTAAGACCTTTACATACATGACTCACTTAATTCTCACAAAAGCTCTTTCATATATGTACTATTGTTATTGATATTTTGTAAATGAGAAAACTGATTTGTAGAAACATGATTTATCCTAAGATATAAAACGAATAAGGGATAGAATAAGAATTTAAACCAATGCTGTCTTACTATACTAATATAAAAGGATCAGGTTTAGATCTCTAAGGAATATAGTTGGACTTCTTGGGTAGGTGCAGGTGTCCCAGGTGCTTGAAGCACCTAGCCAGAAGTTAAAAGATTCAGAAGATTTGAAGAAAGCATATGTAATAGTATTTGGTGACTGATTAGATATCTAGGAGAGAAAGAAGTGACAGCAATTTCTAGGTATCTGGCTGGGGCAACTGGATGAACAATGGTGTCATCAATGAAAACCTGAAATGGAGAGGAGGAAGCTTGGAAGGGAATGCAGGAGTTCAGGTTTGGATATATTATTTTGGATATGTTCAAGAGATGATACCATGCAATAGGGAGTTGAATATATAAATATACGGCTTTTGAATTCAGTGCAGAAAATCGAACTGTCTATACAGATTTGGATGCCACCAGGAAACAGACGTCAGTGAGGGTATAACAGTGGATGAGCTTGCCTGGGTCATGTATCAGCATAAGAGAAAGGATTCGAGACTGGAACGTTGGGATGCTCAACATGTAAAGGGAGAGAAGATGTGGTCAGAGCTCCACCAAGAGCACCAGGAAAGAGCTGCATCAAGGAAGGTTGGTGAGAAAGGAAGCGGGTGGTCCACAGCATTAGATATTGCAGAGAGGCAAGCTGAAATAAAAGCTGAGGCATGCACAGGGACAGGCACTGGGAGAGTTGAGGTCCCATCTGAAGTTTTCCTGGATGCCTCTCCACCTTGTTTTTAATATAAATTGAATGTAATGGCTCTATTCCAGGACGTTATGGTTTGCCAGTAGCCCTTCTGTCTCAGGGACTTTGCACCTGAGTTTTCTCTTCCTAGAAGGTTCTCACCCCAGCTGTGTTTTTGCCTACCTCCTTATTACCCCTTGGTTCTCAGGTCTCGCATGAGCTAGATTCTAATCTGGGTTAGATCTTCCTGCTGTATGCCCTCAAGATAGATAATACTTCTTTATATGGCACTTTCACAAGAATTATGAAATAATTATTTGTAAAATTTTACTCTAAATGTTTTTTTCCCTATGTGACTATAGGTTAATGTGTGTGTGGTTCCCCCCCCCCCCCATGTGACTATAGGTCAAAAGGAATAAGGATTTTACATCCTTTGTTCAACTTTGCATTTCTAGCATCTGGCAGATTGCCTGCAACATAATAAGTATTCAAACATAATTGAGCTTATTTATTTTATTCATTAGTAAAATTTATATGCTGCTTACAATATGCCAAGCATAATTTTAAGCGCTTCATAAATATTAACTCACTTAATTATTGAATGAAGAATATAATAAGCAAGAATGAGAATGGAAAATTATAGACCAACTTCCAAGAACTTTCTGAGGATGCTGTTCAAAATGATGAGGAAAAATGGGACTTCAGAAAGAAGATAGCTCAGTGGAGGGGGACACATCCTAGAGCCTGAATGCCTGGGAGCAAATGCAACCTCTGCCCCGTCATAATTATGTCATTTGGGCAATCATTTCATCTTTCTCGTCACTTAATCACATCCTTTTCTTCATCTATATTATGAAGACAATATTTATCTCATGAGTTATTAGGGGTATTCGATGATTTAATGTACATGAAGCCCTCAGAGCAATGTTTGGCATGGAGGAGACCTTGTAAGTCTTGCTATTATATTTCACATATTCTAATACTTCCCCTTCATCCCCTTTCCCACCACTTTCCCTATTTTCTGAATTGGTCATGGAAGCAGGCCATGAATATTTGGCCATCAACAGCTTAAAAATTAAGTTTTCCTCTGAGCCTATCTCCACTCACATGTGTCATTTATTTTCTAGTGACCTGACTGGGTTTCAAACCCTCAGGTTTATATTGGTTCATTTGATACTATTCTAATTGAAAATGTGCTGCTACCGCTTATAAGCAGAATGTAATTACTTCATCTGGCATTTGAACATGACTATAGGCTACCCCATTAAAAATTACATGACCCTTTCAATGACTATAGTCACTTTTTTTTTTTTTTAACATCAGCGATGAAGAGCAGATTAGAGCAAGTCTCCTCAATGCACAACCGAGAAATGTCACCATCTCTGTGGCCTCTTTTATAAGATGAAATCTACCATTTATTTCGGTTAAGTTATTGCTATATCAAATCCAGAAGCCCAGAAAAGTGGCTTTACAAAGAAATTTAATTAATTGTTTAAATCATTTTCAATAGAACTTCAAGAAAATATACATGATAACATAATTTGGGTAGACAAGGTTTTATAAGCATAATAAAAAAGACAAAAATTTTATGGAATGCATTGATAGGTTTGGGAAAATAAATTCAAAATGTATATTAAAATAAAAACAGAAAGAGGAATGACAAGATATATTTTAGTTACATGTCAGAAAGTTATTCTACACATAGGAGGAACTCATAAAAACCAAGGAAAAGATTAACAACCTAATAAAAATAGATATATACAAGAACAGGCAATTAACACATACGAAAGAAGTCAAATGACCAATAAAGTTGGACACATTCCACTGCCAAGTCATGTAAAATAATCATGGCCTCCTTTTTTGGTGTATTATATTATAAATATTGAAAAAGTGATTTCTAGAAGAATCTTGAATGCTAATAAATAAGAAATTTAAAAAGTTGTGTACATCTATATCGTGAAATACTTTATAGCATAAAAAGATTAAAATATTATTCAAAATTTTAAAATGACTAAAAGAATTAGGTAGATCTATTCAGTGATATAGAAAGATAGGCAACAAATACTACTGAGTGAGAAGAAAAACTCAGAATCGGAAGTAACATGTTTACTTTGGTAAAAGGAACACACACACACACCCAAAATGCACACAGACATATATAATAGTATATATATATATATATATATATATACATATATATATATATAGTGTGTATATACATATATGCACACATATATACATAGATACATAAACGTACACAAATTCATGTCTCTGCATATTTAAATACTGCATGCATTTACATGCAAAATTACTGAGTAAATGTCTAAGTAATTTTTAGCAGTGGTTGCAGACTGGGGTATGACAGGGGTAGAAATCTCATTAAGTTCACATTAAAAAAAATCAAGCTAACGAGTATATAAAAATACTTTTTTTTTGACATAGAAATAATCTTAAGGATTTTTTTAAAGCAAGGAAATAAACACACTTATGTTTTCCTGATGTGTATTGCAAGTTTTCTGTTGGATGATTTGGTAATATGTATCTCAAGTCTTAAAATGTGCTTATTCTTTAAAATAGCAAAATCTCTTCTGGACACTTATTTTGAGAAAATATCAGCAAAAAAAATCTATATAGAGCCTCATTTTAATATTCTTTATGGTAGTGGAAACCTGGAAGCAATTAAAATGTCTAACCCTAGAGTATTATAGAACTCTATGAAATTACATAATATACTATACAGCCAGTGAAAATCATGTTTTCAAAAAGTCTTACACTCTGGGACATTTTGTGAGATATAATATTTACAAAGCAGATATAATGTAAGCCACAGTATGATTTCACTATGTTAAAATATATATTTAACAGTAGAAAGATTGGAGGTATGTGTAAGAAATGTTATGGTGTTTCTCTCTGGATGATAACATTATAGATGGTTTTAAATTTTCTTTTTTGTGTTTTTCAAGATACTACAAATCTTTCCAAATAAATGTTGTATTTTGTCATTAAAATAATTATATATTATTATCAGTGGGACATGTTCATTGTGGAAATATTGAAAAATACAGATAATCAGAGATAATTGTTTAATAATTTTGTCTGTGCTTTCATAAATACTTTTATTACTGTATATTTGGTAAGGCGAAGATTATGGTACGTATGTAGTTTTATAGATGGTCTTTTTATTCTAATTAACATCTCTTGAACATATTCATATTAATATATATTTCATTTATAACACAATATATAATTAAGTTTTATTTTATTATGTGGATTACCTTAGTTTATTTGCAACCAAGATATAATGTTGGCACTTCAGTTGTTTACAAGTATATATTACTATAATAACACTAACGTAGAATATCTGTAGCTAAATTATTAATAAATCATTGATTATTTCCCAAAGAGAAAATTTTCTAAGTAGAGTTGATATTTCGACGAGTGTATATAATGGTAAGATTTCGGAGTGATACTGGCACATTGAACCAGAAAATTTATAGCAATTTGCAAATCTGTGTGCCAGTTTTGCTCTTTACCAAATCGATACTTTTGTAATCAAGGAAAACATAATAATTGTGTTTTCCAATGGTCAACCCTTCAGTAGATCATCTACTCAAGAAGTCTTTCTCCATAGTAATCTAATTTACTTTTCTAATGTTTATTCTAAAAAGACATGGTATACACTAAATCTGGAAGTGGAATTTCGAAGATACCAAGCTAACATCTCCTCTTCTTAAGACTCTTCTTAGACTATTATACAGAGACAGACACACAATAATTGTGTGGGTTTTATGAGAGTATACAATGACACAGTTTTTTCAGAATCATAATGATACATTTGGAGGCAAGTATTTCTGATTTTAACTTGCTCATTTGGCCAAAGAACCAGAGAACAAACTAGTAGGTATATTTGCCTATATATGCATCTATTAAAATATTAATATATTAATGCAAATATATATACACACAAGCATGTGTGTGCATCTCACATAAACTTCAAGATGCCATAAGTTTTCTTTTTTTTCTCTCAATTTCTTTTGTGAAATCTGCAGACATATGCCGGTTATCATTTGGTAAGCTGTTTGTTGAAAATCACCCTCCATTTAACAAATAGTTATTGAGTATTTCCTATGCACAAAGCAACAAGAAATAAAATGTGGTCCCTGCCCTTAAGAGCTTTCTTTACAGTCTAGTGAAGGAGGCAATGGCCAAAAACTCCTATGATCTCAATATAGCTAATGCATTCATATAAAATCTGATCAGAAAATTATAATAGGTTATTTAGTCATTATCCATCCAATATATATTCATTGAGCTCTTACTAAGTACCAGGCTCTGTGCTTAATACAATAGTAAATAAGAAAATCATAGATGCTTCTATCATGGAGGAAAAGATAAGAGCATCACTTTTAGAAGCTGCATATTGTCTTTTTAAATAACATGGTTTTGAAAGAATTCTCAGTGGTTCAGGGAATATATTTTAATCTGCTTGTTTTCTGCTTTGTTTTTTTTTTTCTAAACGTGAGTATTTCTTCCTTGTTGTAATGGCATTTTATTTTTTTTATTTTTTATTTTTTAAAGATTTTATTTATTTATTTGACAGAAAAAGATCACAAGTAGGCAGAGAAGCAGGCGGCAGGGGGGAGCAGGGTGATGGCATTTTAAATTGGAATATGAAAAATGTAGATAAATAAATAAGTTTTTAAAAGCTTATTATAAGTAAAACAACAGAAGTGGAATTGTCAGGGTAATTTTTTACTTTTCCTTAATTTGGTAGTAAAGAGAAAATTGGTATTCTTTCCCTACCTTTAAGATCTTAAAGAAAAGTTAACATATTAAAAGCATACCGTTGGTTATAAGTTTTTAAAAAAATACAACACGGTTTGTTTATATGTTAAAATTTTTGAGTTGAGGAGGTAAGGAATGTATCAAAAGAATGGGTTTGCAATGTGAGACACTTTTGTGGAAATAATCCAACATAAATGATGTCAGTGCAGGTTTTTCCCTCTTGGGGAGCTAAATGTGTGTACAAGTTGATGCCAGATGTCAAAGAGGACAACTTAGTGTGTTTAATGGCATTATGGTATAAGTAGCTATCATAGACTTTTTTTGCTCTACCCATGATATTCAAAAATTACAATTATTTATTTTTTGAATATTACATCAGTCAATTCTCTGTCTATAGAAAGCATTTATTTTAAAACATAATACTCAGGGGCACCTGGGTGGCTCAGTCTGATAAGCATCTGCCCTCGGCTCAGGTATGATCCAGAGTCCTGGGATCCAGCTGCCCATGAGCTCCCCACTCAGCAGGGAGTCTGCCTGAGGATTTCTCTCCCTCTGTACCCACTCCCCCCTCGCACGCCAATGTTCTCTTTCTCTCAAATAAATAAATCTTAAAACACACACACACGTAATACTCAGAAAATCTTCACTTTCTCTGATAAACAGTTATGCAACTTACTAAATTCTAATTCATAATATATTCTTTACTAAGTGTTATAAATTGCTTCAGTGCTTTATAGAATTTGGGTGAATTTAATAAGTGGATTGACACATGATTCAGTTTGTAAATCCTAAGTGGAAATAATTGGATTTTTCTTCATACTTCAATGACAGAGATTAATTGATGAGACAAGTTAGTAATAAAATGAGAAAAAATATTGACCAATCATTAGATCAAGAAAGGAAAAAAATCCTTGATAATCAACTAGTCAATAGCTTTAATTAAATAGTCCACATGACTAGCTATAACATTTTAATACATTACTCTAGTAATTTAGGTTTTTTTTTTTTTTTTTTGCATGCATTGCATCTAAGGAATGGTATTGTAGAAGAGTATTGAAAGCATGATTTCATTTATGCATCATTTGAGGGTGTGTTAATGATGTTGGGAAGTAACATCATTAGGAAATTATAAAGGTTATATTTCCTTCTTTGATGGAATCATTACAGACTATTTTGTTTTTGGTGCTTATTTCAGAAAAATTATTTCCTGGAATCAAGAAATATGAGCATTATTTATAAACCATTATATTCTGTCCATAATAATTACAACTTCATGAGAAGTGGAAGAGGAAGAATTTGATACATATTGATGAGCTTGCTGGAAAATTGAAAAATTAGGAATATGATGAGTGGCATCACTTTTCCAATCTGCTTTGGATTTTTCTGTCTCTTGAGGTCAGCACGGACAAAAGAGACTAATCAGCAGAGTTTAGAACACGATAGTTGAAGAGAACAGGTCTTGAAGAGAGCAGTTGGAAGACAGCAGGTCTTGGCTCCAGGGGGAGGGTTTTGGCAATGACTAGGCAGACCTGAGCCAAGACGGTCAAAGTTTTTGGAAGTATTACAGTTTTAATAGGGAAACCTAAGTGCTGACCAAAATCAAAGTTGAAATGCCTCTGAACACTTTGAATAAATGAGACAGGTGATAGAGGAAGCTGAACTGGTGGGTGGAGTGCCCACAGCTTTGCTCTCAGGGTTCTAGCTATAAGACGATCTCCAGGGCCCACCTGGAAGGTGTAGGGACCTGAATATACCCCCTGAATATACCCCTGAAGGACCCTGGTTGAAATAGACTGATAAATTCAGGTACTAAGCATGTGAAGAAATGATAAAGGGCTATACAATATTATACACACACACACACTTTTTCAGAGATTCTTTTTTAAAAAGGAATAATTAATTTTTGAAAATATGTAGACATATTATACCAAGAACATTTTTATTTGATATGGGATGGATATGTAACATCTCCAGTGATTTTTCAAAGATTCAACTAACAATCCTGAATCTGTACAAACCTAAGCAAAATATAAAGGCTCTGTATAGTTTTTTGAAAAAAAAATTCAAGTGATTTCAGTTATGGAAAATTTCTGCTTTTCTTCATAAAAAACAGTGTGAGAATGATGCTTTGGGTTATCTGCTGCTAAATTTTTAAATATAAACATATAAAAATCAACTGAACTAATGTTTGGTAATGAATATTCTTGGCTTAGTAAAAGCCTTCACCAGGTCAAAAATAGTGAGGTGAATATATAAATAATCAGTGAACCTACAGAATGGTCAAATCATAAAATTGTCCACAAAGCTTCTACTAAATGAAGTAAATAATTTACACATTTCATAAGTAAATGATTGAAATTTCCTGGAAATTCCACAATGTTTGAAAAATGCTCTGCATCCTGCCCCCACTTTTTTTTTCTAGCAAATGTCAAGAAATATTTAATGTAGTCATCAGCTAAAACTTAGCTTCAGAGATGATGAAAACATTTAGTTTTTGGTGATCTAATTTGTTGGACTTTAGCTTACATGCTCTAGTCACATCTTTCAAGTGGTGAGCTTGCTAAAGTTTGATCCAAAAGTTTCATCCACCTATCTCAGGAAAATAAGTCAGGAGGTTTAGCCATATAAGAGCTTAATAAAAAATTCAATTTTCCTATGTAACTAATTTTGTCATGTCTTCACTTGTTCTGTTGGTTAAGATCAAAGAAACATGCCCCTTATTACTGCCAAGTTCTTGAATTTTCATTTTATGCTTTTGATGTTTATTAAATTTTAAATTAAAATTTATTCACAGCTTCGACCACACAGGAAGGTCTAGGAAAAAAGGTGATTTTCCTGGGTTTTGCTACAGTAACAAACAATCCCTGTTTTTTTCATGTCTGACCACATCTAAGTTTTAGTTCTTGCACAGAAGGAGGATGGCTATGGGTTAGATCCTGCTGTACTCCAAGTGTATTTTTCATCTTGAATTCTGAGCTGAAGAAGCAATTTTTCTGGGACATGGCATTCTTATGCTGGGGGGAAAAGAGAGTGATCATACACACTCACATGACTGTAATAAGTTTTCCTTTCATGCTACAGATAGCCACATCTGTCTCAGACTTTTAAAGAAAGTAAAATGATCAGCAAAGTCTGGTAGTAATGGAAGAAGTGTTATAGGGTAAAAATTTGATGAGGGCCCAAACTAAGGCAGGACCCGGTACTGGGAAAAATGTAGAAGGAGATTTGATAAACATTTCAGAAGTAGAATTAATGGCACATGGTCTTTAAGTGATATTCTCTAGTCCGCTGGCTTTAAAACTCATTTTCTGCTGATGATTCCTATTTTTCTATACTAGCCCTGGGCTCTTGGTTGAGGATTAGACTGCTAAAATATGAATTTAGGTGCTAGATATACATCTTACATAGTTATGTCTAAAACAGACTCCTTAATTCTTTTTCTAGCCTTCAACCTAATCTCCATGTATTTTTTTTTTTACCTGTAGAAAGACAGTTGCTCAAATCAAGAAGCCAGAAATCATTTATTTTTTCCTTTCTTTCCTTCTTTTACTTCCTCTCATTATAACTCATCTTCCAATTCTGACTGTTCAACCTTCAAAATGCATGTTATATATTTCCAGTTCTCTCTGGCACTACCACCACCATTCTAGTGCAGGTCAGTTTGGAAAAAGTGGTTAAAATATGATAGATCCTCCATACATTTTTGTTGAATAAATGAATGTTACCATATTTGGACTCGTCTCTCCCCCTCTTTATCTTCTGTGATCCATTCTCCATACCTCTTAAAAGATAGATCAGATCATGTTACTCCTCTGCTAAAAATGTTTCATGACCTCCTATTTAGCTTTCAGAAAACAATTTTGTCATTACCGTGACCTACAAAGTTCTGACTGTTCTACTTCTAGTCACCTTTCCAATCTCATGTCATCTCATGGCTTTCTTCTTTTCTTTTCTTTTTTTCTTTTTTCTTTTTTTAAGATTTTATTTATTTACTTGACAGAGAGAAAGAGATCACAAGTAGGCAGAGAGGTAGGCAGAGAGAGAGGGGGAAGCAGGCTCCCTGCTGAGCAGAGAGCCTGATGCGGGGCTCGATCCGAGGACCCTGTGATCATGACCTGAGCTGAAGGCAGAGGCCCAACCCACTGAGCCACCCAGGCACCCCTCTTCTTTTCTTGATTTCTTCTGTCCCAACACACATATTTCTTCTTTTTCTCAGATTTGCCAAACTTTTCATGCTTCAAGAGTTTTGGACTTTTAACTTCCTCTGCCTAACTATACTATTTTTTTTCTTATTTTTGAGTGATTAGCTCATTCTTATTTTTGAAATCATAATTTAAATGTTGTTTCTGCAGAGTCCTTCCTTAACCCAATTAAAAGTTTACTCTTTTGGTTACTTTACATCACATCATTAAAAAATATACACATTTCCAGCAATTACAATATTCTTAAATTATTTAATCTATTTATATGACTTCATTCTTCATTACATAAAATCTCCATTAAAGCAAGGATCTAGTCTAACTGTAACCCCAAGCACCTAACAGATGCTCAGTATTGAATGAATGGTGACCCATTGGATGAGCATTGTGGGGAATAGTAAGGGATAGAGAATGGTTCACAAGATAGGTGGATGGTGATACACTGGTCTAAGTAGGAAATACCAGATGAAGTATAGGCGTGGAGAGAAAATGATATGTTACTCTAATGAGTTGTTACTCTAATGAGTTTGAGGTGTCTGCAGGACATTTGGACACTGCACATATGTTTCTGGAGCTCGCTAAAGCAGAGAAGATGGAGGTCATTAGCATAAGGGAACAAAACTAAGACATACACATTTCAGTCAAGGAGAATATATTATTTTTCTATTGCTGCCATAATAAATTACCATAAGCCTAGTGGCTCAAAACAACCCAAATTTCTTATCTTCTAGCTCTGAAGTTGAGAGGTCCAGATTGGCTTGACTGGTTCAGGGTTGCACATGGTAGAAATTAAGGTGGCGGCTGTCTGGTCTCTTGAGAGAGAGGTTCTAGGGAGAATCCATTTCCTAACTGCTTCACGTTTTGGCAGATTCCAGTTCCTTGCACTTTCAGGATTGAGAAAGTAAAAGATGACAGCATCTTTTCATGCTATCTGACAGTCAGGGGGTGCTATAACTCCAAGAGGCTTCTCTCCAGTGTCAACACAAAGGTCCTGACCTCTCAAAACAAGAAATGGCATGTCAACTCCTTCTTTTACTTGGATTTTGATTTTCCCTTCCGCCACAGCATCCCCTTGCATGCTCTTCCACCATGTCTCCCTGATGGGATCTCCCATCTTCATTTTCTACTGTTAAGGGCTCATATGATTAATTACATTGGTTTCACCCAGATAATCCAGGGAAATCTCTCTATCTTAAAGTCAGCTGATTAGTAACTGTAATTACATCTGCAAAGTCCCTTTACAGCAGTACCTAGAATAGAGTTTGACTGAATAACCAAGAGATAGGAGTCTTGAGGAGCATCTTCATTTCTGCCCTTCATGGAAAGTGTGATAAAATTCCTAAGAAGTAGGGGTACCTGGGTGGCTCACTCCATTAAGCTTCCGCCTTCAGCTCAGGTCATGATCTCCAGGTACTGGAATAAAGCCCAGTGTCAGGCTCCCTGCTCAGTGGGAAGTCTGCTTCTCCCTCTGTCCCTCCCCCTGCTCCTGTACTCTGGGCTCTCTCTCTCTCTCTCAAATAAATAAATAAAATCTTTAAAGAAAATTCCTAAGTGTACACATCCAAGGGTTAAAAGAAGAACCAACAGATATGTAAAAACACTACTTGGGTTGGTAAAAGGCACAGTAGAAGAAAAAAGTAGAAGAAAAAAGGCACAGTAGAAGAAAATGGTATCTTGAAGTTAAAGAGTGAGTGAATCATGTTAAAATGCTACAGAGAGGAAACTAGGGCACTTAAAAATTAAGAAATCGTTCAAAATTTTTGAAAGAGAAATTCTGTGGACTGGTAATGGACATAAGTCCAATTTTACTAGGTTAAGGGATGACTGGAATATTCTAAGTTTGAGCAGGAGAATTTAGAGTACTATTTCCAGAAGATTGATGGAGAGATCAGAGAAAGATGGTCAGGTGACAGTCTCTTCCAGTGGGGGGATATCTGACAGAAAACTACAGTTTTCTTCAAACCACAAGTTTGTACCTCTGAAGAAGCAGAGGTACAAAAATAAAATAAAATAAAACCTAGTCCAGTCATCTTCCTGTATTATTTCCTTCAGTGATTCACAAATACTTAGAGCCACGTTTAAAAAAGGTGTTATGTAAATTATATCACTACAACGTTTGGAAAACAGCTTCTATAAAACAAGTCAGATCTCTGTATTGATATGCAAAGAGATTAGAACAAGAATTCTTATTGTACACACTAAAAGCCACACAAAAAAGAGAAAAACGGTAACAAATTTAGGCTAAAAACAAACAGCTTGATTAAAGTCTTACCAAAGAGAGACTTTAAGTCTTTATGAAGTTCTCGTGATGTTATTTCCAACAAGGCTTTTTTTTTTTTTTGAGCCTAAACTTCACATGTTCCCTACATTCTTGTACTTTTTTAAGAGTCAACTAACTGATGGTCAGATGCCAGTGGTCCTTCAAAACTTTGAAGGAGGCAAACAAGATTAAAGCAAAGGCACACAAATTTGCTGGTATGCATTTGCAAGAAGTAAATGGGTGCCATCTGTGAGACGATTTCATTTGCTGCCTAATTAATTCTCCCATGTTCCCTGGTACACCAATGCAAAGCTCGTAGATACAATTGGAAAAGGGAACAGATGGCATCTTTCAGTTGCCTATTGACTACTGTGATCTTCTTGCTAATTAATCTAAATAAAGCACCCATTATTTAATCTTAAACAAAATTTCAACTGGATAAGGTTTTGAGGTGTCATTAAGAAAATGTTTTCCTTTGTTTGCTTTTGCATAAATCATCCTGGTGTTTACTCTGCATTTTAATGACTCAAAGAAGTTGCAGAAACATCCACATCAGTCAGAAGGCCTTCTTCCTCAAATCTACTGGAATATAACTTTTAATATCAGAACTCTAATCCAGTGACAACTGTCATGGATTGAGTCTGAGTTTTTTAAATAAACAAAGGGAACCAAAAAGATAAAAAAAACATATACTCATCATTAGAAACCCAAGGAATATTTTGTCAGCTATACCTAAGATCAGGTACCTAGAAGTTGGATATTTGTGATGTTAATTTTTAATTTGCATTAATAATGTTAAAAAATGTTGGCTTTTCTTTTAAAGTTCCTGCATCCATGGGTTTCCAAAAATACCCTCAACTGAATTTTACCTTTACATTTCAAAATTTTTCTTCTGCATTGCTTCAATAACGAGCAATCTTATCCTCTTGTTTCTCACTATTCTCATTTTCAGGAATTTGGAAATTACAGCCTCTTTGATTTTTGGAAGAGGCACTCCCACTTGAAAATAATTTCACAGTATTTTTAGTAAGTTATTAAAGGAGATATATCCAATAGAGAATGCTTAAGTGTTACATAAGAGTTAGTTTCATTTCCTATAGCTGAAAAATAATAACTGATAATATGAATTATTATGGAAACCAACTTAATTTAACCTCAAGTAGGTATGATTTTTTTTTTTTACTCTAACGAAGCCATTACAGTAATGGGAAGGTGCTTCTATCTTAAAATATATATATAAAAGCATCTTAACAGTAAACAATTTGGGTTTCTTCCAGCAATGTAAGATGATTTTATGTTCGTTCCTCTTAGAAATTCTTCAGTAAGTCAAGCAATTTAAATATCTATTTAGAGTAACCTTTTTTCTTGGGAAGTAACTTGTTGGTGAAGAATTGATTCTTTAGAAGTTTCATTTTTCTTTATAGTTCAATTATAGCACTTATCATGCTGTATTGCTATTCATCTTTTTTTTTTTTTTTTTTTTTAACTTGACTGACTTCCACCAGTCTGAGAGGTTGGTTCTCGAAGTCAGAGACATGTCCCATTTATCTTTTCTCCCCCAGCATGTGGAGATGTGCTTGGCACATAGTCGGGAATCAATGAGTGTTGTCCAAGTGAATGAATGATTACATTTTACCTGAAAGAGTGATGATATCATGCAAGACAACCTCAATGTACACTTTACTTGGGAAAAGAATGAAGCTGATTATTTGGTGAACATGAGGAAACCTACAATATTTTTCTTAAAAAAAAAAAGAAACAAAACCAAAGAGTCATTCATTTTTAGATCAAAATGTTTCCGTCGTTTTGTTTCACTCTGGTTTGTGTTTCAGAGAGGTAACAAACCCTAAAGCAGCTCTTAAAACACTTAGCTGGGCATGACTGCTGGTCGCTTAGGCAGTGAGGCACAGGTGAGAAGAAGCTTATCCTTGGCTTCCACCATCTTGGGCTATCCTCACTTTTGCTTGGGTTGTTACCTCCCTTATATCCCAGCTTGAACGAATGTCAAACCCCTTATTGCCTCCTGCCTAAAATATTTTCTTCTTTCTGATCACAAATTAATACATATCTGAGATCTAGATCTAGGTTTCCATACATGGGAGTATTTGAAACAACAAAATATCTGAGAAAGACAGGCCATACCTGTTGTCTAGTTTAATTTTTCTCCAAAATTTGCCTCTAATACCCCTGATGAATTATATCCCAGGCTCTGCTTAAACCTATTCCTTAGGAGGCACTTTGCATTCAGCATTTTACGGCATTCTTCACTATACTAAGCCAAACTATATTACCTTTTAATTTTTTGTGAGATAGTCTCAAAGAGACATAATAGATCCAAAGATAGGCCACCCACATCTGAGGAAGACTTCCTGACCACTGTAGTTATCTGGTATACCCAAACACAGGAAAATAGCATATCTTCAGAAGGATCCTTTGTGCAGAGTGGCAATGAGAAACATTTAATAGGCAATAAGAATTCATATTATAGAGGATTCTAAAGAGCTTAGCCTCCAATTCACTGAGTAGTAAATGCAAACAAAATTGCAATGCAGACACTGCACACACAAAATTTGGGTAATGATAAAAGCTAAATATTAGACCACAAACAGAAAACTAGAAAAATTTTTATAAAATATTTAAATAAAAAAATATTACTGGAAAGAAAAACCCCACATACTCTAACAATATTTGAATAGCTAAGTGAATGAATAAATAAATGAATTAGTGTATGAGTAATTAGATGAAGAAACGGATGGAGGAATAGATGTAGAAATCAGAAAATTTCAGGCAGAGACAAATCAAGGGCAGGTCTGCTACTTATAAAATGCCTAATTACAAGTGTTCTACATGAGAGGCAAGGCTTTTGCTAACACCAAAGTGTCTCTGGTGCAATGAGTAGAGTTTGATGTAATTCTTTCTACAAGTTAAAAGCATAATTATAATGCTGTAAACTAATAATTTTGAATATTATTTAGTATTTAGGTCAGTTGGATTTTTGAGAAATTGTATTAAATTATAAAGTGAAATTTTAATTTAGGTGCTATCATTATCTATGTGTGTGTGCACATGTATGCATGCACATGTGTGGAGACAGAGAAAAATTCGTGAAAACATAATCCTTGCAATCAGCTAAAGAAAATCACTATCCTATTGGTAGAATCCTTAGTTTAAGCTACTTTTGGATGGTAACTTACAGGATATTTAGCAGAAAGAGATCAGGTAGCTAAAATCCAGCCATGTTTATTGAGCATGTACTACTCATTCATCTTATGGAACACTTTGCATGCATCATCTCTTCATCTTACCTAATCTTCACAACTCTGTCAAGAAGATATTATTGTCCAATGTTCTAAATATCAAGAGTGAAATACAGAGAGGTTGAATAATAGAGTGATTTACCCAAGATCACAGTAAGTGGCACAGCGATTGTGGAGCTGTAACTTACAAGTGTCATGTCATGGTGGCATCACATCTTTGTGAGAGAATCAGATCCATCCCTTTGAGATGTACATATCTTTTTACTTTCCACTCCTTTTGCTATAACATTTAATATGGGTTCGGTAAGACTAAGAGCATATAGATAACCTAAAGAGGGTGAGCGAGGAAGGTAGATATTAAAATGTTTCTATGCAGATGTTTCAGATTTTAAGCAGTTGCTTCCAGGATATTGGTTGCTTCCTATTTGAGGCAGCACAAGATGCTACAAAGCCCAAGCTCAGAGATGAGGATGAATAGTCTGCTATACTTAGAAGTCAAGAGCCCTCTTCCTTCATTTGTCAAGCTGCAGGAAAGATTGACTCTGTTGTAGAGTAGGACCTGCTCCCATCACTGCAGGTTCAGATTAAGTGCTTTCTGCCTGAGCTTTTCACAGGTTTTAAAAAGCCATTGAGACTGGGTCATCAAAGAATCTAGACTGACTGACAAAAATCAGGGGTCAAGGAAATCTAGTATTGAATGATTTGGTGTCTGCCAATTCTGGAGAATGTTCAAAGAAAGAAAGAAAGGAAAAAAGGAAAGATCTTATGAGAAGTGGTTTTTCACCTTAAAGACAAAACAAAACTAAGCTAAGCATTCAAATTAAACTTAAGAAAAAAAAGTTCCAATTAAGAACAAATCTAGCACAGTGTCTGGCAGGTGGAAAGGTCTCAATAAATATTTTTATTGGATTATGAAAGAACTATTTCAACTTGACCTTGAGACGGTAAGAGTGATGTATGAAAGAATGAAAGTATTTTTGTCTTTCCAGATTCCATTCTTCTCCTATTCTAAGACATTATCAGTTTCAAGAAACAATTGATTTATTTATTTACTTTGGGGGGAAACTTATAATAATTAAATATAGATAGTTCAGTTTGCAAACGATAAAACGGGAAAACACATTTATATTAGAATTGAGCAAATAGGGAAAGTCATCTTCGAGTATTCAACTAAATTGCCTGACTTTGGTTAAGGCATCATGGTTGGACCAGTGAAGAATAAAAAGAGAAATAAGACATGTTCCAGGCCCTTAATATTATAAATCCTGAGTAATTGAAACTGTTGGGCAACTATGGCAACTGTTTCACCTGATTCTTTTAAAAAAATCAATTTTTGAAGAAAGTGAAGAGTTTGTGTCCATCTGAAGTTCAATTAAAATGACAGATCTGTAGTTTCAGTTGCAAAGGAGGTACAGAGAGATATATAAACATACTGTTATTCCCAAATTGTAAAATCCATCTCCCATTTAGGTACACAGCTTATTAAACTTTTGGATGATTAAGCCAAGAAAGAATTAGAAACAGCAGTTTTCTTTTGTTTCTGTAGCAAATCCTTAATAACATTTTTATAGCTTGTCTAAAGCAATGGCTTAAATCCTAGTTTATCTCAACATTTTAGTTTCCCTGTCTGTCTATTTTTATATACTCTAGTAAATATCCATCTTCATCATTGCTAAAGATAAACTACTTGTATCCCCATCTTATTCTTCATAAGACATCCCAGATATTGCTACAAATAAAAGGAAAAAAGAGTTAAGTATGATAATGGTGTGTTAGATACTATTCGATGTATATCTAAACCATTAACAAGCAAATAGAATATAAACAAATCGATAAGAGAACCTATAAAAGCATGAAAAAGCAGGACATTAGTGCTTAAAGGATGTTCTTGTCATTGTATTACTGGAATCTACTACAAATACATGCCCTAGGGAGTAGTCAATTTACTTTTATTGCTGTTGTTATGGGTTGACTACTCCAAGCAAAGTATTCAGAAGAAACTAAAGGAGAGAGCCATTTGAAGCCAAGTCTCTAGTCATTTGGTGAAGATTATTATAAGGTGAAATGCAAAAGTCACAGCAGTTGCTGTTTAAGATGTCACAACATCCCAGGAAACCCCAGGGAAGATCCAGAAATTTCTGACTGTCTACACACAAAGTTTTCATTCATCTGAAGACTTCTGAGCATTTCCCATAGATTTACACCACACATCTTAACCCTCAAAGCAACAGAAGTGGCATCTGTGGTTAAAGAATATTATTGCACTAAGACCATGCTAAGATAAGGTGACTTTTTGAGACTTCCCTGATCAAGTAGTATAATAAACAAAGACCTAACAGGCTACAGTTCTTCTTCCTGCAGCCTATTATGACTTCCTTCATCGTCAAATCATTATTTTTTTTTTTTATAAGTACTTCAGCTGGTCGGGAGTCTTACCTAGTAAGGAGGTCCACATGTTGTTCTTGTCTAAGTAGTCTGAGCTCCTAGTAGTTCTGTCAGAGCAATGGTAATTTTCATTAAGCTTTAGCAAAGGGCTCATAATATCAAGAGTTCAACCTGGGTTCTGTTCATACTTCTCCCTCTCTAATTTCATAGTGGCAACATTTTCTGCCTTGGATATTCAAGGTGGATTAGCAGCGTGGGCAGCCAAACAGAATACCAAAGATCGGATGGCTTAAAGAATTTATTTTCTCACAGTTCTGGATGCTAGAAGTCCACGAACAGGGTAACATCAGGGCTGGTTTCTGGTGTGACTTCTCTTCCTGGTTTGCAGATGGCCCCCTTCTCACTATGTCTTCGCCAGGGCTGTTCTCTGTACCTGTGGAGAGAGGGGTATCTTTGGTGTCCCTTTCTCTTCTTATAGTGAGAAGGAGAGCCTAGGGTTCCAGTGAACTCATGGTAGTGTTGCTGGGATAGTTTAAGGATTCGAGGGAAATCGTGATACTTGTAATTGTTGCATAATATCTTCAAGGTAGTTCGCAGTTTCCACATTTACGGCACTACATTCCTTTCAATGACATAGTTTCTTTGAGAAGTTAAGTCCTTGGTGGATGCTGTGATTAACAAGTGGGTACCTGTGTAAATTAATGTCTAACAGGAAATGAGGGTGGTAGTTTCCAATCTGATTCCAAGGTTGGAAGATTGTGCAGTGACCAATAGGTAGACACATCTCATTAGTAATTGGTAATTGTAATTAGTAATTGTGGGTAAGTATGAAATGGTGTGGGTTTTTTTTTTTTTTTCAATTTTTCCATGTTCTTGAAGTCAGAGGTATTTTATATCAGTGGTTCTTTAATCTTAGAGTACAAAAGGATCCCCTGGGGAGATTGTAGAATATAGATTCCCAGGTTCAACCTCGAGGGACACAGATACAGTGTTTCAGGATGAGACTCAGGAACCTGAGTTTTAACAAATGAGTAATTCTAATGCCAATGGCCTTGCACCACACTCTGAGAAACAATTTCTACATGGTGATCTTTCTAGAGCTTTAAAACTGTTTAACAGTGGCTTTGTATTTTTAGATGTACCTTCCCCTGCTCCCTCATTTTTTTCCTGTTTCCCATATGGGGGGGCGGGCAGGGAGCATCGAACCTTGTTGGCTCCAACGTGCCGCATGAAAAAAATCTCCATTGTGTTGTGCCTTCAAGCCATGGTAGTGAAAAACCACATTTGACATTTCTGTTTCCCAGTATATAAAGTCAGTGCCCTAATACAGAGCTGTAACCCCTGTCGGAGACAATGTGGCCAGCAGATCACAACGTGGTGTCACTTTTTGCTCAGAATATGAATCATTCCCTATCGGACACAATATGATCTTCCTTTCCATTCCCCTGAAGGGAAACAACTTGACTAAATTGGAAAAGACATGCAGGGAGTGATGAGAGGAGCGCGCTGCTCAAGCTGCCGGTTGCACAGAACTGCCGAATCTGTGGCTCTGGATTCTTCAGAGCGGCTTTTATTTTTATTTTATTTTTATTTATTTTTCTGACAGCCTTCTGCCTGTGTGGCACAATATTTATCTTGCAAGATTGTTCCTGTTTATGTCAAAACAAACAACAAGAAAGAATCCAGAAGAAAATGACAGGCACAGATCCCTCTCAGAGTCTACATAGGAGGCTGCATTTCTGATTACATTTCTGGAGGCAGTCTTTGGATGCGTCAGGAAATAGGTGATATTTATGCAGTTGTGCGTAGCTCCTCCTTTCGGTTCTGTGCTTTGCTCCTTCTGCACACTGTCCAGTTACAAATATGTTCGCTGATTCATTGTTTTTCTTTTCTTTGCAAAACCATGTCTAAAAATGACATAACGCTATAATTCAGTCATTTACCCATTCTTGAATTATTCTGAGTGCATTCTATGTGCCAGGCGCTGTGCTGTTTTCTTAGCAACAATGGTAAATAAAATAGACAAAGATTTTTGCACAATGTGGAGTTCACTGAACATGTGTGATATACTGGGCCCTCTGTTTAATGCTTTAAAATGTATTTTTGCAGCGCCTGGGTGGCTCCGTCATGAAGCATCTGCCTTCTGCTCAGGTCACGATCCCAGTGTCCTGGGATCGAGCCCCACATCGGGCTCCCTGCTCAGCGGGAAGCCTGCTTCTCCCTCTCCCACTCCCTCTGCTCGTGTTCACTCTCTCACTGTCAAATAAATAAAATCTTAAAAAATAAAATAAAATAAAATAAAATAAAATAAAATAAAACGTATTTTCTCATGTAACGCTCTCCACAATCTAAAATGTATTTTCTAAAATTACCTCCATTTTCCAACTGAGAAAACTAAGACTTAGCATGACTACAGGATGTGACCGTGATCACATAGCCAAATGGAAGATCTAGATTGTAATCAAGGCGATTTCTATCTAAAGGATAAATTACTAACAAGTGGATTCTAAGGAATAAATTATTAACAAAAACTAAGCTACCACCTTTTCCCGAATTATTTATTCTTTAACAGGTGACAAATCCTAAGCCAAGGGAATGGATGTGAGGTGGTTAATTTTAGACATTCGCATCCCAGAAGAATAGATCAAGGCAGAATATGATGGAGATTGATGGATGAGCGGTGCATATCTAGAGCCTCCACAAGTACAATACATCAACCCTTTGTGCTGCTTGTATTTCAGTCCTGCAAAGCTTTTGTTTTTATTTGTTTATCAGAGAGAAAGCATAAGCAGGGGGAGTGGCAGGCTGAAGGAGAAGCAGGCTCCCCGCTGAGCGGGGATCATGACTCAATCCGATCCCAGGACCCTGGGATCACGACCCGAGCCAAAGGCAGTCGCTTAACTGACTGAGCCACCCAGACATCCCTCCGTCTTACAACGCTTTTAAAAGAAGTATCACCCTTAAAAATGTCTGACCCCATCCTATCTATGGGACTGATGTGACGAAAAGTTCTGTGTCCTGTTCTCACTGTTATCCAATTAAGGAAAATTGGAGAGGCAACAGTGAAAAAAAGAGGGAATTAAATTTGTGTCGGTAACCATCTAGGGTTCTGATCTAGACCTTGGAGGAAGATCTACATGGGGATAATAAACATGTGTGAGTCCTCCGGATGCAGTTGGTAAATAAAACCCTGGGGTGGGGTTGACACTGTGTTGAGTACAAGGAGCACAGACATCAGAAAGTCAAGGGATATTTGTAGATTTGCCCTATTCCATTCTGTGATAGGTTGTCAAATTTTTTTTTTTTTTAATATTTATTTATTTATTTATTTGAGAGAGAGAAAGAGAGTATGAGCAGGGAGAGGGGCAGAGGGAGAAGCAGACTTCCCACTGAGCAGGAAGCCCCATGTGGGGCTTGATCCTGGGACTCTGGGATCATGACCTGAGCCTAAGGCAGATGCTTAACCCACTGAGCCACCTGGGTGCCTCAGGTTGTCAGATGTTTAAGAGCATTCTCTTAAAATGCTTTGTAAATGACACAGTACTATACCAGTGTTAATTTTCATTTGCAATGATAAATGACAAAAAGATATTTTTGCATCATATGATTCCAAAGGAGAGTTTAACGAGGGACTTAGGAAAGATAAAGTAGGTGATGCAGGGAAGACTTTGCCCAGTGAATGAATGTTTGACACATGGAGAGAGCCGGATAGGCAGAGTCCTCAGAGAGGGAATGCTCCTGAGATCGGGGACCTTGGGCGGCCTTGCTCTCTGCTCTGTTACTCTTCATAAAGCTCCCAAAAGGCTAAAGCTGTTGTAAGTCTTACTGATAGTATAGTTTACTGTTTTATTCATTTGTTTATTGAGCAAATATTTATTGATCACTGATGACATACCAATTAGTCTGTTAAGCACTTGTGACAAACTAGACGTAACCACTTCTCTCAGGGGGTGAAGAAATCTAGTGAAGAGATGTCCTAGTCTAGACTTTAGACGGGGCACAGGGAGATGCCCTCCTGAGCGGGGAGGAGGGTGTATTTAGGATCAACAGAACTGGGGCGTGCCAAAGTGTGACTGTGATGGTGACAGTGGGGAAGAGGAAAAGAGAACAGAGAGCCAGCAGGAACAGGAAATGTAAGCACCCTTGATGCGGGGTGGGGTGGGGAGTGGATCCAGAAACTTCTGTGACCTGTCAGAGGCACTTTTCAGAATGAGGAAGCAAGAGAAGCCAAAGCTACAAGGGGGCAGTAGTAGAAGGTGAAAGGTAAGGGCCAGTAATGCAAGGCTCTGCAGAAAAATGGATTTGCATTCGAATCCTCTGCCCCAGGTCTCCCCAGACCAATCTCAAAGTGTCCAGTGGCTGTGCATTTACGGGAGGTTCTGGGGAAGAATCTGCTTCCAAGCTCATTCTGGTTGATGGCAAAATTCGGTTCCTTGCTGTGAATGGACTGAGGTCCCATTTTCCTTGCTGGCTGTCAGCTGGCAAAGCCCTCAGCTCCTAGAGGGAGGCCTCTCTGGTTTCTGCATGTAGCCCCACATCTCAGACGCACACTTGTAATCTGACTTTCCCTTCTGTTACATCTCTTTCTGCTTCCAGAGGGAGAAAGTTCTAGACTTCTAAGGGCTCCTGTGATCAGATTGGTTTATCTCGGATAATCCAGGATGATCTTCCTATCTTAAAATCCATAATCCTAATCACATCAGCAAAATCCTTTTTGTCATTCAATACAGTTGTAGATTCTAAGGATTGGGTTATAGAAATATTTGAAAGCCATATTCTGCCTTTTTTAGATTTCATTCAAAGTTAAAAAGATCAGTGAAAGCACTTAGTAGATTTTTTTTTTTTACTGTGAATTAAATTAAACTTGACAAATTGCTGAATTTAGGCTTGTGCCCCCTGTGCTGTGACTCTAGGAGTGGGTGTTCAGCAAAAAAGCCTGAAGTACTGGGGAGGGGAGGTGTCTCATTATCTTTCTGGCCATTGTGGGCCCTCTCCTGACCTGGGAAATGATAGGCATGGTCAGACATCATGATCACGAAGTCCGCTTGTCTAGAGAAGGGTTAAGGAGGCAGATGGCGAATAGTGAAGAATCCACCTCATCTGTTCCCAGTGCTGTCAGCTGGTGATTTTCCTGATACCCTTTGAAAGCAATCTGAAAATTATGTCCCTCCTCTCATGTTTGTAAGTTGACCTCTACAATTTTTCACTATTAAATATTGAGGAACCATATGGTTCTGTTATATAATAAGCATTAATATTTTAAAATAAAATTGTTATATTATTTCTTAAAATATAGCCAATGGAACCTAATCATAATTACTATAAACCCACAGTGATCTATGAAAAATAGATGATCAAGGTCTATTTTAACATTTAATTTTATATCTTACCTATCTTTCAATTAATATTTCCATTACCATCTCCATTGAAATTTTATCCTCAGTGTATTTTTATGCTGAAAAGTTGACTTAAACTATTAAATATGTATATCTAATATTTTATAAGGTAGTTTTAAGAAATTCCTCTGACCATAGGTTCTAAATATTAGAAATATATTCTGTCTTAGGTATCATTACGATTATTATTAATAAACATTTGCTCCAAACACTGTAAATATAGTAAATGTCATTAATAAGTTTTAAACATTAAACAGTAAGAACAAAAAACAAAAAACTGTTGGACATGCAGCTCTTAACAAATGAGTATTTAAAATAATTTATTTTCTATATTCATTAATACATATGCTTGATTAATGAAATGACATGACTCCATGTCATTTTTAAAAATCTATTTTACATTTTTATAGATAAAATCGCTCAGTAATCTTGTTCCATTCATACGTATAAGGAAGGAAAAAATAATGCCCATCAAAAGCAAAAATAATTTGTTACTTTACATCAAAAGGTTTTCTTAAGATTTACGAATAATTTTATCTGTGAAGTTTTTACCTAGAGACGCCTTGCTTAACTTAACACACTATCACGAATTGGAAAATAAGATGTTATTATTAATACTTTTACATCTTTGCTAACACATTTTTTTCTACTTTATAAAACGCACTTATTTTGTAAGTGCTTTTGAGGTAGACACAGAGATCCAGAACTCCTTAGGGAGAACTTGTCTAGTGGTGAGTCATGTGGTCATTCCATCGTTTTGGAGTGATGCTCAACAACTTCGATGAACACGTCTTGCTGCGGAATTCCCACTTAGGTTGACCTAGGCAATACTGGGCCTGCATACTGTTCAGCTACTTTGTAGGCTCAATCCTGTTCCCTCAACCTCTTCTCTACAGGTATTGATTCCAGTGAAAACTTCTTTTGTCCTAGTCTTCATCTGCTTCGGACAGACCCACCTGTGAGACTTCAAATACAATTTTGTCAAAACTTTGGGCTTCAAATTTAGCTCTATTTGTGGGAAATATCTATATTTATTTTTTAAATTTTTTAAAAGATTTATATCTTTAGGGAATCTCTACACTCAACGTGGGGTTTGAACTTACAACCCCAACATCAAGAGACCCATGTACTACCAACTGAGCCAGCTAGGCCCCAGAAGATGTCTATCTTTAACCAAAATGTTTAACCACATCGGTTTGAAAAAAATTACTTGCATTCTGTCCAAAAAAGCCTTCCTTCATTTTATATTTCAAGAAAGCAATTTGTTAAGAAGTATTATCTTTTTAAATTTAATTTTATTTTAGCGGTTTTATTTATTTATTAGACAGAATGAGAGAGAGAGCCAGAGAGCACAAGTGGGGGAAACAGTAGAGGGAACTGGAGAAGCAGGCTCCCTGCTGAGCAGTGAGCCCAATGTGACCATGACCTGAGCGAAAGGCAGTCGCTTAACCAAATGAGCCATCCAAGCACCTCAAGAAGTGTCATCTTTTGAAAACACAAAAATAAAATAACATACAAAACAAGTCTGATCGGGAGTATTAAAAATAATTAAGATAAAATGCTGAAGGTTTAATAATATTTATGTATCTATTTTTATAAAGACATGTAACAAGATAAACATGCTATTTACCATTAGTTGAATAATAATAATAATGCAACAAAATGTATAATTAAAGGAGATTATTTAGGAACTAACAAGTAGGAAAAAGGGTATTTTTGGTTACTCTGCATATTCATGTATTGAACTCTTGTGTTTAGCTTCTGACAATGATTAAATGTAAATGAAAAATAAAAATTAGAATAAATATGTTTTAAAGAACATGATAAATATGAATTTAATGGAAGGTATGTGATACCAAACATTAATTGGTCTGAACGTTCACATATAATTTTACTTTTTGTTAAGAGGTAAATACATATTAAACATTTTATAGGAAAAAATAAAGATTAACTGTACTTGGAATAAATATTTTATTTTATTTTATTTTTTAAAAATATTTATTTATTTATTTTTATTTTTTTATTTTTTTCTTCCCAAATACTTTTATTTTATTTTTTCAGTGTTACAAGATTCATTGTTTATGAACCACACCCAGTGCTCCATGCAATACGTGCCCTCCTCAATACCCACCACCAGGCTCGCCCATCTCCCCACCCCTTCCCCTCCAAAACTCTCAGTCCCTTGTTCTGAGTTCACAGTCTCTTGGAATAAATATTTTATAATACAACTGGTAAAATACGTTTTATCTACTTTGGCAATGCACAACAAATATGAAAGAAATAATGATAATGTCTTATCTATTGATTTATATAGAATATTTCAAAATATTTTGCAGTCCTTCAAAGCATTCTGTTTACATTTAAAAGACTCAACATTACAAACTTCTGTTACTCTGGCTGTTTGAAGGAGCTTTTCATTATAGCTAATGACAAGTTCTAATCATGAAGACCGAAATAGTTGAAAATAATTGCTTATGTTTAGGGTAGATCCATGTTTTGTAGACCCTAAAGTCTATACAAACTTTTTGGGTGACTTTTGAAAGAAAAATGATAATAACAAATATCACTGTAATTGATAATGAGCACAAAAGTATTTGGAATGAGATATGACAGATTACAAATTTTAAAAAGCTGACATATAGCATGAAAATCACAAAACAGATATATGCCATGGTATTTTCTTAATTAACTAAATGCCTGTCATACCCCTATAATTATTTTTTCTAAATTGTTGTCTGTAAACTCTTTGATGACTTCTTGATATAATATTAATTTCTAGTATTCTCTCTATAAAGAAAATAGATGATTCAGTCTTTACTGTCATTGGTCAAATTCAATTTGTTCTCAGAATAATTGGTATGTGTAAGACTGTGAGTTTACTTACAGACACATGCTTATTGAGTATTGTTTTAAGGTTGAGATTATAAGGAGGGAATGTATTGCATGGAGCACTGGGTGTGGTGCATAAACAATGAATCCTGGAACACTGAAAAAATAAAATAAAATTAAGATGTTAAAAAAAATAAATGCAGCCTTCCTGATAAACATTATTTCTCAGATTCTCATAGAAAAAGAAAAAAAAAACTTGTAGTTTTGATTATTATTTATGCTGCATTTTCTTGAAAGGAGAGAATTTGCACATTGGCCATTCATGGATAAGAATTAACTCCTTGGTTTGTCATCTTTCAAGACCGATCATTGGAAGAAGTTTCCTTAGACCAACTCTGGCTCTGTACAGTTCAGTCCTTACTCCTCCTTCCCCACTCACGTATTTCCAGGTCCTTTAGGGCAAGTTCACATCATGATCCTACATGTGGAGCAGGATGACCGCAGAGTCTGTACAGAGGATGGGCTAAGATTTCCTAGAAGCCATTCCACCACCAGATGGCTAGCAAAAATATAAGTATATACTGATGTGACTGCAAACCGCATAAATACTTCCCCCTAACGCTGAACTGAACCCATCCCCAGCTCAACTGTCCTTGGATAGATTCTAAAAATGTTCACAGCCCATCTAAAGCTACTCCACGTAGGGAGAAGCATAACTGAAGGTGAGTTTGCATAGACATGAAAACTGATTTTACTAGATTAATGTAATAATTTTTACAGAAACACATGACTCTGGGAACACACTGCTAGTGCCCCTTCCGGGGCCTTGGAAGGCTCCCTTGCCAGCAAGGATCCTTGAAGCTTAAGCTTCAGTAGCTTTAAGGTAAATCCACATCTGTTTATTTTTAAATAAATGAAAATATTTATTTTAAAGCTCAGTATTTCCCATCGATGATTTGTGCTTTGTTCTCAAGGAGTTTCTCTCAAGAGAGATGCATTATTTCACAGTAATGGTTTTGGTGGGTTTTGTTCTGTTTTTGTTTCTGGTAAGAAGGGAGATAGGAGAATTCAAGCTGTGGAATAAAAATTGCCGTAACTCCCACAATTTTACTTTATTATCCATTTATCTCAGTTCAGAATATTCTGAGTCCAAAATGCCCATGTGAAAAGAAGTTTTGCCTCTAACAGTAATGCTGTAAGTCAGAAAAAGGCTGAAAGAATTTTGTAATGTCTCAAACATTAAAGCTTTCACTTTGTCCCCATTGGGCAAAGGTGATGCTGTTTTTCTGTTTCCCTTTTTTTTTCTCTCTCTCCCCTTCCTTCCTTCCCCGCTCCCTCTGTCCCTCCTCTTCCTCTTTCCCTTCCTTCCCGCCCTCCTCTCCTTTTTCTCCTTCCTTCCTTCCTTCATTGGAACTCCGTGAACTCTGGAACTCTCGTGTGAACTCCGAGGCTTTCCTCAATGTGGACTTTAGGGAAGTCCATGAGAATTTAGAAAGCAATTTCCTGGTGACTTCCAGAGCACTTGTAGACTTTGAAGAGTCTTCCCCTATTGCATTTTGGATCATTTTGCTGTGGACCAGGGATTGGGCAAGCTTTTTCTGCAAAAGGACTCACCTCTGCCATTGTAATGCGAAAGCAGCCGTAGACAATATGTAAATGAACAGGTATGGCTGTGTTTCACAAGATTTTCTTTACCAGGGAAAGGAATAGTCTGGATTTAGCCCCTGATCTCTGGTGTGCTGACAGACCAAAGCCATTGACTGCTAACAGGTCTGAAGACAGGTGGAATCACAGACCAACATTTCCAGAGAAGCCACTGGAACTTCCTCCGAATTTGAAAGCACTAACTTTGGTTGCATGGACAGCCTAGAACCCATTGGTCAGTGATTCTTAAAATAAACATCCCCAATAAGTAACTCTGCAATGTCTTGTCAGAGAGAAGAATGCATATGATATTAGCTAGAAAACATATTATATGCTAATGCTTTTCCAGAATCTAGGTTTAACAGGGCTCAATTCGAAGAAGTGTATTTAAACAGTACTTGGCAAAGTTTGTAAAAGTCGCACAGAGTTCCAAGTCAGAGAAAAAGTACTAGACATCAGCAGTACTCACTTAATACCTTCTGTGGAAGTCACACAGACACCATTACTATCCATTTCAACTTGCATGTGGTTTCATCACTGCCACCCAGGACACCTATTTAACATTAAATGACAGGCAAAGGTCACTTATAAGGGAGTCCTGGAGAATTCCTCATCCACCAACTAAGGCTCTGTTTATTGTAACAAAAACGCACCAGCTAGAATAGGATAACATCTCCGTAAAAAGCCTGCTGTCTAAGGGACACTGAAATGGGAGAATTGCAAGCATAGAAGAAGAGAGATTCTGGTAAAAATAACAGAACCTTGACAATGATGACTGTGACCCAAGAAGATCTTTAAACCTGGAAATTGTGTCAGATGTCCCAGCATGACTGTGCATGGGGAAAGCCATCTGTATTTCATGGATCAGGCTGGCAGGCCACTTGAACTTCAACTTCCAACTTCATGCCAAGGAAGCTGGGTTACAAATAGCCACAGAATCTTGGGGAGATGGGCAGAAGTGGTTTATATTCTCGGCATGGGAAAGATTATCAATTCACCTTTAACTTTCTTCTTAGCCACACAGGCAAACCATAATCTATTGTTAAAATCTTTCTCATCGCGTTTTGGTGTTTCTAATGCCTAAAAGAAGTGATATATTCTCTCTAAGATACCTGTCTACACTAGTGTTTTGATAATATTTCATGATCTGAAATCCGATTTCCATTGGAGTGAATTAACAAGAAAGGGAAGAAAAGGAGTGGCTGCATACTATGCTTTTTTTCTGTTACACAATTGTTATTTGTACGATTAGAATTATTTTAAAAGCAGACATAAGGGTTAATAGATCTTATTAATCACCTTAAAGAATGTCCCCAACTACACGTAGTTTTTAAAATATAAACCTTCTGGTTCCATTGAAGTTTTGTTTTCTAAATCTAAACTGTTAAGAATCACTGCTGAACAAAATCCTGAGGCTCTGGTCAGATCTAAGAAATAGCTAACATTTATTGAGCACTTACTATGTCCCTGGCACCATTCTAAGCACATTACTGATAATAACTGATTTAATGCTCACATCTGCTTTATAGATGGCTACCATGACTGTGCTCAGTTCACCAATGAGGCTCAGAGAGTTATGCACTTTGCCAAAGGTCACACAGCTGGCCATCAAGAGTCAGGCTTGGAATCCAGGCAAGTTAGGTCCAAAGTGTGCCGTCTTAGCCATCATGTTCCCATTCACTCTGGGTATTTTGCTTGAGAATTGATAACCTTCTACACTCAGCATCTCTGGCCAATATTTGGCTAAAGCCCTTGCCTGGACTACACGATCCATCCATTTATTTTGAAATTAATTAGGAAACAAATGTTACTTGCCTCCTTCCTGTTATCATCAGAAATACAACTTCCTAAATCTTTCTAGTAAAGAGGTAGCCAAAAAGAAATCTGAAGGACAGAGAGAAGGAGAAACGGATGGGAGCAGGGGAGGGTAGTGGGAAGTGAGAGAGAGAGAGAGCCCTCAAAATAAATTTCTATATGTGCTAGCATAAAACCTCCTAGGGCTGTCTTTTCCCAATTAGAAGTGACTTCCACAGCTGCCACGCCACCTCTGTTAACCCCAGCTCAATTGCCCTTTGAGACCCAGTCTTTTGTGATCCTTAATCTCCATCAGAGTCCCTCAGCTCCCCTAACAGGTACAGGACCAACTTCAGAGCTGCTCCCTGATACAGCTGCTTGCTGTTAAAAGGCTTGAAGTTACTTAAGGCAAGTTGACTCCATCGTAAGTTTTACCAATGCATTTAACTTAACAAGGTTCTAAAACAGTCACAAAGTTATTCACAACAGTTATCGAGAAAGATCATCTATGGAGCAAGGAAAGGCCCTTCCTCCTCCCACACTCCTGAGAATGCATTACGCGCTCATCAGCTGCCTTGTGCAAGGGAAGGGTTCGCATTTTTCACCTTCATCCCCCTATAGTTAGCTGGAGAATGTCCACAAAAGCTTGTGTAACTTGCTAACCTTTTCTGTCTCCTTCGCTGGGCTATAGGCTGAAGTGTGGAATATGGAAGGTCCCAGGGTTCGGCACCAACAAACTCAGACTGAAACAGTGATTCTCGATTCTCGACCCCTCGCGAGATGCTCGACACGTCATGAGATGGATGACTTAGGATCAGAAAAAAAGAAGACAGTAGTGAGTGTAGATATCTTTGCGTGTTTTACAGTTAAATGTTGTATTCGTTTCCTACGGCAACAAACTGCCACGAATTTGGTGGCTTCAAACACTAAAAATGTATTCCCTCCGAGTTCTGGAGGTGAGAAGTTGGAAGTCGGAGTGCGGAGGGGGCCCTGTTCCTTCCCAGGGCTGCTGGGGGAGAACCCTTCCTGCCTCTCCCCAGCTCCAGGCACCTGCACACAATCCTCGGCTTCTGGCTTCATCACTGTAATCTCTGCCTCATCTTCATGTGATCTTCTTTGCTCTTGTGTCTCCTTTCCTGTCATTTCTGAGGACCCTGCCGTTGCATTTAGTGTCTATTCAAATCCGGGATTCCATCTCTGGATCCTCACCTTAATACATTTGAAAAGACTCTTATTCTAAATGAAGTCACTTTCCTAGGTTCTGGGTTTGGACTCGAACATCTTTTTCAGACACAGTTCAGTTTACTATAAATGTGTTCTTGTTTATAGGTAACATTTTTTTCCTGAATGATAGTATTTCTAATAGTTATGGAATTCAAATGTCCTTTCTTTTGTGAAATGACAGTAAGTGGTTGTATTTACATATATATGTGTATTATAACTCCTCTTTTTTTTTTGGCAAAATAAAAAGTTAGCAATCTAATTCCTTTTCCACGTTTTCTTAAAAATGGTCCAGGCAATCAATCACAGTTTGGAAATAACATGATTAGAAAGCTGACCCCAACTTGCTGAAATGATTTCCTTTCTGTAAATGAGGTAGTCTCTGATTTTTGTATATTTGACTTTCAAATAATTTTCACTTTGGTAGATGTTACATGAGTATCTCTAGGCCCCTTTTCAAAAACCCAAATCAGACTTTCTCATACCAAAAAAAACCAACCAGTTATTTCAAGCTATTCCACAGTGACATTGCCTGCCACCCAGGTGTCGGATGTGACATTTTGTCATCTTTTTATACAGTTGAGTTTGTGAAATTATGTGAACATTTTATTGTGTTTTGATTTAACAATTTTGTTTTTGAAATAAGAAAGTGATAACATGAAAATAAGAATTGGTCTCAAACATGATATAACTGAGACACAGGTTAAAAATACTGGGTAGGCTGAAATGGTGACTCCCTCACTTCAATTGGACACATCCCAGACTTAAGGTAAGGAGATAGGAGTTAAATTTGAAGGAAAATGACAGAGTTAGAGACTATATGTAAGTCATAGAAAAACAGCATCAGGGGTTATATCTTCAAAGTGAGTCATGATGGGAAGTTCATCATTTGAGTAAATTTATTTTCTTCCCTATAACTTCCATTTCCATTATCCGATATATCTTCAGACTATATTATGGTATGGAAATAGGGGACTTTGTGTAGTTGTAGTCATAATTGTAGGAATAGGATTAGTATCAATAGCAGTTCTATTATTTGTAGACATAGTTAAAAGCAATACGAAAGCAGAAAAAGTAATTTTATTGTATTATATTAAAAGTGATGATGCATATGTTGTTCTATACCTATCAAGCTCTAGACAAATGTTAATTATTTTATGCATTGTAGTACAGTCTTCATTTTTCAGTTGGTTAAATGAGATGTCTTATTGACCTGCTTGGTCACGTGGCTCTAATTCATAGTTCTCCTTTACTAATCTAGAAGTTAAAGCTCTTTAGTCCAAGGTCAGGCCCTACGAAGAGGTGAATGAGAGTCAAATATAACCCACAGATAATGATTGTTTTGCTTCTGAGTCTAAAATTTTCGGGCCTGACACAGTCATTTTCCCCACCATTCCCACTTCCCTCTAGTTCCCTGCTGGGAGTGTTTGTCATGTGACCCCTGAAGCCATTTGTGCTTGAAACTCTGGACGAGTGGTGAGGAAATGGTGAGCACCACAGGAAAGAACGGTAGTGAGCTGTATTTCCTTGATTAACAGGAGTTGAGGACTGTCTAGAGATCTCTCCTCACTTCTCCTTGCTCACGACTCTGCTGCAATGAGGTAGACAATGGAGAACTCAAGGGGGTTACTTTGCTAAATCTGGAGAAACTGGCGCCTGCCTGCAGAAGTCCCTTACCCACCACCACATATACTCTTCTCTTCCTAGAGCCCTTTTCTATCTACTGTTGCTTTTGTTTGTTTGTTTGTTTTTAAGAATTTACTTATTTATTTATTTTAAAAAAAGATTTTATTATCTGTTTATTTGACACAGAGAGAGAGAGACAGCAAGAGCAGGAACATAAGCCTAGGGAGTGGGAGAGGGAGAAGCAAATTCCCTGCTGAGCAGGGAGCCCGTTGGGGGGCTCCATCCCAGGACCCTGGGGTCATGACCTGAGCCAAAGGCAGATGCTTAATGACTGAGCCACCCAGGTGCCCCAAGAATTTATTTATTTTAGAGAAATAGAGAGAAAGAGCATGAATGCGGGGAGGAGCAGAGAGAGAAGGAGAGAGAGAGAGAGAATCCCAAACAGACTCCCTGCTGAGCATGGAGCCTGATGCAGGGCTCGACCTCACAACCCCAGAATCATGACCTGAGCCAAAAAATTGAGAATCGGATGCTTAACCAACTGAGCCACCCAGGCGCCCCCTGTTCAAATGTTTAATTAAAGGAGATAATAAGAGATTTTTTTGAAGCTGGACATATAAAGGTAAATATATAAAAATTATACATCCATCACTGAACATATATCCAGTACATCTGGTTCTAAGTCAAGATTTTCTTTCAATCATATTTATATGTGAATATTCTACAAGACCACTATTAAGCCCAATGTAAGCTAGCCAAGCCATTCCACTGTATTTATTCTTCCTGCTGAATGGCGTTATTCACGGCAGTAGAAGAGAATTGATTTGCTCTTTGTCCTGTTTTTGCTTGTTGTTAAAAGATCCTTTCTTTCAAACCTGAACTGATCTACATAGTCCTGACATATATCAACTGGAGTTCCTTTCATATAAATGTGACAAATGAAGGATTTGTCTCATTTTTTTTTAAAGATTTTATTTATTTATTTGACAGAGAGAGATCACAAGTAGGCAGAGAGGCAGGCAGAGAGAGAGGGGGAAGCAGGCTCCCTGCTGAGCAGAGAGCCCGATGCGGGGCTCGATCCCAGGACCCTGAGATCATGACCTGAGCCGAAGGCAGAGGCTTTAACCCACTGAGCCACCCAGGCGCCCCGGATTTGTCTCATTTTGGCCATTTAACTTATTACTGTTTCTCATGTGAGGTGATGGGGACATGACATTATATCTAGAGAAGAGTACTCAGCTGGATGATAAATTTTATTGAGTAAATCCCAAAACCAACTAATAGGTCTATGATAATTACATTGCTATAACATCTAAGACAATGATTTACTCTCTTCTTTTTCATTTCCTTATTTCATTTTTACAGAGAACAAACAACTGTGCACATACTTTAGTGAATTAAAGAATATAATCAAGATGGAGAAAAATCATGATTTAAAATAATCTTACAAGACTTATTTGTAAGAGTATTATCATTATTATTATTATTAGTAGTAGTAGTATTTTTAGCTAAAGTAGAACTGAAAGCCTGTGGTTATCTCCAGGAAGTGAGAAGTTCACATGAATTGTTTGAGAAATGATGCTTACCTTGGCTTGTTCAATTTGTTCCCCAATTAATAGAGATTGACTTATGTCAAAAATAATTTTCAAAATGTTAGAAAGCATGGACTCTGTCTATATAGAATGACCCATATAAAATGATTCTTACGAACTTCAGTTAGAATGAACACATGTCAAAAATTTAACCCATTAATGAGAGAATCAGAAGAATGGCAAATCTAGAGAGCATTTGAGGAGTAGGGATTTATTATAGTTGGTCACAAAGCCCAGTTAGGGACACAACTGATTAAGTCTTGGAGGGCATGATGTTTGGTGTTACTTCTCTACAGGACTGACGTTTCCTTTATCTCTACAATGAAACTGTAAGTTAACATGTAACCTCATGGAGTCTAGATCCTAATCTAAAGGTATTTAGATTAGATTCACTAGAAAATTCACTAGAAAAATAATACTCCTTGGAAGTGCCTACTGAACAATGATGCAATATGACATTAAAGAATATGCCTATTTTCAAATTTGGTATAATTTTTTAATAGTCCCTCTGGTGACCATAAATAATTTTGAAAGATTATTTTTAATTACAAAAAAAATGCTCATCTCATTCTGTTTTTGATGGATTAATTTCCTGAGGAGCAAGAGGTGTTAATTAACCATACAAACCTCCTTGTCAATCACCTAATTCAGAGGCTCACAAGGATGAACAAGAACTAAGTCCAGGAGAATTAACTTCTGACTAGAAAATTCATAAGGATTCTCAGATTGCATTTTCAATAACATCTCTTATTCTTGAGGGTTTTTTTTTTTCTTTTAATTGCTCCCACTGGTCGTTCTATACCACGCTGAGGAAAGCAAATGCAAACGTGTAGCATTCCCATCCACAGTTTGTACCTGCAGTTCCTATACATTTGGAAGAATTGCTACCTGCTTAAAATCTGCCAAATCTGATCGGGTTCTGCCTGCCTATATACGACTCTGTAAGGCAAAGAGCTGGTCTTCTCCCAGCTGAACTTCTCCCAGAGTTCCTGGGAGAACTCTGTGGGCATCAATTCTACATATGAAGGATAATTCCTCTGCTTCAATGATGGGTTTGTCGTATCTCTTTTCAATGAGATTTATGCCCAACTATGTTACTGCAAGTATAGGCTTGATGATAGAATCAATTTATCCAGTTACATCCTGGTTAAAAAAGGAGGTCAAATTCTGGCAAATAACTACATTTCCAAGAAAAGTAATGAGACTCAGGAATAGTTTTTGGGTGTATGTGTGTTTGTTTGTTTTTAAATTTAGTAGCCATGGTGGCCGAGATACCATTTTTAAGCTCAGGACTACAGGCATATTCAAAATAAGAGAAAGAGCTTCTTTATCAATAGGAAAAGAGAACACAAAACTAGTACCAAAATATTCTAAAACAATAACTACAATTAGATTTCCCTTACCCATTCATTTATTTTTATTTTTTTTAAGATTTTATTTATTTATTTGAGAAAGAGAGAGACAGACAGGAATAGTGACAGAGTGCATGAGTGGGAGGAGAGGGAGAAGCAGGCTCTCTGCCGAGCAAGGAGCCTGACGTGGGGTTCGATCCCAGAACCCTGGGGTCATGACCTGAGCTAAAGGCAGACACTTCCGGACCGAGCCACTCCCTTACTCATTTGTTTTATATTGTGTGAATTAAGCTTTGATCTTTTGGATTTGGGGTCAGCAGTTAGCTTCCATGAAATCTGCTTCTAAATGACAGAGGCTTCTGGAAATTCTGAGTCAATTTAGAGTTAACTCAGACAATCTCAGAGTTACCGAAGTGATGCCAGCTTAAGCTTCAAAGCTTGTTTCCACGAGTTGATTTCTTGAAATAGCAATAGTTAAAAGTACCTGATAGAGTCCTTTTTACTGAGGCACTGAGACTATCTTTCTTTGCTAAAAGCCCAATGTCCAGCTTGTAGCTTATAACAAAACTTTCAAGCATCTGCTGGTGAAAGGCCCAAGGGCCATAGTTAATTTATTATAGTAACCAATAATATGAAAACAGAAGAGAGTGAAATTCTCCATTGGGTTGTAAGAATCTGATCCATGTCTTTTTTGAAGATAAAAACATGCCAAGAATGGCAAGGGGGTTGACAAATCTATGAAATTTATAATCTCCAAAGTATTTACAATTATTATATTTTACCTCCATAATTCTCCTTTAATTTGAGAAACTTTTCCCATGCAGCTCTTAGGATAATTGTTGGAGTAATAAAGAAATATGGATAAATCAACCAAACCAAGTTACTTTTATCATATCTTTTTATATAGAGTGAAAGAAGAAATCTGTGTGTTAACCTACCGCAATCTAGTTCTACATGTTAAATATATTTAATATAGACATAGTTATTAAATATAGACTCTAATATAGAGTCTAAATATACACTCTAATATAGAGTCTAAATAAAGACTCTAATTTTGACAAGGCAAAATCAATGGACTTATCAAAAAAAATATTTGGTCTTTTGACTAAGATAGGATCACAGGTCCTAAGAATATTAGGTTGATTTCCAGCTCACTAAAGTGACACTGCAATATTTTAAATAAATGTAGAATATAAAACAATTAGAAGGAAACTTAATACATTCAAGAGTGAAGAGCTTTTGTTCTTCCTTTTTCCCTTTGGATTATAGACATAAGAGTTTGCTGTAGCACAGAAAGTGATTCTAGTGAGATACAGAATCTGCTGAGTAGATTACACAGCAGGTAAAGACTAATATTTACTATGTCTTAGAGATGATTACTAAATACTGGAAGATCATTTGTCATTTTAACATAGAGAAAAATATCCTAGTTTGCATTAATATAATATTTGGCAGTAAAGGATTAACAAGCTACAAATAAACCCATCGAAATGAGTCAACACTGCAAAATTTTGACATATTTCATTCCTTTTACTCATGATCATCTGCAATTATTAGAAACCAAAACAAATAAAATTTATTATATTCAAACCTTCTGCAACTTGCGGTCAATGCTCATTTTGTCCTTTATGCTAATTTTGTATTGGAACAATCTGATACTTTAAGACAAAACTACTCTCCTAATCCTTCAAAAACAAAAATGCATCCACATTTTGTATACACAGTTGTAACAGTGGCAGCGTCTCAGTATTCTATCTTACTTAAATGTTTTCCATGTGTCCAAAGATTATACATTAATTAACTCAATTTAACATTGGATTAAGGGTTTAAGTTAACTAAGGATCTTGTGGCTGTTTAATCAGATAGGCATTAAAATATAAGTACTGTTAATGTAAAAATGTTTGTCAAGGTTTTTATATATTTATTATTTATATATTTATATTTTATTTATAAATATATTTATATATTTATATTTTATATTTTCTTAATTTTAAATGTTTAATGGAAATACTATTAACTTATCTGAGCAATAAGTAAAGATGAGAACTCAGAGACATACGTATTTGCAGTCTTTTGATGGGAAAACAAACCCAATGTTATAAAATCATAAAAAATCTATAAAACAACAAAATGCACTTTTGTATTATGTACACACTGATAAGGGATAACACTTATAGCTGTTTTTAAACTAATATTACAAACCAATCCAAGGATTCATTTTGATTAAGTGTACTTAAACTCTTATCAAAAATTCTCTGGCTTTATTTTCTATAAAAAGGATTTTTCTTTTTTCTTAAAAGTCTGGCACACTTAAGGTATTTTAACCTCAGCTTCCTTATTTTCTTGGGATTCTCAGAGTATTACATGCATGCAAGCACTTATCCAGAGGAGACCTCCTCTATTTTGAGAGAATTTAAAATTTAATTTGGCAACACTCTTCGGAGATTAGGAGATATCTCGCATTTACTCGAGTAGAGGTACGGAATCTTCTCAATTACAAACACACAGACACAGGAAAAGCAGGCAGCTTCCATTGCACAGCATCTGTAGGGAGTTAGATGTAATCTAGAAACCAAAACCCGCCAGTCTAAATCTCAAAGGGCAGTTCTGTTTTCCAGTGGTATGTAATATTTTACTTTTTTTTAAAGAGAGAGGGATAACGTGTGTGCATTGGGGTGGGGGCGCAGACAGAGAGAGAAAATCTTAAGCCGACTCCACACCCAGCATGGAGCCCAATGTGGGGCTTCCTCTCATGACCCCGGGATCATGACCTGACCCAAAATCAAGAGTTGGTCGCTTAACTGACTGAGTCACCTGGGCACCTCTCCAATGGGAATGCAGTACTTTAGGATGTATTTGCTTTCAGTTCACCGATAGACAAACGGATAAGTAAAAATGACTGGCAAAGTCAGTTAGGTTTGGACAGACCAACAGACCTGACCAGGACCCAAAAACAGAGAATTAGCAGGGGGATGGGAATGCAACAACAAGAAACAGAAATAGCAAAGGTAAAGCCCTAGCATCACTTGGGATTCACTTCTACGACAGAGACAGTATCTCCTCAGGCTTGAAGACCCATGAGGTGCACTTCTCAGAAAATATAATCGGCATTTCTGTCCATTTGGACACGTCAGTGGAACATCTGTCAAAACTGTCAATGTATAATTTTCAAAAAATTAAAAAACATGAATTGCATATAAAATTGAGTAAATATATGCCAAAATGTATTTGAATTATTATTGAGTGAACCAACAAAATAGAAAAATTGATTGGGAAAAACCTTTGAGAATTAGGGTATATGTAAGTCTATCAGGAAAAGTATACAGAAGGTATTTGTTAACTTAAAGGCAAAACTGGTTAGTGCCCTACAGGGCAATAAAACTATATAATTTAGTATTGTCCACTCTACCCAACCAAATTATTTGCATCTCTGTAGATAAAAGTTGATACGTTAGCATGCAGTTTCACAGACCCTAATCAATAGTAAATAACAAACAGAAAAGCAAATCCCTTACAGACATAAATAATCTCGGGTGCGCAAAGCTTACTCCAGTATGATATTAAGAGTCATGCAACTATCCTTTTGCCTTTTTCCAAGTTTTGGATAATTTTTCTTAATGCTGAACAGCTAGAAGGAAATAAGCTAGAGCCAAATGTTTCTAGGACAGACCGATATCTTTTGATTGTTGAGAATTGGAATTTGGGGTTGCTATGGATTTAATATTTTGCTCATTCCCCATAGTTCATATTAAGAAAGTGGACAATTTTGTTGTACACCATACAGAATTGGATGAAGACCTGGGAGTGGGAATAATTTTATCCTCAACAATATCTTATCTTTTTATAGCAAGAGCTCTAAAGAGCAATTGGAAGGCAGCCAGGGCAAATATCCCGGGCTTCCGTTTCCCTTTTGCCATTGTAGCTGTTTCTAATTGCCCCCCTCTGGAAATTTTGTACCAACTTCAATTCCATTCTACAATGTTCATTACTTCTATGTAATAAAACTGGCCAAAGTGCATTTAGTTGCAGAAAATAAAGATACTGCCATAAACACAGAGATTTTTAATCCACATGGTAAGGGATGATATTTTCTTTAAAAACAACTTGGAAGCATCTCATTGGAAACCTTGTTAATCCCCTCACTCACTCTTGCACCAGAATGCATGCACATCCACCCACACAAACCAACTAAAATTAAAAAAAAAAAATTATGATGGCTATTTTTATTTTGTTTTATTTGTGTGTATCTTTCCACCCCCCAGATTTTCTAGTGAACATCTGTCATTTGTTTAATTGGATGCAATATTAGCCAACTGCTAGGCGTTTACTCCGTTTCATTTTCTTCTCCTTCAATTCTTGACCTGGTTTGACACATTATAGAGAAATGTCAAAAATTTCCCAGTAAAGTCCCTAAAACACCTGCAGACCGTTTGAGCTTGATTGCACAGCAGCTGATGCTGATTGCCATGGGAGCAATGGTGGTTTTTCTCAGACTTTTGAACTAACTCATAGCAATTAGAGCAGAGGATGCCAACTAGGGTACATTTCAATTGTCTCATTTTTTCCCCACAAATATATTTACAGGTTACACAATTCAAAAGATGAAACGGGGCGTCTGGGTGACTCAGTTGTTTAGATGACTGCCTTTGACTCAGGTCATGATCCCAGGGTCCTAGGATTGAGCCCCTCATCAGGCTCCCTGCTCAGGGGGAAGCCTGCTTCTCCCTCTTCCTCTGCTGCTCCCCCTGCTTGTCCTCTCCTGTTCTCTCTCTGTCAAATAAATAAATAAAATCTTTAAAAAAAAGATAAAATGTTAATATTGGTGGGACAGGATGCATATCCAGTACAAAAGGTTTCCAAACAAAGGAGATTCTCTTTAGTTACACTTTTCTATACCTTAAAAATGTATTCTAGTTATTGGAATGATTTTGTGACTCACTCAAAGTTTGATGTAAGCATTTTTTTTTTAAGATTATTTATTTATTTATTTGACAGAGAGAAAGAGATCACGAGTAGGCAAAGAGGCAGGCAGAGGGATAGAGGGGGCAGGCTCCCCGCTGAGCAGAGAGCCCAATGCGGGGCTCGATCCCAGGACCCTGAGATCATGACCTGAACCGAAGGCAGAGGCTCAACCCACTGAGCCACCCAGGCACCCCGATATAAGTATTGAGTCAGAAAAACTGGGTCTATTTTGAAACCTCTTAGAAATTGTAGAGCAGAGGCTTATGGGTGGATAGTTTCATGCCCAGATGACTTTAATATTTCATATTCTTTCCTGGGAGGGACCTTCCTCCTGTGTTACATGGCATGGCTAATGTAGGATTGTGTGAGTCTTCTGACAAAGTCATGACATTAGTCATTTTTCTGTTTGACTTTTCCATTGATTTTACACTGATACTTTTTAGATTAATGAGACCTCTGTTATGAATTATGAAGCATTTTGAGGATGACTTCAAATGTCTGTGAGTTATATCTGTGGCTTCTTTTTTGTCTTGTCTGGAGTGATCAGGGACTTTTTGGCTTCTCAACAAACACAGCATGGAAACCTTTCTGAAAGCTCTGTGTGGAGGCGCTAAGCTGCCCTGAAATAGACTTCTTAGAGGAAGCAACCAGAGCAGAATGTTCGCATAAAAGTCCTAGGTTGGATAATAATCATATTTAGCACTTATATTGTGGTTTTCATTTCCCAAACACTTTACAAACAGCAACTAAATAAACCTTTCAACATCCCCATTAAATAGATAAATAAGGATTATTATCTTAGCATTCTGTTTGGTGGAGAAAAAAAAAATCTTTACTGGTTTATAAGTGCAAGAGGAGACTATCTCAGAATAATGATTCCAACTCCTGCATCTGGAAGCCAGTCTCCTGCTCTACCTGTTCCAGTTTTCCTTTCGAGGGAACTGATTAATCGGTGCTAGAGTTAGCCATTGTGAAAGTTCAGTCAATGCTATTTCTCTCTGGTGTTGTAAGTTCAAAGAGTTACTAAGAGATGAGTACCTGGGAAGGTTCCATTATAGTTCCAACTTGATAAAGAAAAAATGGGGAAAAAAAATCTGAAATCTGTGGAGGAAGTGAACTGCCCGGGTCTCTCTCAGCGAGTTCCCCTGGTTAGCGTTAATGGTGCTTTGCAAGCCATGTAATTAAGCCCTCACTAAGACCTGGTAGAAGACAGCATACTGCTTATATTTAGCAAGTTTCTGAGATGGCAATTCTTTAACAGTTAGGAGTACATTTATTTCCTCTCCTATTATTTTCTCAGGGGCACAGAGAGTTATTACCTACCTATTCCAGCCTCGGGGAAGATTTTTTACATACATTTTCTGTTTGCTCCACTTTCTGCTGTACCTTTTTTTTCCCCTGGAAAAAAAATGTAATAGCCTCTTTGTGCTTAAAGAAGGCATGTGGACACACTTCTCTGCAACTGAAGTATAATTGGTTTACAAATATTATTATGGCACAAATAAGCCCTTCTCCACCATCTTGTGTCATTTGATGGCTTTGTTCTTAAGAACTTCAAAGTGCAAAATCAATTCTCATTTATGTTCTTCCATTCCAGTGGAAAACCTCCTTAAGATGTATGGAGTAGTCGTTGAGAATACAAGTTCTGGCATCACACTGCCACACCAGCTTATTTAATCACACCAAGACTTAGTTTCTCAACAGTAAAATGGAACCACTGACAATGTCTGCCTGAGTAGATTGTTACAGGGATTAACGATACAATGTATTTCAAGTAGGAGGACTGGGAAGGGCTCAATAGATGTTAGAAACCATCTTTGCCATCATCATCATCATCATCTGACAATGTTACAAACAATTTAAGGACAGAAAATAAGATTTGTGCTTAGAGAGACAGTAACCATATAACCCTGAGATTAATTGGAAGCTATAAAATTCATCTTGGTTTTACTTGATCTCTGGAGAACTGGTTCACCCACAGTCATACTAGAATCATGGATTTCTAAAGTTTAGAAGGACCTCAAAGATACCATGTCAAGTTAAGTAAGCTTTTAGCTAGAAAACTTAAAGGAAGCTCAGATTGATTCATAGCAAGAGTAAAAGAAGCGAATGATTTCCTGAGTGTCTGGGAAGTTTTAAAGCCTAGAAGTAGGGAGTGAGAAATTTCAAGCAGTGGCAGCTGAGAAAACAGATGACTCACACCCTCCCAAACTTCGGAAGGTCAGTGTTTATCTGCAAGTCTGAAGGTATTAGAAACCTAGGGGAAGGTGGCAGAGCCAAGGGCACAGGCAGCCTGTGGGTGGGGTCATACAGCAGCAATGTGAAGCCTCCATCTAGATTCCTGCCCAGGAGGGGCACTGGCTCTGTGGAGGAGCCACCAGGCACAGCGTGGACAGGCCCAGCCCATAACTGTGCTGATTACATGAGTGATGCCCGTCTGCTCCCCTGTGGTCTACCAGAGAGCCACAAACAAGGGAAGTGGTTCGCACTCAGTGAGACTCAGGTAACACAAAACAAAGGAGCTGGGGGCCATTCAGGTTGTCCAAAATATCCTCTTAAGGATTTCAAGAATTTCGGAATTTGGGATTGTGGATAAAGTTTGTAAGGACGTAAACTTCTTAATAAGCTGGTAGACACTTGGAGGTACAGATACTTAGTTGGTTTTCTTTTTTAAGATTTATTTATTTATTTTAAAGAGAGAGCACATGCATGTGAGGAGTGGGGAAGGGGCAGAAGGAGAGGGAGAGAGACAGAGAGAGACAGAGAGAGAAGCAGAATCCCCACGGATCGTGGAGCCTGAAGAGGGTCTTGATTCCATGACCCTGAGATCATGACCTGACCTGAGCCAGAACCAAGAGTCAGACATTTAACCAACTGAGCCACCCGGTGCCCCAGATATTTAAGTTTTATTCACTCATTTCTTTCTTTATTTGGATGTTCACTTCAAAAATATTTATTGAATGAAACAAATGAGATATGCTTGAGATATTTGCATTACAATTCTGCATACGACCAGAGTTACACATTCTGTATTGCATATTCATGGACTCAAATAAACCAAAATGCATATAAAGGAACTCAGATAGGGAATATAAAATATTCTTAGTATTTATTTTTCTTTGCTTGTCATATTTCAGAGTGGTGAAACACTTATTTTTAAAATATTTGTGTTTTATTACATAAGTGATATAGGCATACTTTCTCATTGCACATGATTCAAAATACAGAGAAGCGATTAGAACAAAGCATAAAAATTCCCTTTGTCTTTTCCCATCCTCTTACCCCTGTTGCTGTCAATGATTCCGTGTACTGTCAATTTTCCAGTGTACGAGTGTGCATGTAGGTATACAGCTTAATTAAGATCATATTATACAATTATTGGGGGACATACTTTGGTAACTTAACAGTGTGTCTTGAAGATCTTTTCCTGTCAGTTTTTTTAGGTCTCTGCAGTGTGCCATAAAATGTTTGTGCAATAACTTATTTACTAGTGAGTACGTATTTTCCCTTTTCTTTTGCTACTTCAACAAATGATACAAAGAACATTTCCATATACACCTCTTTGGGTGCATGTAAAGTAACATTGTTGGATCATAAGCGAAGTACAGTTATAATTTGGACATATACTGCCAAATTAGCTCCTAAAAGACTTCACCAATTTATAGTTCCATTTACAGTGTTTGAGACCAGGGAGGGGCGAATATTCTTGGTATTGTGATTGAGCATGCCCTTCCTTTTGTATTTTGAGGATTCCATGTAAAATGTTCAATTCGGAGATGACAACTGAAGCAGAGTAAAAGGAGTACTGAAATCAGGATAGGCCATTGAAATATAACAAATGGAAAAAGGGGGTGTGGTTTATCAGTTGGATAAAGGGCTCTAAGATGTCTGAAATACTCAAGAAAAGTGAAGTTAAATACAAGAGCACTGGGGGGCACCTGGGTGGCTCAGCGGGTTAAAGCCTCTGCCTTCGGCTCAGGTCATGATCTCAGGGTCCTGGAATCGAGCCCTGCATCGGGCTCTCTGCTCAGGGAGGGAGCCTGCTTCCTCCTCTCTCTCTGCCTGCCTCTCTGCCTACCTGTGATCTCTCTCTCTGTCAAATAAATAAGTAAAATCTTTAAAAAAAAAAAAATACAAGAGCACTGGATGTTATACTTAACTAATGAATCATTAAACACTACATCAAAAACTAATTATGTACTATACAGTGGCCAACTGAACATAATAAAAAAAAGAAAAAAGAAATAAAATGTTTTGAAAACGTTAAAAACAAGGGAAAAAATAAAAGTCCTTCAACAACTGAAATGCAATCTACAAGTACCACATGGCATAATTCACCCTGATGGACTTAAACCAGCGATGGGTAGGAGTGATAACACCAGAATCAGTGCCGGCTCATCAAGATTCCCAAAGCACTAGGAGCAAGTCTCTTCTTGTTTCCAAGGAACTGAGAGGACTAATGGAAACTGATAAAGAAGATCACATGTAACATCCATAATACATACAGTAATAGGGAATCCATAAAGCTTATAATAACATAAAGCTCATTACCTACATTTTTTTTTTATTTAGCATTACAGTAACTCTAATGTGAGTAAGGAGTAGCCAAAGATATATTCCATTGGCAGGTGAGAAAGTTGACATACAGAAGAGGTCATTGTTTAGACCAATTACATCATTAATCAGCAGAAGACACAATTACCCAAGTTTAGGCTTTCTGATTTCATACCCTATATTCTTTCCAATATTAATACCCTGCCTGCTAGGCCAAAGCAAGAGTTTTGAGCCCATCAATCAGTTTAAATATTCCATAACCCCACTGCATGACCCTATTACTTCTTATAGAATTGAGTTGAATATAACGTGGGTCATCTATGCACCTCATCCCAGGGTTCTGGTTATTGAAGTTCAAACAGGACGTTGTTAAAGGCTAGTGTGTCTGGGAGATGATCTAACAGCATAGGTCATGGGAGACCACATGAAGCAAGGGCTCCAGGAGAGAGAAAAGGCCCCACGGTGCCCAAAAACAGAGGACATGTCTCCTTTACCTCAGTGGGTGGTGCTGCCAGATGTGCTAAATTGTTTGATTGTGCATTTTAACCTCAAGACTTGCCCAAATATTTTCTTTCCAGGAGCAATAATATATTTGTTTTTCTTCTGGAAGAATGAGTATTTTATGTACTTCATCTTGTTTGTCCTGAGATTTTAAGGATTTTTTTTTGTCAGGTTTTTGGAAACTCATGGTGTGTAATCTCTGACCACTTATTTTGAGCCTTTTGAGATGGACGACTTCATACAATCCTAGTGGAAAGGAGGGGTGGATTTCTACCTTTCTAAGGATTATTTGTTTTAGAAATTGTGAGGACTCACGGTGCTGGCATCGCCATCCCATCTACGCATACACTAATTCCACTATGCTGGGGAAAGATATTGAAATGACCCTATAATCTCATAGCTTGTCAATAGAAAACTAAATACCTAAGTGCCCTCTGCTATAAACCTGAGATTTCACTGGGTGGTGTCTATGGTTTTTTGATCCCCTCCTTCCATGTGTCCTTTTCCATCAGAGAACCAAGCACTGTGTACAGCAAAGAGAAAGGCTCAGTAACTCTTGACGGATGAGCCTTTATTCAAACCAAAGATTTAAAATGTTTAAAATAGTTTCCGGATTTCCTCCCTCCCCTCCTTCCTGCCTTCCTCCCTCCCTCCCTCACTTCCCCCTCTCCCTTCCTTCCTCTTTCTTCTGCATATTCCATCATTCTTGCTTTGTGCTTTCAGTAAATATTTACGGAGCCCCTGCACTACACTGTTTGTCTCTCCAATTGCTGGAAATCCAGGAGCTGGTGAAATATCCTTAATATCCATAATATCCATATAATATCCATAATAATCATTACTAAAATTTTACAGCTTACAAAACTCATTTAATCAGATTCTTTTATGTAATGCCTATAGAAAACCTTTACATAGACGTTATGAATATCTTCTGGCAAATTAAAAAAAAGTGAAAATTAAGTGACATGTTCAGGGTCTCGAGAGAGTCAGTAGCAAAACCGGGGCTTCAATGCCTGCAGTCTAAATCTGGGACTCTTCTCTCTATGCCACATCATCTCTCCAAAGATGAAAATAGCCTGAGTTATCATCAAATTGGTGTTGCCAGCAATTCTCTAGAGAAGACCACACAAGCTGTGGCTTATTAAGAAATGCACGTTGTGTCTTCGCCACTAGAATTTTATTGAAAAAAGGACTGTATATTGTTCCAGTATGCAGAGCAGTGCTGTCATTTCAAGATCCAGGTGGTTTGTTTCCATTGTCCTTGCTGGCAGATGCCAGCTTTCCTTTCCTTTTTTGGACCACATTTACCTGGTAGCCCCATCCTCCATCCTACCACATGCCTCAGGCTGACACATGTAGCTCAGATTTCCCCCTCCAAGTTTTTAGTGATTAATAACTTTCCTATTCACCGTGCTACAGTTGTTCATATAAACCAGTCATTAAGGTTTCCTTTCCAGACATGCTATTTCTCTAAACTTAACTCACCCTGGAAAGGGTAGCAGAGTGACTCTGGCTTTGTATTGTCCCTACTACTGAGCACACGTGCACACATCCCTGCAAGGGTGGGGACAATCCATATTATTTTCTTTTGTGAAAAGAAGAGGTACTATTGGTACTAGTTCGTTCTCTATCAGCAATACTGCAAAATCAAGGGGCGCCTGGGTGGCTCAGTGGGTTAAAGCCTCTGCCTTTGGCTCAGGTCATGATCTCAGGGTCCTGGGATCGAGCCCCGCATCGGGCTCTCTGCTCAGGGGGGGAGCCTGCTTCCTCCTCTCTCTCCGCCTGCCTCTCTGCCTACCTATGATCTCTCTGTCAAATAAATAAATAAAATCTTTTTAAAAAATACTGCAAAATCAAGTTAACTTTTAATCCTTTCCTTTTCTTTCCTCGCGATTCTAGTAAAAGCTTTTTAAAAAGTCTTTCTGGGTTTTCCTTTAAAAAGCAAATAGGGCATTCATTTTAAAATATAAGGCATCGTTCTTGTTGAAATGTTAAAACTAGTATATCTCTATGAATTACCATTAAAATTCAAGGTCAGCTCTTTATATCATGTAAATATATGCAACACGAGCCTGAATTTTAAAGACATTTTAGCTGGTCCTCAACCTTAACCGCACATTAGGATCAACCTAGAAGATTTTTTTTCTCTAAACGCCAATACCCAGTTGTCCTTTCCAGAGACTCAGATGTCACTGGTGTGGAGAAGGGCCCAGCCATTAATGTGTTCGAATGTCCCAGGGATGGTTCTGGTGAAGGGGGACTGTGGTGAGTGCACAGTTCAGTAAATTGCAGGGCTTCTGCTGATGGTGGCCTGTCCCTACCATAAGCACCAGAATCCCACCAAACCTCTTACACGGACCTGGGAGTCTGTGTGAGAAATAGCCAGGAGAGCACTAGTTCCAAATTTAAATATACCTTTCAGTGTTCTTCAAAGTGGAGGATAAAGGAACACTCTTTCACCATCAACCCATTGGTTGTTACTGAATCAGAGTATCTATGATTACAGTCTAATACTCCACATTTTTAACAAGTCCTTTCAGTGATTCTGATATTCATTCATGTAGAAGAACCACTAATCTAGACCATATACCCACAGCCAGAGGGACCTTTGTGCTTTTTAAAAAATGTCCCAGGTACTTTGTAATCCATCGCAGCTCCTATGTTTTTATAAATGTCATCGATCTATTAAAAAGATCAGACTAGTTGTTTTATATGATGTCCCACCTTTTGAATTTGTCTAATTATTTCTTTGTGATGTCATTTACATTGTTTCCCTGCATTTTCTATAAATGAACAGCTAGGACTATTGACTTACCTGGGTTTGGGTCTAACACTTTGGACAAGAATGCCTCAGAGTTGGTGTTTTATACATGTCGTATCGGCAGGCACATGTCTGGTTCCCCGTGGTTAACAGACAGCGCTGCTTCTCATCCCTGGGTTACGGCGGTGGCAGCCAGATCCATCCCAGGAAAACTGAGTTTGCCCCTTCGTGATCAGAAAGCAATGACACTTTGACACCACACATATATCCAGCTCCACGCCAGCCTTTCACCTAGGCAGTTTGCATCACTGATGAATTATTTTATTACGGGTCATAAAGTGGTGAAATTCCATTATTCCTTCTAAAATACTATCTCTCTGTAAAGCAGAATGATCCTCTTCAAAGGTGAGGTAGATGATGTCACCTCTCCTGCAATGATTTCTCTCTCAGGAGCCGCCAACGCCCCCCTCTCTCCTCCTCCTGCCAACAACCAGTTTTGTGATTTCATCTCCTGCTCCCTCTTCTCACCTTTGCTATTCCAGCCTTCTTGCTGGAAGATCATAAGCATCTCCCAATGCCTCCGCTATTCCCTCTATCTGGATGCTTTCCCCCAGCCTCCTTCAACAATCGTTTTGGGTTCCTTATCAATGAGACTCCACTTCTTTAGTTAAAAGAGCAATCCTTCCAATACATCCTCACTCCTTTTTCACTTTACTTTTCTCTATAACAATTACCACCCATTAACATGTTATACATTTTACTTATTGGTTTGACTCTTTGTGACTTCAATGAGGGTTAGGATTTGTATTAGTTTGGCTTATAGATTTATCTCCAGAATCTAGAAGAATTCCTGGTACACGGGATCTCTAAGTATTTGCTGAGTGAATGGTCGAAGTGATTAGCGATGTCTAGAGGAGCTGAATAGCATGACCAACATCACTCATCAAATTAATAATGAGAAAGAGAAACAGAGCCCTGACAGCTGTCAGTGGGAGCTGGTCTGCACGAACAGCTAGGTCTTGACGTTCCGTTGAATATAAACAATTTCACAGAGCTTGACATCAGTAAGGTCACTCCGAGACCACGATGGTGTGACACAAACACCAGACCCCTCCATAATCATGTCTAAGCACAAACAAAGCATATACACTCTGCAAAGCACAAAAGTGCCCAAACACTTACTCTCCTAGGTAGCCATTGTCACTGTTGTGCTTAGCATCGCAGTGTTAGTTATGCTCCTCCTGCCTCCTAGATATGAATCATCAAGATACTTGTATCATGAGAGTCTCTGGCTGTGGTAACGAATTACCACAAACTGGGTGGCTGAAAACAACAGAAATTTATACTTTCACATTTCTCAAGGCCAGAAATTTGAAATCAGGGGTGCCTGGGTGGCTTAGTGGGTTAAAGCCTCTGCCTTTGGCTCAGGTCATAACCTCAGGGTCCTGGGATCGAGCCCCGCATTGGGCTCTCTGCTCAGTGGGGAGCCTGCTTCCCCCTCTCTCTCTGCCTGCCTCTCTGCCTACTTGTGATCTCTCTCTCTCTGTCAAATAAATAAATAAAATCTTTAAAAATAATAATAATAATAATAAAAAAAAAGAAATTTGAAATCAAGGTGTGGCAAGGCCATGTTCTGAAGGTCCTAAAGAAGAACGCTTCCTGGTCTCTTCCAGCTTCTGGAGACTGATGGCACTCCCTGGCTTGTGGCTGAATTACTCAAGTCAAGTCTCTGCCTCCATATTCACACTGCCTTCTCCTAGTACCTTTGTGGTCAAATCTCCCTCTGCTTCACTCATTCTAGCACACTTATGATGACATTAGGCCCCAGCTGGATAATGCGGGATCTCGTTTCCATCTCAAGATCCTTAACTTAATCACATCTGCAAAGACCTTTGTTTATTTATTTATTTTTAAAGAAAAGGTAACATTCACAGGTTTCAGGGATTAGTACCTAGATGTCTTTGGGGAGGGGACATTGTTCAGCCAATCACGTGTTCTACTAAACTTCTACATCTGTCTCGAATTGAGCAAAGCACTTCTTCCTTGAACCTCCTCACCCCTACCCAAAGTTACCTACCCCAAACCAAAATTCTGCAACAAACCCCTCTTAGCTTGTTTTTAATGACATACCCCATGGTGTTCCTGGTGATTTGGTCTCCCTTGTTAAACAAATAAAAGAGCCAGCTCTGTGTGACACAGGTGGGCTCCTCCTGGTGGTCCCTGGCTGGTGGGTGTGACCACTAATGTGTCTTGCTTATATCTGTCTGATACTAGACCTCAGGATTTCAATTGCCCCAGGGTTTCCTTTTTCCTTAAAATATCTTGTAATCAGTGAGGGATCTAAGGCAGTGGTTTCTACAAAGTGCAGGGGGTCATCAGTTCTTTAAAAATCGTTGAAATTTATGTACAATTACAACACATTTGAAGGTATTTTATTCTTGTAAAGAATAAAAATTTCTGCTATTAGATATAATTTAAGTGTCACTACCCCCTTAGCTCAGAACTATAAAATATTAAGCTATTTTTAAACTTATCCTGGAAGTTAAATATATTTTTAAATGTATTGCATTGGCTAAGGGGCAGAGGTTATCATTCTAAATGACACTTTGTATGAAGTTACACATTATTTCTGGTACCTGTGGTTTTTTTTCCTTAAAAATTTTGTCACCTGAAGTGACCTCTCACTAAAGGCTTTTGCAAACTAGAAATCTCTGATGTGTGTATGTTAAATTCAATTATAGACATGTACTTCAAAGAAAAGACACAGGTACAAATATTTAAAAACAGTGCATTAGTATGAAAGTGGAGATAAAGGTACGTGAAAAGAAAAGCCTTGATAAAAATTATGTTCAGTCAGCTATGCAGTTGTACAGTATATGAAAGTTAGAGAAGCAATAAATTGCAGCAGGGACTGGGCATAGAAGTGCCCTTTCCTCAGTTGTTACATATGAGAGATAAACAATGACAGGGACATTGTAGTAGCTTCTTTGCTTTTCTCCAGGATAGAGTGATGGTGTTCTCCACCATCTTTCTCTTGTCATATCATTTGTGGAGTCCCTTACTTTAACAATAATTGGAGATAGGGCACCTGGGTGGCTCAGTCAGTTAAGCGTCTGCCTTCGACTCAGGTCATGATCCCAGGGTCCTGGGATCGAGTCCAGCGTTGGTCTCTCTGCTTAGTGGGGAGGGAGGCTGCTTCTCCCTCTGCCTCTCCTCCTTCCTCCACTTGTGCTCTTTCTCTCTCTCAAACAAATAAATACAATCTTAAAAAAACAATAATAATTGGAGATAAACAGTGTCATGAAGACACAGTCTGGACACCTTAATCTACACATTAAGTCATTAGCATTTAGAGAACACTAAACAAAAGCCCATGCTACCGAGAATGATTAAATTTTTTAAATATTGTTATCAAAATCTACACCAAAGTGTTTGTCCATCAGTATATGAATTATGAGAGATAAGAAGTGTGCGTGTTTGTGGTTGTCTAGAAAGAGTGCTGGGCTCATAGCAGAGACATGCATCAACACAAGACCTGCCATGCACTGAACTCTGCAGATAGCAAAGTCCTCCATTCAGACTTCCAGGTAGAACTACCTATGGGGCTTTTAAAACACATGAATGATTAGGTATCTTCCAAAACAGTTAACTCTGAATCTCCAGGGAGGAGGACTGGGTATCAAAGTTGGGATACTGTGTTTCTCATCACATCTGCCTAAAAGTGTGTGCTGTGTAAGAGGAAATCCTGGGCCGTTTGAAACCAGATCCATTGTACTTTACGGTAGACAAAATAAAAGAATAATGGGAAGCAGACAGCTTGTCTGACATTTAGGGGGTACTGATCACCTTGACTGCTAAAGGGACACCTTTGCTTAAATGTGAGAAGAAAAGTGCTGCCATGTTTTCAAGTATATAAGGGGGGCGATGTATGGGAGGAAAAAGAGCTTCTCTAAAAATGCTGATGATAAGCAGCTAGAAGGATGATATCCTTTTAATTTCCAAACAGCGGATCCATTGCCCAGGGTTTTTGACAGTGTCAGCTGTCCAAGAGAGCCCTGCCCATGGAGAATACAGATATTATGCTGGAGATGTCACATGATACAGAGAAGTGAAGCTGCCGAGTGGGGGAGAAATGTCTCAGGCCACACTAGAGTGCCAAAGCACAGGGAAAGAATATAGTAGGGGGAAAAAAGGAAAGGAACGGCATCCCTTGCTCAGAATGTACAGTAAAGATGATGGTAAATGAACACATTACCTAGTCTCCAGGATGAGAGAGAAACATGAGAACAGACAACTTATTTAGGGAGCTCACTAGCAAACTAGAAACTCCACTACAGAAGTGGATACTTGCTGGCAGAGCAAAGGGTTTTCCCATAGTTAAACCAGTGCTTCGATGGCCAAGGGGTGGGGAAATATTGCAGAAGTCAAGGAAATATGAAGAAGGAAGCCAAGGTTGCAGAGGCATATCAAGGGGCAGAAACTCTTCTTAGAATTTGAATAATGGGAAAATATTTGGAAAATCACCTTTGTGGGGGGGATTAAGCTCACATTGTTTCTGGCAGTGTCTCCATTTGAGGTGAGGCCCCGATGAACACAGTAAGGGGTACGGATACAATCTGGATTGCAATAGAAACCAGGCAATTAGATTGCTTGGAGAAACCAGGTTAGCCTGAGCCATCAAACAAAAGAAATAGGGCTATAGTTGACGCAGAAAAAGTCAGGAAGAATTAGAAAACAAGGTATTAAAAAATAAATAAAGGGCAGAAAATAATCCTAGATTCAGAGATAAAGTTTTTTGAACAGGACTCCTCAGAAGATAGCAATATTATTACATAAGCCCGTAAGTCCCCAGCACCCACATGTCAGAGAAACGGAGCCAAGATTAGCACAAGGTATCCCAGGACACAGCCAAGCTCTTGGAATGTAATGATTTGCTGAATTTTGCTCAGGGAACTGAAGCCCTTCAAAAAAAGCAGGACATACCCAGAAAATTGCCCATAGAAAATCCAAAAGATGCCCTAAGATTCAAAACATTGGCAGTCAGAAATAGTTTTTAGGGATATTGGGACCCATGGGATGATTTTTCTGGTAAATACAAAGCTCTTTGAAGTTGTGTAAAGGAGTGGAAAGATAAAATCAGAGTTTTTAGTAAAACAGTAATATTAATACAGTAAGAACTAAGATTAAATTGGAAAGAACTAGGTAGTCCTTTAGAGAATCTGAAGTGGCATCCCATAACCTGAATGCATACTCAAGTGAATATTTGGTGGGGGGAATAAACTACTTTTTAAATTGGGTAAAAACAAATTGATTACCTATATGATTGTGCTAGAGGCTAAAGAGAAGGCCATCGACTGCTTTCTTCAAAGCCTGTAACTAACATCTTGTGGCTCATACATAGAAGAGAAGTGGAAATCTCCAAAAACATAAAGAGGAAGAGAAATAATAAGTTTAAGAAGATATGCGGAAAACTTGTACACTGCAAACTATACAACTTTGCCGTGAGAAATTAAAGATCTAAATAAATGGAGTTACATACCATGTGGATGAATTGAAAGACAAAATATGGTTACGATGTCAATTTTTCTCTAATTGATCCATAAATAAGTTGAAATCCCAGCAGGTTTGTTTCTTTTCTTTTTTTTTTTTAGAGAATCAATTAAAAAACTGATTCTCAATTTATGTGGAGATGCAAAGAACCTATGTTAGAAAAACAAATTTTTTAAAAGATCTACAAAATTGAGTGGATTTTTCTACCTAATTTGAAGATTTATCTTAAAGCAACGATCTTAAAAAATGGGCAAAATCTTTGGGTAAACACTGTGTAAAAGGAGATATAAGAATTTCCAACAATGGGGCGCCTGGGTGGCTCAGTGGGTTAAAGCCTCTGCCTTCGGCTCAGGTCATGATCTCAGGGTCCTGGGATTGAGCCCCACATCGGGCTCTCTGCTCAGCAGGGAGCCTGCTTCCCCCCCTCCCCGCCTGCCTCTCTGCCTACTTGTGATCTCTCTCTGTCAAATAAATAAATCTTAAAAAAAAAAAAAAGAATTTCCAACAAGCACATGGAAAGATATTTGACATTGTTAATCATCAAGGGAATCCAAATTAAATACAAATTAACATAACCCAAATTAAAAAGACTAACAGTACAAATATTGTCAGGGATGTGGAGTAATTGGAACACCACTGCTGGTGGGAACATAAAATAATACAACCTGTTTGGAAAACATTCTGGAAGTTTCTTATAAATTTAAACATATACCTGTCATATAACTCAGAGATTCCATTCTTCAGTATTTACATAAGATAAATGAAAACTTACAATTACACAAATACATGACCATGAATTTTTATAGCATGTAAATTATCCCCAAACTAAATGTGACCTGCATGTCCATCAGCAGGTGAGTGGGTAAACAAATTAGATATATCCACATAGTGGATGCTAATTGCCAATAAATTGGAAATGCACTACTGATACAAGCAGCATCATGGACGAATCTGGAAAACATAAGGCTGGGCAAAAGATAACATAGCTCATACTGTTGCATGTCTTTTATATGAAATCTTAGAACAAATAAAACTAATCTATATTGGCACAAATCAGATGAGTGGGAGTATATGAATTGACTGCAAAGGGAAGCAAGGTAACTTTTGGAGTTCACAAAAATGTTCTATGTTTTAATTGTAATGGTATTTAATTGTCAAAATTCATCAAACTTTGCACCTAAGATGGATACATTGTACTCTACATAAACTATGCCCCAGTGGGTTTCATGGAGATCATGGCAACTTTGTAGACCAATTTGGGGAGTATTGCTATGTCATCAATATTAAATCTTCCAATTTACGAGCCTGAGATGTCTTTCTATTTATTGAGATCTTTAATTTTTTTTGACAGTGTTTTATAGTTTTAAATGCACAAGTTTTAGACTTCTGTTATTAAATTAATCCCTAAGTATTTTATCCTTCAAAAAAAACCAAAAAAACTATGCTCCAGTAAATTTGATTTGAAAAGAAAGAAATGATGATGATCTCAATTTATGACATGAAAATATTTCCAAGATATGACATTAACTGAAAGTGTGAGGAGCATGAAAATTATGTTTGTATGTGTACTTATTTACGAGTGTGCAAAGGGGACACAAAAACTCTTGCTTACAGAAGACAGCGTCCTTACCATCAGTAAGGGGGTTAGTCGGGAAGGTCACACTTTTAGCTATAAGATCGAAAAGCCCTAAGTAAGGAAAAGACTAGGTCAACCAGTACAATATAAATGTTTTATATAATTATAAAATAAACGAAGCTTAAGCTGAAGAAAAATCTTCCTCTAAAAATTGAATGCAAAGTAAGAAAGTGAATCTAATTATGTATTGAATTGGTCATTCAACCAGAAACAGAAAATTCTTTCAATGAACAGATGCAGTTTATTCTAATTTTTAAAATACCACAAATTGGTATTGAGTATCATCCAGCATCTTGCTGTTTTAGGAGCTGTAACATTTTTGAAGATTTTTTAAAGAGTCATGAGTTCCTTTTTAACTGTCATGTCTTGCTGAATCAAGGAAGGTGGATTTGATACACATTTATTGTTTCCTTCAAGAATTAACTAATTTTCTGGGACTGGGATAATGAAAAAGCAACACCTGGCTTTGTCTGAACTCTGTAGATATATTTTCCACATAAGATACTTTGGCTTTTACAGTGTTTCTTTCTCTCCAGAATAGTGACATTAATGGGAAACTGAGAGCACATCTATCTCATCTTGTAATAGAAGCCATGTATAATACCCTTGATCATGTTTTGTACATGACTACAGATCATGCAAACTGCAGATAGTTCTTTTTATTTCCCTTAACATTTGAAAACCCAGAGTGTCATCTTTTTATTTCCAAAGAGACTTAGCTCTCCGTCAAGTGATTGAATTCTCTCCACAGGTTTTCTAGGGACCATCACAATAACTGTATGTCCATTTAGACTTGTTTAAGAATTGTTTTTGTTCTCACAGTAGGTATGGCAGAGAGAGAAGAACCATTGTAAGTGACTTTATGGTGCTTTCTTTTTTTTTTTTTTTTTTTAATTTTTTATGTGTAAGTGACTTTATAGAGGATTTTATATACCTGGTGGGATATAGTCTAAGGAAAACAGAGCTGAAAAGAGAGCTTAAAATATCCTTAGAAATCATTGCGTTAGTAATAATGATAGTATTGTTCCTCTGAAAATATTATTTATATAGAATTATGCAAATTAGCAATTTAAATATTCAGTATAAAAAGAAATGGATATGAATATAAGGTTCATAACTGAAACATCGTTATCTTTCTTGTCAGTGTTTCTGTTTACATTTTTTGCTGTTTCTTTTGTTGCTGTTTCGGTTTCATTCTTTAATCTCCTGGTATCTCCAGCTAATTTTGATCGACTATAAGCATTTAATATTAAAATGTTATAGATGTAATTTGAGGCTTGATATGAGTGTATATATATGTGTGTGTGTGTGTGTTCTTATATATCATGTATATTTACCTATGTATAGGTTTTATATTTTATTTTATTCATTTCCAGATTTTCTCCTTATTCTCCATGGATGGGTTGGTCAAGTTTACATAATCTGCTATTTCCAGAAGAAGAATTCCACCTTCATAATGTTTTTCACCAGAACACTGATAAGGAATTTAAGAGGAAATCTGCTTTCACTTGGCAAGAAACACAATATACTTTTGCCTGAATACTCTGGGTTACATCCACAGTCTGAGTGTGTTGAGAAGATGTAAGGCTCATTATGATCTTCCAGTACATTTATGACATTTTATATTGATGACATTCTGGTTAAAGTGAAAAGTTATCAAAAGGTATGTTAGCCACCCTCCAAAATGACCCTTGATGATCTCCTTATGTTTAGGCTCTTCTCTGATCTCTTTCCATACTGAATCAGTTCTCGCCTATGTGAGCAATACAATGCAGTAGGAGAACAGTGGTGTGACTTTCAAGGATAGGTCATAAAGGCATTGCTCTCTGTGTTTACTTGCTCTGAGGGAAGTCAGCTGCCATGTTATGAAGACACTCAAGGAGCACCGAGGAAGACACGTATATGAAATGGAACCAACATGCCAACATCGACATTCCTGCCACATGAGTGAGTACATTGGAAGTGAGTCCTCCAGTCCCAGTAAAGTCTTCAAATGAGTTGCAGCCAGCATGTGATTGCAACTCATAAGTGGCAGCAAGCCAGAACTGCCCAACCAGGCCACTCCCGAGTTCCTGATGCACAGGGATGGTGGGAAATAATGAATGACTCTTGTTTTTTTTTTACCATTAAGTTTTGAAGTGAGGAGGAGGAAGAGGAGGATAGGGAAGAAGAAGAGGAGAAAGAAAGCCAAAATAAGTGCAGTGGTTTGCAGGAATATTCAGCTATGGGAAGAAACACATTCCTCATTTGGGGATATCACTTGTACCAATTTACAAAGTAATACCAAAAAAAAAAAAAAGCAAGTATTTTATTTAGACAGCCAAATGAGTGGAACTAAATAAGAATAACAATGTAACAGGCCATGCCTTTGGTATCAGTTTCAGTAGACCTTGAATTCACTTTAGAAATGTTAGTCACTAGAGACTTTGCATTTGGTTTTATAGGTGGTCTCTACATGATCTAGTATGGCAATCGATGGGATTTAGATACAAATTCCAGGTGAAACAAGCCAATTAAATACTCCTACCCAAACAACTGTTTCCAAAATAATTAGGCATCATTGAAACCAAGGCCTAACAGAACATGTACCTATGGTCACATGAATAGAACTTCTGATAGCAATATGGGATTGTTCAAACTCTGGACTGTTTGAAGAGGTTGCTCAGAACTTGCCTCAATCAAATGAAATAGAATTGTACCTCCAGAAAGGAGTCAAACTCAGCAAAGTTCAACATTACACTAAGGGACAACCAATAAGCCACCGGGCCCTCTCCTATTTAAGCAGTGTACTTTACACGATAAGGTAAACTTTAAGGAAAGCTTCTTGTTAATTCAGGCATCCCTGAGATAATTTATAAAACACACACACACACACACACACACACACACACACACACACACACAAACTCCAGCGTACAGAATGCAGCATTTTGCAACAGTAAGGAGGCTAATTAGGAAGCCCCTGCTTTTACTGGACAGTCCTAAGTAAAGAAGAATTAGGCCAGTTAGTACAATATCCTTGAATTCCAGGCACTCTGGATGGCAGTATATTAAGTAGAGATATTAAATTTCTCAGAAGCTTATCGTTTTCCAGATTTTGAATGATGGCTGATAGACTGTCTATATAGTCAAGCATTTAGAAAACTTTCTAGGTAATAGAAAAACAGTTTTGGAGAAAGAACAAAGGCACTAAGTAATTCATCAACCCCAGTTTGAACATGTGGTCTATCAAAAGCGTAAAAGAACTTCCAGTAGAACAAATGGAACCAGGGCACTTGCTGGAGGCATAAAACCTATTTAAAATTGCCTGGGATTGGGGCTCCTGGGTGGCTCAGTCATTAAGCATCTGCCTTTGGCTCAGCTCATGATCACAGGGTGCTGGGATCGAGCCGTGCATCGGGCTCCCGGCTCAGTGTTCCCTCTCTTGCTGTCTCTCTGTCAAGTAAATAAATCTTTTAAAAAAATTCCTGGGATCATTGGAGATAGTGTGTCATAAGGCCCTTTTACAGATGTGTGAGGAAGAAGACAGGATAGGTCTGCTCTTTCAGGAATTGTTCTTCAAAGTGAGTGAAGGTCAAGAAAGGGGATGCCACTTGTGAACATGAAATTTTAAAAATGCAGTAATGAAGAGTCCAGTGTGATAATTGAATAAATCTGAAACCCAAGTTCCTAGGTGGTTGATCCTTGGGAAACAGAGGTGGGTGGATTATGTAGGACCTTTATCGAAAGCAGCAAAATCTGTTTTCTCATAGTCACTGGCTCATAATGAGAGAGGGGAGCTGCATTTGTTCCTCAACTGTGATTGATCAAATTATAATCAGAACAGTTGAAACTATTGTGTAAAAGATATGGAATGTCTGACATTGGAATTCAGGCATGGGAACTTATTGTAAGACGAAAATTATTCTGGAATCGGCAAGTGACATGGATAGTCAGTGGGTTTTTCACATCCCATATGAAGTAGTGCAGATGTCAGAAAGGTAGACTAGCCTATTAAAAGAGAGTTAAGAAAATACCTGGGTCCAGAATTTAACAGGAAGTGGGCAACATGCTTCAATTTCATGATAGAGATTCAAGTATAAAGCCATCCAAGGGGTACCATATGCTGCCACAAATAATGAGGCCCATAGCGGTGGTCAAAAGAACACTAACCAGACACCTATAGAATGAAAATTTTACTAATGGACGAAAGACCTATAAGGTTGCCAAGAAAAGTAATTTTGTCTCCAGCCAATATACCCCAATGGAATTTTTCTCAGCCACAGATAAGGTATTTTGAAGAATTAATCTTCTAGCAATAAAATTAACTGGCCCTGGAAAGTAGGAAGACTACTTGGGATATCTTAAATACTGTCCATTGGAGCAAGGACGACCAGAGGAACTCTTTAATTCTTTTGGCACATGGTGTGCAAACTCAAAAAATAAATTAATTAATTAATTAAAAAAATAAATAAATAACTTTGCCAAGGAAACTGAGTGGTTGGAGGAATGATATGTACTACTGGGACTAGACTACTTTCACATGGTGAAGATTAACAAGCCAAGGATAAATGGATGTTAAAATTGGATGAAAAAAAATTGAATGGATGAAACTGACATTGCCTTTTGGAATAATTTGGATACTACCTTGGAGAATGGATGTTTTACTAACAAACTTTGTGATGCATTGGGAGATTCTCTGTTATCTGTGTTGAATGAGTCTAAGCAAAGAATGACTGTGTGGGCTCTATTCCTGTGTTTGTGGGTACTTAAGGCTGGTTGCTTTTCCCGTGGCTGCTTACGTAACAGGCATTAAAGCTGCATACAGAAATCACGTATTGCATGGAGCACTGGGTATGGTGCATGAACAATGAATCTTGGAACACTGAAAAAATAAAATTAAAAAAAAAAAGAAATCTCCTGTGTGCTTTAGTGACCCAGATCCACATTAGTGACATTGGTACCTTAATTCCTTCCATCTTCATCACAAACAAACCACACACAGCATTAATAACCCAGGTGTTTTTATAGGCCTGAGAGCTAGTTTTGTTGTCTGTTTATTTTGTCCATCTGGACAAAATCCAGTATGTTAGAGAAGGACAAAAGAGCTTGTGTCCTGAAGGGCGTCAAATTAGGTCCTTATGAAAAACAAGTCTCATCTCACAACACAGTGTAATCATTTGATGCTTTTCAGTTAGGGAGCAAAGTATCATTTGCTTCTGATATTAGTTTGGCAACCAAATTTCATACATTTTGTTATTGTAAGATTTGCTCTGTTTGGGAGGTTAGCTGTGCTTTAAGATGAGCAAATAATCAAGAGGTCACTTTTGTACTATAAATGGAATGACCAGGACTATTAGCAAATCAAAAGTAAAAATTCTCTCATGATTTAAGAGAAATGCTAAAGAAAATTCAGCAGCTCCATTACCATTTTTGAAACTACCTTTATTATGTAAATGGACAATAAGATGGAAATCACCCTATGTTCACATTAAGGGGATTTCAGAAGCAGGTATGTTAAAATCCCACCCCGTTTTTGGAAAAATGTAATGGTATGTATTCGTGTTTATTTATTCATTTTTATTTATCTAACAAACGATCCCTTCTGAACTAGCCAGAGACCTTTCTAGGCACTAGGAACAATGCAGGGCAGAGGAAGACAAGAGTCCCTGACCTCATGCAAGTTACTTTCTAGTAAGTAGGAAAGACAGACAATACACACGCATACGGTCACATGAAATGCATGGTCCCTAGGAGTTAAGTGCTAGAGATGATGGATTGAAGATGGGAATTTGAGATATAGTGGTCCCAAAAGTCTCCTTGAGGAGAAAATAAAGCTCAGATATGAAGGCAATAAATTTTTTTAATAACAAAATCAGGTGCAGAAACGTATCATCTAGATACTCCTAATCAGTAATCAGTAAATGGATCATAGGAATTTGATCTAAGTATGTATAATGGGGAAAAATAAAATTCTTCTGGGAAGTGTCAAGGGTGATGCCTATGATGGTAATTGGCTAGCTGGCAATCAGTGGGTTAGAATCAAAGAAAAACAATAGTCCCTTATAACCCCATTACCCACTTTGATATTGCCACCTGTAATGAGAAAAATTAAGACAAATGTAAAGCACTACCGTTTTGGCATCACTCAACATGGATATGAAAGCAGTTCTGGAATGTAGAAGGAAGTATTAAAACATGAGCATACGCATTTATTCACCAGACAAAAATTCTACTGGACTATGTCAAAAATATATGACCTTGAGGACTGACTAAGCATAAAGGCCACATTCTGCATTAAAACATGTATGTGGATAGGATTGTTTCGGCTAAGATTCGCAGTTATATGATTTTAGTGCAGGAACAAAGTATTGACTCAGATCTCTGAGTCTCCAAACAATCAAAGACTTAATCAGACATCTAACCCACATTTTATAGGTGTCATTTAATGGCATCATGACATGTGCGCAGTGGAGTGGACTGTGATACGGTCGGGACCCCCTTGCAATCCCAGTCCCCTGTGAAGGTCCATCCTTGTTATCCAGGGCACCAGTAAAAGAGGTTCTCTGACTTGTAGAGAATCTGTAATAATTTTCTTATACTCAGATTTTGTGTGTCATATCACAGTCTGTTTCAAGTGTTCACGTTGGTTTGAGAGGGGGCATCACATTATTTAGATTTCCAATAACAACCGCAAAATGATGAGAGCTCAAAAAAACCAGAAAAATTGTCAATTTTAGGGTGATTTTATAACAGATCATCCCACAGTTTTATGAGGATGATTTCTTGGCAGGTATGCTGTATCACTGGTGCTCATACTTTAATGAATATTGGTTTCTAAATTATTTTTGAGGCCATACAGAAGAGCACGAGTTGGTCAGTCCAGATGTTCAGGGAAGACGCCGAGGGTGATAGAACAAGTTGGAACTGAATACTCAGATTAGACTATTATAAATATGTGGGAATCAATCCAATATCCAATAAATGATATAATTGAAAGGTTGAAGACACATTTTGGGAATGGCAGTAAAAGGGACATTCAATGAGCCGAGTACATTCTTACACTAGGCCGTATGGGATTTGGTAAGAAAAGTGACTGGAGAATACAGATATTAGGGGGATTTCAATGACAACATGAGACAAGAGAAGTGATCAGACATTATTGTTTTTTTCCTAGAGTTATTACCAAACAGACCCAGTGAGGATTTTAAATGAGACAGAGTTGATTGGAGATGTGCAGTCAGACTTTAGTAAACTGAGTACTGAAATCTAAGTTTGAAGTTAATTAAAAAAAAAAAATGAACTGGACAGTTTTCCTGCCTTTCTTACAGGTGCTATGTTTCAGGGTAGCTAAGTAGCCCTTGTCAGGAGGGAAAGCTCTACTATATAGAAGTCCAGAAAGAAACAGAATGAATAACTGAATTAAAAAACCAAACCGTACTTCGTGATTACCAACATACAATGCTAAAAGTATTTTGTGAGTGGACAGTTATGTGATACCAAAATAAAATCAAAACTGATCACATTCTGGTTGAAGAGGGAAACATCATGTGACCATAGAAGAATCAGACTGCCATTATCTTTATCCAGCAATCAATCTTAGCTTTGGTACCAGTGGGATGCTTACATATTTATTCCAGGTGCCATACAGCATGAAATATGAAACATCTCCCCGTCATGTGTTTGTATTAAAGATATTTATCATCCGTCTGAGTAAGTTTCTATATTTTCTGTCACTTTTAGGAATTGCAAAGGATACAGAGCAAGTTCCCAATATCCCCACTTCCCTAAGATAAGATATGAATACCTTATTTCATATGCCCTTGAATGCGGCCTACACTTAGTGACTCACTTCTAATGAATAGAAGTCAACAAAGGTGGTGGGCCATCACTTCTGAGGCTAGGCTACAGAACAATCTAGCTTCCTTATTGTTTGCCCTCTGTTATTTGCTTTTCACTCTCTCTGATGGAAACAGCTGCCATGTGGTGAGTTGCCCTGGAAAGAAGCCTACGCAAGGAATCGAGGACAATCTCCTGCCAATAGTCACCCAAGACCTGAGCCCAAAGTGGGAGTGAACTTGGAAGAGGATCTTCCCCTAGACAAGCCTTGACATGACTGCAGTCCCAGCTGATAATTTGATTGATTACTCTGATAACTCTGAGTCACAGGCAAAACAACTGCTGGGTAATAAATGTTTCTTGTTTTAGATGCTAAGTTTTGGGATAATTTGTTATATAGCAATAGAGAACTATCACATAATGCAAATAACACCATGAGGAAACATTTAGGCCAGTTTGGAAGGTGAGTCATTATACAAAACAATTATCATGCATTCTTCTTCAAACCAAACTGTGACAACCACAGGGACTGCTGAACATTGGAAGACACATGAGACGTAATTTTCATTTGTATCTTGATTTGCACAGAATAGAGACACAAAAGGCATTCTGGGACAGTTAGAAAATTCTGATTATTGATTATTGAAGTATATTGAGGAATTATTAGTATCCTAATATAGGTATAGAATAATTAGTATATAACTAGAATATATAATACATATAATACACAAGTATTATTTTGGCTCTATAAGAAGATATTACCTTATCTGAAATATATATAAATATTTAAAGATGAAATATTTCTGTATAGGACTTTATACTTAGGTATAAAGGGTGGCATGTTGTGGGTGCATTTCCGTTAGCTTGAGTCACCTTCTTGGAGGTGGTCAGTTAGCATTTAAAGTATCCTAATCATGAATCTTCATTTCTTTGGGGGCCACAAATATTGTTATAGAAATCTACAGAAGTGGCTTATATTTAACTAATATTTTAATATAGTAATAATATAATATATTATAAACAATATGTTTAATATTAATATTAATAAAATATTAATAAATAATATTTTAATATTTATAATATAACTTATATTTTAATCTTAAAATAATTTTATTCACGAAGTACACATGGTGTGAAAGGGCTCTGACTAGGACAGTAGTTGCAGTTCACTGTCCCTGCATGAAGGGGAAGAGGGTATGCAGGTGGCCCAGCTGTAATACACCTTCAGAGCTGCCCAGGGGCCCAGAGCGCCATGTTCCCGTGGCCTCCCGTTTAACGAGACCCAAAAGCAGAGAGTCTACGGACTATTTTTTCTAGTGGACACATCATAGCATCTGTCTTGGGGTGAAATTTTCATTCCAGCTGCTTGCTTATCAGAATGTCTGAAGCTAGAGGATGGGAATTTCTCAAACTTATAATGGAGAGTGTTTCTGACAGTTTGGGGGCCTGTTTTCTAATAAATGTTATTTGGCAGAATTTGGTTGAAAACTTTTTTTTTTTATTGTAATATACCATCTGGTAGTGAGGTTCTGGAAGAGGAAATGTATGGTTCTTATCTTGTTAGAATTGCTGGAAGATTCCAATTGTGAAAAGCAGTGTTACTATCTATCTGCCCAATTTTGGGCTTTCTCTTCTGCTGGGAAAAGTACACTTGCCTAGCTTACACTTGTGCATCAATTGCTACAGCAAATGAAATGAATGGGAATTGACGTGTTCCTTGTATGCAGAAACTTTCCGAGTCAGAGCACTATTCACATGACGTGTTTTTCCCCCTCCTCTTCAAGCTTGGAAGCATGTGATAAAGGTGGTGTTTCCATCTACCTTGGTTCAGTACCTGGCATTTGGTACTCAATAACCATGTGACAAATGAATACATGGATTTATAATTGCATGGACTTAGTTAACTTCAACTGTGTTCTCACCGACAGGTTATGTTTTAGGCTGCCCTATCAGAAAGAATAATTAACACTTTAAAATATGACAAAATAATATGGCACTATGTAGGAAGGGAAGCAAAGCACAGAGAGCCTTAGTGGTCAGTTCTAATATTTTTCTGGGAAGAACTGAGGGACAATTTTAAGCAGTCCCGCATGATTGTGAGTTATCCTTAAAGAGATATGAAATGTCACCACCTTCTTTCATAGTTCCTAGAAAATAGTTTCTGAAAGTAATAGTTTTTGTTTGCAGTCATCCTAGAGTTTCTGTTCATGGCCTGTTTACTGCTCTGTAAATGTCTGGTAAGAGGACTAGTTCTCCAATCTTGTTCTGAGACCCTTTTTGTGAGTTACAGAAACCCACCAAGACCCTGTGGAATAAACCCAGCAGTAAACTGGCCTGTGATGCAGCCGCCCCCTGGTGGTCACCTGGAGAACAGCAGATCCCCCTGACTCCTAGCAGAAACAAAGCCTTATTCCTGCCTAGCTGACTCCTTTGAGTGCACACAGCAGGCTCTGGCCACCTTCTGCTCCTTCTTTAGCTGACAGTAGAATGAAAGCAGACCAATTGCACGATTACTTGAAATTTATTTTCTCCTTTACATTCCAAACACATTACTAGCTTGTGGCAGAAAAAGGTAGCTCTCCAATAAAAATGTATGCTCCCTTATACCATGCAGAGTTGTTGCCAGACAGACACTATATTTTCCAGCCCCTCGCTCAGTCAAGGTGGGGCCGTCTGACTGGTTCATGCCAGTGGAAGCTGAGTGAAAGTGATGTGTGTCCCTTCTGGGCTGAGGAGAGTAACAAGGAGTCAGTTGATGATTTGCAGACACCGGAATGTTTTGGGAAGCCGTGTGTTTGAGATGATAGCATCTTCCTTAGGAGTAAGCAAAGCCAATGCTACCCTTACCAATGATGAGTATTCATGTTTGCTTGTGATAGCAGAAATAAACTATGCTGCTGACTAGTGAGATTGGGGGGGAGGTTGTCTATTCTAGCAACTGTTCCCTTAACTTTAATACAGCCCACCCTACTACTTCTGTCACCAGCATAAAATATCCAATCTCAAGGAGTCCTTTAAACCAGTGATTAGATTGTTCATAAAGCCAACCGTGAGTTGACTAGTGGATAAAACATTTTGTTTGAATCATTTGGACCCATATTTGAATTTGACATTTCCTAATTCTTTACTCTGAAACTGTGCTAGTCAGGGTAAGTAACTCTAGCTTCTGTGATAAACAACCCAAATCTCAGTGATTTAACTCCAAACAAAAAAAGGGAGGGGAATTTTCTCAGAAAGGAAAATTATGTTTAAGCTAAAGCCATTAATTGTCATTTTCCCTAAATCTTTACAAATGATAAAAATTAATTTTAAAAAACCTCTTAAAATTCTAATCTTATTAGATTAATACTATTCTAAACTACACAAAAGAATGGTATCAGATTGCCCCTATGAATCTTGGCTTGACAGTTTGTTTCCGCTTAGAATTTTTTAGCAGAGGCTATTTGCAGTTACTATTATCTTGGGCATCTGAAATACAGTTTTATTTGTTTGCTTGTTTGTTTGTTTGATTATTTATTGGCTTCTACCTGTTTCAGAGAGAGCACTTTGAAGTCTTTTCTATCAATGTGAAAAAAGGAACAGAGAGGGAGGTAGAAGTTCTGAAATGTTTCTTACAGTTACATGTGAGACAAACAAGACATAAAAAGACACCTACCAAACATGGGCAAGACTTTTGCTGGTGCTACCAAGATATCTACCAAAAGCAGATATCCAAAAATTAGACTAGCAAGATAAGTCTTTTTTATCAATGGGAAGGGACCGCATGAAGGGGGTAAGGTTAACAACAGTCATCATCAATTATTTTTGTTACCCATTTTATGTATTTCCTTATTTAATCTCCTAATAACTGCCTCATGTGACTTCAATATTCTCATGTAACTGATGAACAAACTAAGAAGTTCACTCTTTTGTCAGGATTATATCACTAGTAAGTAGCTAAGATTGGCTTTATCTCCAGTTCTTTCTCCAGAGCTCATGCCCTTGACTGCCAATATAGATGAAAATTAGCTTATTTGAGCAAGAAAGATATAGGGCAGTTCATTAGGAATTGTATCTTTCATCCACTATGCCATTTGCAGCTCCATCCTTGGTGTCAAACCTAAGATGGGTTTGAACTGTACGCTTCAAACATTCCCTCAACTCTGTTTCAAAAATGACAGATATGGAATGAATGACAAGTCTTATCTAATCTCAAAAACTTAAATAACTCTGTTCCTCTTGGAACAGTTTACACAATGTTTCAGATATTGTCTGCTCCAGGTAGGTCCAAAACTGAGCTCATTGGCTCTTGAAGAGATGGTGGGTTTTGAAGGTGTTCACACTTCAGAGTTTTGTTGTTGTTGTTGTTGTTATAAAAACAATGACAATGGAAAAGGCAGAGTGGAAACAGAATACTGTCATTCTTCCCTCACCGCTACTCCTGAAAAATAAAAGAAGTCAAAGGAGAACTTCCTATTTTAATCTTGCATTTCGGAAATACTGATTATAAAAATTAGACAGTTGGTGCTAGGTAGGTTTAAATCACACAAAAATCAACTGGGTAAATTCAAGATCTAATTGGCTTTATTAAATGATTCATGAATCTGGCAGCATCTCAACTTGCAAATAGAAAGGAGCTGCAAGGAGCTATGGAAAAGGAAAGGGTTTTACAGGCAGAGAGGGAGTGAGAAAAAGAAAATTATTAGCAAAGAATGCATTGTTTTAGGCAAGGTCATCCTTCCAAGGGGAATGGAAGAGGTCTATCAGTAAACTTCCTAGTGCTGACCAGGAAATGCTATGTTGACTGGTTAAAGGTTAAATTTCTTGGTCATGTTTGATGGGGGAAGTGATTGAAACTGAGGTTAGGTTAGGTATTAAGTCTTGGTTTGCTGATGTGGGGCCTTAACATTAGTGACTCCATTTTAGGTCGATAGTCTTTTTTTTTTTTTTTTTTTTTTAATGGCAGTGTGTCATTTCACAAATTGCAATATGCTACACATGTTACTTCTTTTACAATCCAACAACTGACTACTCTTCATTCATTTTAACGTTAAAAAACAAAATTTGCTCACCCTTGTCTATAGTCACATTTAACCCCTTTGTTAGCCTATGTAAAAAAATTAAGCATTATGGTATAGAAACAATGCATTGTTCTTAAAAAGGTAGATTCTCATGGACTTATAACTTTTAATCCTTTTTAAAGCCAATCGTGATAAACATAATCATCAAGTTTAACAAAGCGAGGAAAAGGGCGCCTGGGTGGCTCGGTCAGTTAAGCGTCTGCCTTCAACTCAGGTCATGATCTCAGGGTCCTGGGATTGGGCCCTTCATCAGGCTCCCTGCTCAGTGGGGAGTCTGCTTCTCCTTCTCCCTCTGCTCCTCTCTCACTCTCTCTCTCTCTTTCTCAAGTAAATAGATAAAATCTAAAAATAAATAAATAAATAAATAAATAAATAAATAAATAAAATTTTTTAAAAAAGTGAGGAAAATCTCCTTTCATGATGAAGTAACTTACCTTGGGAACTTGTAAGGTATGTTAAACTAGGAACACACAAAATTTTTCAAAGAACTAAATGGGAATGGATAGAAAAGTTTTTGATTCTATGAAAAATATATAATTGGTTCAAGTTTGTCAGATATATAGAGAATCTTCTGACTTTAAAGCCTTTAAAGAAAATTGATAATTCACTGAGAATTCTTAAAAAATAATATAAAGTTAAAAAAAGAAAAAAAAGCACAGCTAGTCTCTTAGACAAAGTGCATATGTTCTTACTGTTCTTGAAGGATAAGTAAATAATTAAAATGAGGCATAACTTGGTGAGTCTCACTTTGGAGTATTCAAGTCTAAGATAATGACACAGACTAGAGCCATTCCAACTATGACATTCATTCTACTTGTCAAGTTTCCTTCTTAAACTGAATTTCTTCTTCCATTGCAGCACATGAAGCAGCCCATGTTCCGTGTAGGATTTCCAGTGTACAGATCCAAATGACCTTCCAACCATGCTCCTTCCACACTGTGAGCACATGGGTAGTAACTTAAAAATCTGACTCATTACTTCCATTCTAAAATCCCTACTGACATGAATTTCTTGCTGTTAGGCTACTAGTAAAAAATGATAAGGACTGAATATAGACTACTCATGACAAAGACTTACTGTAGGCTAGCACGAATTTATGGGGATTTATGGTTTCCAGTTCCCAGGAAGCTCAAGATGTGGAATTGGCTTTCAATAAAGCTGGATCCATGAGCTTACTGGTTTCCTCAGTGCAGCCCCGTTGCTCTTCTTTGCTCTGGGAGGGTGGGTTGGAAGGCTTTTTCCATGATGTAGCAAAGCAGCTGTGGAAACTTTAGGCTTAATGGCCCTTGGGACTCAGGAGAGGTAGCCTCTTTACTGATTATTCCAACAATAGATGTAGGGATTGGCTCACTGGCTAGGCTTGCTTCAAACTTCCAGTTATGGAGCCCAGGAGAGGATGTTGTCATAGGGTTACTGAGGAGATATGGTGCCCCTAAAAGAAGAGAGGTTGAGTTACCAGCCAGGGAGACAGCAACAATGCATCCAATAAACAACTCCTAAGTGCTAACGGGAGTCAGGATGTATGATAAACTCTTTATGTGTATTACTGCACATGGTCCCCAGCATCTCATACATGGTTGGTATTACTACTGTTGCTATTGTTATTCTGTTTTTAAAACTGAGGAACCTGAAGTAAGTGGATTGAGAAGTATGTCCAAGTTACTTGTAAGTAGCAGAATTGGAATTCAACTTTACATCACTTTGTCTCTAGGTCCAGTCATTGAAGTATTGTTCTCTACAAAGTAGCTTAATCTTTTAGGTTCATAGTATATTGGGAATTGTTTTGTCTGTGTGTTGTTTATTCTTCATTTTCTTCTGTTGAGAAATACTTCCAAGGACCTTTCATCTCCTTTCTGCTCTTTGTTTCTCTCCAGCTTTCCAAAAATACTTTTCAAAGAGAATGGGGAAGAAAAAGTATAACTCACATTTGATTATGATGAAATTTCTTTTCCGTTTACTCAGTTTGATTTCTAGGGTCATCCCTTATAAATAACTTGCATTTTATTTTCAAGTAAGGGAAAATGAATTTGTAAGTACAAATTTGTACTGAACTGAGGACCTGGAAAAGGGTTTGTCCCAGACTGTTGGTGAATTCCTTCTACCAAGCTTTTCCTCACTTTGATTAGAAAAATATATGTAAATTCAACCGCGTGAGTCTTTGCAACTAAGTGGTTGTCTTAATGCCTGCACAATACTGCATAGCCTGTAACTGAAAACTAGTTATATAAAATATTTAGAAAAAAATTTAAAAGTTCATTGAACAGAATTTCTCAGGAAATGAAATTATAATTATAAATAAATGGAATTAAAACATTAAAATGTATTTTCCCTTGAGAAAGGAGACCTGATAAATGAAAGTTTTACATATCAGTGGGTTTTGTTAGAAAATTTGAATTGCTGGAATGACATTCAGCTTTTTCTCCCCCAAACATGAAATGAAAACTGATATATTGAAATTTCTCTATTACTCTAGCCACTGACCTGTCAAAAATATTATGGGTTGGTTTACCTTGGAAATTGGCATTAATAGGAAAATGACATGAAACTTGCTGCCCAAATGCTACTATTTCCAAAATTGTAAAAGTTGCATAGGTGTTTATTTCAATTTCTCATTTAGAGTGGCATGGGAGAGTGGACTGAAATCAAATGCAGTCTCTGAAATGGAAATGCACTCATGCTTATTGGTTCTGGGAGAGATGTGTGAATACAAGAGTTCCCATTTCAAGCCTAAATTATTTCCATTGCTTAATTTTGTCTTGTGCTCCAGGTTTGATTGGAGGTATAGTCTTAATAAGGGAATACTCAAGTGATCTTCGGACTTTCTCAAATAATAATCACAATAAAACTCATGATTGCATAATTATTACATCTTCTAATTTCCTAGCTCTTAAGCAGCCCCATACTCAATTAATAAAGGCCTGTGGATAGCTCAAAAGTGATAGCATTTTTCCTAATGAAAGAACATAGAAGAAGGAGGAGGAGGAGAAAGAGAAAGAGAAGGAAAGAAAAAGAAAGGGAAGAAAGAAAGAAAGGGGAAAAAAGAAAGAAAGAAAGAGAAAAAGAAAAAAAGAAGGAAAAGGAAGAAAGAAATAAAGAGAAATAAGAAAGAAAGATCAAAAGAAAAGAGTAAGAAAAAAGAAGGAAAGAAGATCAATTTCCATTTTACAGATAAACAAAGTGTACTCCCCATTTGTGAAAGACTCTTGTATTTTATCCCAATTTTCACCTTAATTCTCCCAATATTCTCATGAAGTTGATGATAACTTTAATATCTGTAGAGGGTTCTTTTTTTTTTTTGTACAACTAATAAAAGAATATGATGTACATGATTGTTATTGTTATTGTTTTTTTTAATGAGGGAGGGCACATACACAAAGGGGAGGGGCAGAGGGAGAGAGAGAGAGAGAGAGCCTCTTAAGCAGGTCTATGCCCGGCATGGACATAGACTCCATCCTATGACCCTGAGATCATGACCTGGGTTGAAATCAGGAGTCAGATGCTGAATGGATTGAGCCGCTCGGGCGCCCCCATGTACATTAGTTTTTCAAAGAGTTTTAATGAGTAGTGGTAATAAGCCAATTTTTCAACAAAGGAAACAGATCTTCCAAAAAACAAAACTTACGTAAGGTTGTGCAGTGGGGAAAAGACAGAGATGGGACTTGAATGAAGGTCTTCTGGTTCATTGTGTCCTGGGGGATGAGAAGCTGTTTCTGTGTTGCATGGGAATCATGTTGCATGTGTTGCATGTGAAATGCTCCTGTGGGCACTGTCCTGTTTGAGCCTACCACCAACCTGGTGATTTTCACACCTTCACCTGTTCCTAAAATACTGTCCTTTAGTCCTCGATTCTAAACGTCCATGCCACGTTCAGTCTACACCATGCAGGTTATATATCATTATCCTAGATAGTTATTCAGATTTGTCCTTGCCCAGCCTGGCTTCTCTGACCCTGCCATGTCCCATCTAGGAGGCTGCATGCTTGCGAATATCCAAAGTCTATCTTACATCTCTGCATTCTCCCCTGGTGAAGAGGAAAGGGTGAGCCACATAATCCATACAAAAATATGTGTACTTTAGTCCATGCGCCAACAATACATGTTATTTTCCCGAAATCAAGCCACTATATCTCAGGACGTAAGTTTTTACATATTTTCAAAGAAAGGAAAATTGCAAAGGTTTCCCCACTATTACTTCAAATGTACTAGTAGTGTTTGCAGCACCATGGCCTAATTATTTTAAATGCAATAACTGAAAATACCTACTAAAGGGTAGTCCAGGCTAACGAAAATGCAACAGAAATGCCTAACAGAAATAAAGACTGTTCTAAAATGCAAACAATGTGTTTCCAGCACAATTTAATCAGAATGTAAGTTATATTAATATTTGCAGTGAAAAGCTGGATTTTATTTTCTCTGTTGGCACTGCTCAATCTCTAGGAGCAGAGGGGCATATACTTACCCACATGGTTAAATAGCATCTTAAAAATTTTTTAAATTAAAAAAAATAGCACCTTAGGTGGATTTCTTTAATCCACCCCTTTCACACCCCAGAGCAAGCACAGGCTGCTGCAGACGTTCTTCAGACTCTACTCAGCAGACAGACTCACTCAAGTGGCACCCCTTTCTGAAGGCTCCCGATCTATGACCCATTTTCTCTTGAATTTGGGGTTCTTCTTCATCATATTAAAGGTGCATTCTTGGAGAGCAATGCTCTGTCATTTCTCACTTCCACATCTATGTTGTTTCTTTCTAAACATTACCTTCAGTCATGCCTCTACCAATAACAGCCAGACAATATCTCATGGGCATAGAGAGGAGCCAAGGGTTTATACACCTTTCTGACCTTTATGAACAATGCAAATTCAAAGAGTAAATTGTAAGATACTCTCATTGAGATAGATTCAACTCTGGGCTGCTAAGTAATGGCAAAGACTCTCCAAGTTAAAGAAAGTTGATACACATGCATGTAAGTAGCTACGTGTGTGGCCGTGCATGAGTGTATAGGCATATATATGTGTATCTACGCATCTACATGTGTATTTAAATTTTCAGAATCAATAAAACCAAGTAATAGCCTGACTTTCCATGATGTAACAAAATTAATATTAGATGGATCAATGTGTTCATGAAAAAAAAAAGCAACCAAAGCTCTGAACAACAGGTAGAAGGACACAGACAAACATTTTATTTGATTTGGGATCAAAGAAACACTCAAAAATAATAGATGAAATCACACATGGCCTATTTGTTGATATAATTTTTTCAGTACATAAAGGATATTATAAACAAATATCAATTGGAAGCTTAGCGATTTGGCTTAAGAATATGTCTAAAATGAATGAATGAGCACATTTTTACAAGAAGGGCCGTCACAGTAGGCAGGATTGGGACACAGAAGATGGACAACCATGATCATCCCAAGAAGAAGGGAGTGGATTCTGTTCCCAAAATAAAACAGGGAATGATATCTATTAACAGCCTTCTATTTTTAAAGGTCGTTTGCAATCTTTTGGCCGGTATTACTTGCATTGCAGATGATGAAAACGAAGGGTCAGAGATGCCAGCTAGTTTTCCTGAGTAGGAGACCCCAAAGCCTTCATTCTCTCCTGGTCCTGCCTGTGTGTCACTGCCTCAATTGTACCAGTGGTATTTTATTTGGAATAGATCTAACCATGCTCCAGCAAACATTGTATTGCTTTTAGAAAGTTGTGTCTCAAAGAACTCTTTCAGTTATTTTTGTAAATGGAAGTATAGGCAGAATAGGCCCCCAACTGCTATTTTTCTGTCAACCTCTTGGTTCCCTTTGGTGAACAAATCAGTTCAACAAGCTGGCTGACAGAATGGAGCCCCCACTAGGTTCATTCCTCTCTGGAAGTGTGAGTGGCGCAGACGCACGTATTGATTTATTTTTAAAAGTACAGATTTGGGAGCAGTACAATGAATCATCAGAGCAGTCTCCCCTCTCTCTCTGGTCACCTCGCTGCTGACCCATTCCTCAAAACCCACACCCAGGGCAAAACCCAGGCTTTCTGCTCCTTCTAGGAAGTGTGGTAACAAGGTCACAAAAGCCCCTGGCATTAAAGATGAAAGACTTGAGGTTTTGAAGAGCTAGAAGATTGTCATTTTACAGAGGAGGCTCTGAGGCCATGATTGGGAGTAAACCGCAGGAACTGGATTCATTCGAAGGTGGGAACACGTTATGCAGCAAGAGTCTGGGGGAGCCACACTTCAGGCACTGTTGGACACTCATCTGGGTGCCTCAGAATCTCGTGGGGAGCTTGAAAAAGACAGATTTCTATGAGTTTAACTCCTGGAGAGTTTAAGTCCGTGGGTCTGGGGTGATGTCTTGGGATCTGTTTTTTTTTTTTTTTTTTAAAGATTTTATTTATTTATTGAACAGAGAGAGAGAGATCACAAGTAGGCAGAGAGAGAGGGGGAAGCAGACTCCCTGCTGAGCAGAGAGCCCGATGCGGGGCTCGATCCCAGGACCCTGAGATCATGACCTGAGCTGAAGGCAGAGGCTTTAACCCACTGAGCCACCCAGGCGCCCCTTGGGATCTGTTTTGAAAGTACACTAAATAAAACCAAAACAATTCTCTAGATGATTCTGATCATTCCCACGTGGTGAACTGCATTCTCCTGGCAACATAGCTTGTTAGCTTAAAATCGTGACCAGAACCAGCATTTTCCCACTGGGCCCTTACTGTGGAGTCCTCCAGGAGGGAAATGATGAGCTGGACTCTGGTCCACGAGAAGAAGCCCAAGGTACAAGAAGCATACCTACATCAGGGTTAGAGACCTAGAGGCAGAGAGCCTGGAGCCACCTGCTGGCCGCGTGGCCTTACATGCCCCAAAATGTTGCACACTGACCTCCTCATTGGTAATACACTGCGGGCAATAATAATACTTAGGTCAGATTATTGTTATAGGTTTAACTTTTTTATAAACTCTAACACTACTCAGTATAGTCTAAGTACTACAGGATAACTTGTGAAATGAATGGATTCCAGATTGTTCAAGGCTCAACTGTCCTAACGCAAGTGTCCGTTCTCTGCATTTCACTTAAAACACTGTTCTCTGTATCGGACACCAAGAATGTGTAGTGGATAAGGGCTTCTGTTTTTCTCAAAAGGAGTAGGACTTTTCTTTCTACTTCTCTCTGTGGATCTTGGTCCGGACAGGTTTATGACCTGGTTTGTCTCAACTCCATTAAACGGACGGAACACAGAGCAAATACTCGCTTTATCCTATTACATTGTATCAATCAAGCCAAGGCCACCTTAGCACCCGGATGTCCCCACTCGCCAGGTGGAGACTTTCTGCTGTCTTATTAAGGCCAGTTTCATGTTTCACTGGGAGTCTGAATCAATCGCATGCAACCACATCCGAAGTTTTGAGCCCAGGAGTTCCTTAATACCCTTGTCCCGATTAAATAAGACACTAAGGCTCGGAGAGGATTTGGCTGCATTTTTTAAGAGCCCCCAAAGTGTTCTCATTGATTCTCCATCAGTGTCACACATAAAGCCTCCCAAATGTGAGCCGGTAGGCTGAGCCCACCCCGCGGGCAGACGGCTGCGCGCATCTTGTGTTGTACTCCACTGCTCTGGGAGGGTTGTTCAAATGCAATTCACGCCTCCAGATTCAATGAGAAGAAATTAAAACTCAAAAATAAAATCAACACTTATCTCTTTGTGCCTACTCAGTGACTGTAGACTCTGGCTTTCACGGGTAATAGATTCAGGCACCACTACTACAGAATGCTGAAATTTATGGACTTCTCTGTAGTCATTAATTAATAGTGTGCACACACAGAAAAATAACCAGGCGGAACACTTAGAAATGAAATTATTGCTGAAGCACTGACTACATAGTTTTTAAGTGATCAGTCAGGTGGATAAAATGAATAATTGAATATGCTTTACAAGCAGGCAGTAAGGACAAGCAACCCAACAGGTTTTTAATTCTTTCTGAAGAACACATATCTTGCAGGGGGATCCGGATTGATTTCACTCTTCTTTATTAGCCAAGGCCTTTTTGTAGCTGAGTTTTCTCTGTGGGCGTTCAGAAGAGCCCCCATATCATTGAGCACAATCTCATGAGGGATGTTTTGGGGAGTTTCTTGCAATAAGTAGCTGAGAACTTCATTTTGGTCTGGGAACCTGCATTAAAGAAAACAGGAATACGGGTTTAGCCATAATGGACATAGCAATGTATCCCGGCCCTCCTTCTCTATGCTGTCAAATAATTTCCATGGAGAAATTTTCCTAGAAAATGTATGTCTTGTTGGGAGTATCTATCATCAGTTGGACTCTTGTTGATTTCTTTCTTTTTTTTTTTTTTAAGATTTTATTTATTTATTTGACAGAGAGAGAGAGATCGCAAGTAGGCAGAGAGGCAGGCAGAGAGAGAGGGGGAAGCAGGCTCCCCGATGAGTGGAGAGCCTGATGCGGGGCTCCATCCCAGGACCCTGAGATCATGACCTGAGCCGAAGGCAGAGGCTTAACCCACTGAGCCGCCCAGGCGCCCCTCCCTCGTTGATTTCTGAGAATAGTTCTTGAGAATATTTTGTTCCATGTCTGCAAATATGGGAAAAAATTGATTCCGACCAGATGAATGGGAGCTGAAATTATATTGCATTTTGACACCAAATTTGTCTTTGACTTTCTTTTGTCTTTTTCTTTCCTCTATTTGCAAACTTTTCCCGTGAGGATCCAGAGAATAAGTATCTTAGGCTTGGCAGGATATCCAGTCTCAGTTTCAACTACTCAACTGTGCCACTCGGGGGTTTGAAGGCAGCCACAAGTGATCCATAAACAAATGGGCGAGGCTGTACTCCAGTAGGCTTCATTTACAAAACCAGGTTGTGGGTTGGATTTGGCTCCTGGGCTGTAGTTTGCTGACCCCTGATCTACTTGCACCACAGCTTCAGTGATGCACAAGCAAAGGCTTGGAATGGTTGACATTCCCGGGTTAGAGCAGAAGTGAAGATCTGATGAGGAAGATGAAGGGCGAGGACACTTGCCTTTTTTTCCTTGGCTGACTTGCTTTTCTCCAACTGTGGGGAGCTCAGCTTCAGTGCTGTGGTCTCCTGGTGCCCAGGGGGAGGCACTGGAGGGTTGTGTTACATGCCTTCACTTGAACTGGGGAATGTTTTCCCTATTGTAGATCTAGAGAGGAACTGCCAGTGGAGAGAATTGAAACCAGAGCTCATATTCCCCATTGTTTCCACGGTGTTGTTCAACTTCCCTTAAAGGTCACAGTCATTAGCCTCAAGGCCCTACACCCAGGGCAAAAAAGATTTAGTTCGTTAACTGATTTTTGTCAGGATTCAAAGGAGAGATAGGGCGGAAGGGGAGAAGAATTGCTATTCCCCAGGCAGAACAAGAACAGAAGGGAACATTTCCTTCAGATGATGATCCAAGGATGTGGTGAGCCCATATGTGAGGGTAGCTGAGAGAGCATGCCAGGGGCTTCGGCTGAATGCATTTGGACTATGCGGGTTTGCCAGACCCCAGAGCTAATTAGGACCAGGCGGAAAGAAGCCCAGCATTCCACAGCCTGCCTAGGCCCCTTAAGGTAATGCTTCTTTGAAGTCTGAGAATATCCCATTGTTTATTCAAGCTTCAGCTCTCGGCTTTCTCCAAAGGGATTTGAAGGAGCTTAAGCGTTAATCAAAATACAAACCAAAACTATTAGTAATGAATTAAAGTCAAGCCTATCCAGATAACTAAAACTGAGGTCAGTGTTGCCAGAGGTGGAAGATAAGCTGATTGCTTCATTGAGTACCGAATTTGGCACTCAGGTAAGCCTATGACCTGGGGTGTCTCTAGGGAAGAGAGAACCCAGCAATGCATTGACTGAAGGATATGCGGCCCAATGACAGGCTTGACTCCCCGCTCCCTGAGGAATATTTTTATTTTAGGGGGGGATTTGACTTTAATAATCATCACTTTCAGGGGCTGGTGATGATGGGAAAACCAGACACAACCCCTGATGGTGATCATGGAAGAGAAGAGACAATCTAACTCACTTGCTTTAGTGCTAGTTATTTGGGACAGATGAATATGTACCTGGATGAGCCTTAGCATCTCCTTTTTCACCCAGAAGCAGCAACTAAAGCAAAGTATCTTCTCTCCTGAAGGCTGCCTTCCTGAGTCAGTGACTGCCCAAAGAGCCACATATTCATTCTACCTCCTTTCTTCCTCTACTTCACTTTGACCACGTATAATATGTGAGGCATTTAGCTTTTTCCACTCCATTGCAGGAATAAGTAAGCAGATCCTAGAGCAATGTTATTTAAGACAGAAAAAAAAAAATGTGTGTGTGTGTGTGTGTGTCGAATATCTGCAGATATTTCTAAACTTTGGGACTCAGTTTGGGTAAATTTTCACATTACTTTTTCCTGTGTTATAACCTTCAGTGGAAATTTGATGGGTCTCTGGCAAAGATATTCAAGAATACTGTATCTATGAGTTAGGAGAGAGACAGCTAATTCATCGATGCAGGCCAGATCACAAGAGTGAGCCAGGTGTTCAGATGGTTATAAAAGACAACTCTGACTTATTTATTACCAAACCAGAAAATAAGAGAATAGTCACGAAATCAAGGATACAAGGGAGGGATTGAAATCTGAAATGTCTCAGGAGACTGTAGAAAAAGTCAGCTATGTGGTCTGCTGTGTGGCCACTCCCCATCCAACTTTCCAACTGAATGGCTTAGTTTTGACTTGCGTGTCTTTGAGCCAGTTGGAGTGTTTGGCTGATCGGGCCTGAGTTCCACTGAGCTTGGTAGGCTGCAGATTAATGTCAGGTTCTCTTGTTCTATTGAAACGAATCGGTAGCATGAGAAGTTTCTCCCACGGCGAAAGCAAAAGGGCAGGAAAATAAACCCAACCTGGCACATACATTTCAAACCTCTATCTGTTTCAGTTTTACGGACCTCTCATCATCCAAAACAGGTCCCATGGTCAATCCAAGGTCTGGGCCAGGAAAGCACGTTCTGTCATGGCAAAGATACGGATGACTTATAAAAAGATGGATAAATAAGGAAATAAAAGACTGGGACCAATAATTCAGTCTATCACAGAGGCATAACTGTGTTGGTGGGTTTGGCAGCCCAGGTGGTATGAGCAAACTTCCGGGTCAGAAAAGCCCCAAACCAGAGACCCATAGTTTTCTATGATGTTTTATGCCAGTGGATGGAGTCGGGTAAGGAATCAGGTCTGCACTTAAGGGTCTACTCTACTGTCGTATAGAGATGATCTTATTAAAGTACATTTATATCCTTACACTTAAAAAAAAAGATTAATCTCTCTATTTTAGAGAGAGAGAATGAGTAAGGGCAGAGGGAAAGGAAGAGAGAAACTCAAGCAGACTCTGTGCTCAGCACAGAGCCCCATGAAGGGCTCAATGCCATGACCCTGAGATCAGGACCTGAGCCGAAACCAAGAGTCACATGCTTAATGGACTGTGCCACCCAGGCTCCCTCATCCTTCCACTTTCTATTTTTAATTGAGTCAACAGGATTACCTGAGGTTTCAGTATATCAGTGAATGCTGAGGTCTTCCACATGGAAAAATCCTTATTTCTCCCCAGCATGCTTTGCTCCACAAAGCTAGGGACCAGGAAATTGTTTCTTACTAATAATGAAATAAGTATATGTCTTTCTTAAGATATTTTTTGCTGTTTCGATTATTTTGTTCGCCTCTTTGCTTGGACTTTCAGGGTGCTCATGGATAGATCTGACACTAATTGCTACAGCCTTACTCAGCCATGAGTGTCTTAATAGAATTCCTCTTCTCTGTTTACTTCGTGACTTTTGTATTGGACTAGATGTTTTTTTTGTTTTACTATGATAACTTTCACTAGAGGCTGCCTTGATCTGTTTTGGAAAGTAAATGAGCAAAGAAGAAAGGAAGAGAAGAAGGAAAGGGACAATGTATTTAAAAATTAAAAAAGAAAGAAAGAAAGAAGGAAGGAAGGAAGGGGGAAAAGAAGGAAGGAAAGAGAAAACGTACTCAAACACTATTTCCTATGTTAAATAACATTGAGATGGGGCATGTTTTTCGGTTCTTAATATTAATGACTACTGACAACAACAAGCAAGAACAACACAGTTCCTGGAAGATATTTGCTCTTGGAAGATAATACTATCAACAAACTAAAACAGCTTGCTTATCGAGGCTAGTACCTTGCAATCAAAACTTGCTTCCAGATTTTCACATCCTTGCTCCCACCAATCCAAAGCTATGATGTCATAAATTCTACCTTGCTTTAAAATTATTCAGTCTGAGCATTTCATAAAATCTCTTATTTTCCCCCTTTCACTTTATCAAGGTGGCATTTTTCCTTATTGCAATAAATCTATATTTTTGATTAGTCAACAGCTTTGAGGTCTTTAAGTAAGTCATTTCTCAACAGAAAAAAAAAAACCTGTTATTTGTAAAACCAGCTATCGTATTGGACATTTATATGTCCCTATAAGCCACAGAACACCCTCCAGAAAATCTTAAAATTCTACCAATTTCAAGATTGTCAAATACACTAGTCATCTCTAGTTTTTGATAAGAACAGAAAAGCAAATATAACTACTAAAAAAGAAATTAATTAAAAGATGTGATTATTGGGGTGCCTGGGTGGATCAGTGGGTTAAAGCCTTTGCCTTTGGCTCAGGTCATGATCTCGGGGTCCTGGGATTGAGCCCCACATCGGGCTCTCTGCTCAGTGGGGAGCCTGCTTACCCCTCTCTCTCTGCCTGCCTCTCTGCCTACTTGTGAGCTCTCTCCTGTCTGTCAAATAAATAAATAAAATCTTAAAAAAAAATGTGATTATTAAGAAAGAGTCTGTTATGCTTATATAACTAGCTAGTCAGTTTGATACATTTTTTTTAAAGTATTTTTTTTTTAAATTTATCTCAGGACCCTGAGATCATGACCTGAGACAAAGGCAGAGGCATTAACCCACTGAACCACCCAGGCACCCCAGTTTGATACATTTTGACCTAAAAAATGTTGGTTAATAAACGTTAAGCAAGGGTTTCTTCTTTAATGCTTTTAGTCAAAGGACAAGGAACCAGCTGTATATATGACTGATTTCCTTCTTCTCTCCAAGGAAGCCATCTGTAAGCCATGCTCTTGTCTAACACCTGTTTATACCCATTTGTCTCCATGTATTGAATGCAGTAGTAGAGCCTGTGGCGGGCTGCATGACTAATCACCTGAACTCCCGACCCTGTTCAGACTAGAAAGATTACCATTGCGTTGATATCTGCATGCCGTCACTGTATTTAGGCAAAGGGTGGCTTTAGTTAGGAGGATAGCCAGGTGATCTAGTTAGCAGGTGACTAGAATATCCAAGACCTCTCACTTTCTTTTTCAACTTTACTTTTCAGAGTCATGGCATGGTTGATCCTAACCTTGGTTTTCGTTTTAAAAATGGCCCTACATTGCTATTTCCTAAATTAATATTCCACATTTATCATTTCAACACGAGGTGCTGTGAGAGATCCTTCCTGCATATGTTCGTTATTAATGATGATTTTTGTGCACAGTTTCCATCTTCCCATCAATCTAATGTCCAACTGTCAAGGGTCTGTCATGGCTTCCAAATGTTTAACCCCATTTTTTTTTTTTTGTTTTTTGTTTTTTGTGGTGGTGTTTGGAACCAACTGATTTGGAGAAATTGTCCCTAAAGAAAATCAGGATGCTCCCATTTTATAATGGTGAAAGAATTAAAGTCTATAGACCAAAATATATAATAATTTTTGTCATTAAAGTATTTTTAGAAAGCAGAAGCAGGTTGTCTCTACCCAGGATAATGTTTGAATACTGAAAGTCTCCTTAAAAATTAATAATTAGTGGGGAGTGTGAAGGGGAGTGGGAGATACAGGCATAAGTCACAGCAATGAAAGGCACAACATAAGGAATATAGTCAATGATATTGTAGTAGTAGTGTTGTACAGTAGTGGATGGTAGCTACACTTGTCTTGAGTGTAGCTTAACGTATAAACTTGTTGGATCACTAAGTGGTACACCTGAAATTAATGTAATTTGTGTGTCAACTATACTCAAATAAAAAAAAATTAAAAATTAGTGGGTGGTGGGAGGAAAGGTTTCCCACTTGATCTGAGGAGAAAAACAACACAGACCATTCTTTTATAATGAAGCCCAATTATTCAATAAACAAACATTTATGAGGAAGTCTCTGTGCCTAGCATTTAGAAGGCTATCAGAATGTTTCATTTCCTCAATGTTCCTGCCATTTCTCCAACAGAGAAAAAAAATATCAGAAGTAACTTGATGGAGAATGTGGGTTGAATGATGTTACAGTCAAGACATGAGTTCCCGGGGCGCCTGGGTGGCTCAGTGGGTTAAAGCCTCTGCCTTCGGCTCAGGTCACGATCTCAGGGTCCTGGGATCAAGCCCTGCATTGGGCTCTCTGCTCAGCGGGGAGCCTGCTTCTCCCTCTCTCTCTGTCTGCCTCTCTGCCTACTTGTGATCTCTCCTCTCTCTGTCAAATAAATAAATAAAATCTTAAAAAAAAAAAAAAAGACATGAGCTCCCCATCCACCCTCCAAGTAAATATAAAGTGGAGATGGGGATGCCTGGGTAGCTTAGTCAGTTAAGTGTCAGACTCTTGATTTCAATTCAGGTTGTGATCTCAGAGTCCTTTGATTGGGTCCCACATAGGGTCCTGTGCTTTGCAGGGAGTCTTTTGTCCCTCCCCTTCCCCCTCTATCCCTCTCCTTGCTCACGCATGTGCTCATTTGCTCACTCCCTAAAAAACAAATAAAATCTTTAAAAAAAAGCAGATATAAACCTAATTTGTCCTATTCCCCCCCCCCGCCGATGGTTCATATCATGAACACTTATTGGATAGTCCCCGTGAAGCATAAAATCTGATATGTTCTGGGATAATTGGGTGGAATTATACAAATATGGATGATACAAAGTCCTTGCCCTCAAAGTGTATATAAGTTAATAGAGGCGAATAAGCATTGATCTGCAAAATATTGAATAGTCAGCTGTAAAAATTTCTACTAATTTTTAACAGTATAGTGTGCAGAATTTGGCAGTGGTCCAGGGGTTTCATCCAAATGGAATAGGGAAGCTGGGAAGTGAGGGGAAAGAAAGATCAAAGACTGGAAAAATTTATGGATCATTCAAGGAGTATGTGTTCATAGGTAAGTTGGAAAAATTTATGGATCATTCAAGAAGTATGTGTTCATAGGTGAGTTTATTATCTCAATTTGGATGGTGTTAATCACCAGAACATCCAGATATCTTATTGGTGATTATATTTGTGTATTGTGGTTACCCCTGCCTTCACTTTTCTTCCACTAGTTCCCTATATCCACTGGTGTCTGGTGCGTAGCATATTCTGCCTTCAGTAGACAGTGCTCTTTTTCACAGCAACAGTGATGACAACAAGAAGGCTCAAGATGCTCTGTGAATCAAAAAAGGGGGAGCTGGACCACCAGAGAAGCAGAATGGGAGTGTCATCAAGGAGTGATCAAGCAGCAGGGTGGGAGAGTCATCAAGGAAGGAGCTCTGGCCCAAGAGCCAGCTCTCCCCTTGTAATGATGCTCTTTCCTCCATATCGTCTCCATCAGCCCTTCAACATGTTTCTATATTAAAGTCTGCACAGACAATACGACTTCAAATGTGCAATAACGTGCTTTCCATTTCCCTGATACGATGTGTTCTGTGTGTTCAATTTTCTGGAATGAATTTAAGTTGAAGCTTTTATTAGCTGTTTTATAGAAATCCTTAGTGGACCTTATAGCTGTTATTTCTGTGCAACAAATAGATGAACACACAGAAGAGAGCAGAGCTCACAAGAAGTCATTTCAACGGGAGTGGAATAAAGCAGGAGGCTGGTTCATTCAACGACATCATTTAACTTGCTTGTATTTAATAAAAGTGCATGTGAGTGTGTGTGTGTGTGTGTGTGTGAGTGTGTGTGTGTGTGTGTGTGTGTGTGTGTGAAAGCATGCATACATTTGACCATGAGAAGCGGAGGTTGTCAGTGTGTAATTAAGTTATGGTACTAGGACATATCTGCCGTATTAGTTTGCTAGTGCTGCCATAACAAAGTAGCACTGAATGGGTGCTTTAAAAACAACAGAAATTTATGTCAACTATGCTTCCAGTAAAAATTCTTTAAAAATATATTTTAAAAACCTCAAACCCAGAAATTTATTCTCTCACAGTTCTGAAGTCTACAAGTTCAGAATCTAGATGTCAAGAGACCCATGCTGACAGCTCTAGGGGATAATCTTTTCTTGCCTCCTCCAGGTTTGGGCATTTTCTAGCAATCCTTAGCATTCCTTGGCTTGTACTGCATCACTCCAGCCACATGGCTTTATCTCCCTGCACATCGTCACATTGTCTTCCCCCTATGTGACTATCCCTCTGTCCCAATTTCCCTTTTTAGAACAACAGTCAGATTAGATTAGGGTCCATTCTAATGAACTCATTTCTACTCAGTTACCTTTCTAAAGATCATTATTCCAAATAAGGCCACATTCTGAGCTGATGGTAGGACTTCAGCATGTCTTCTTTGGGGGACACAATTCGCCCCATAATGCTTGCATATTGCTGCTTTAAAAAGAAGTCTAGTCCAGAGATTAACTCCCAGTTTTGCTGGTTTTACCATTCCCTATAATATAATTTCAGTGACTTCCTGCCTGAAAAAAGGGGGGGATAATAATAATCCCTACCTTGCAAAGATATTGTGAGGGTTACATGCAATAATCCATGGAAAGTGCTTCCTGTGCAATTCTAGCCTTTAGAGAGTCTTTCATTTGTGATAATTACTAATGTCATTGTTATTATTTACTGACAGCACTATATTTAGTGTTTGACTAATTTTTACATTTTTTAAGGTATTAATTCTCAAAAGTATAAATGATTCTAGTCACTTTCTCTTAGAAATCATTTCTCTTGGAATCATTAGCAAAAGACAAAAAGTGGTTTCTCAAGAATTTTTATGATTAAAATCACAAATCCCTCTGCTAGTTTGAGAAAATCTTAATATATGGTTAAAAATTACCTTGCTTCCAATGTCCACCCTACTTAACTTATATAATTAGGTGTTAAACAAAAATTGACTGAAGAATGGATTGTCTAACCAATAAACAATGCAGAAGTTTCTATGTCCTGTACAGTATTATTCTTGACCTAAGGTATACCATTTTGGATTTCTATACTCAAAATCCTCATGGCCCCTATTTTTTCTTCTTTAAAATGATGATGATGGGGTGCCTGGGTGGCTCAGTGGGTTAAAGCCTCTGCCTTTGTCTCAGGTCATGATCTCAGGGTCCTGGGATGGAGCCCCGTATTGGGCTCTCTGCTCAGCAGGGAGCCTGCTTCCCCCTTTCTCTCTGCCTGCCTCTTTGCCTACTTGTGATCTCTCTCTCCCTCTCTGTCAAATAAATAAATAAAAAATCTTTAAAAAATAAAATGATGGTGATGATTATGATGATCATAATTATTACTATTATTATTATCTTACAAGATAATTAATGATATTCATGATAATGAAAATGCTTACAAGGCTCTAAACGTAACACCTAGTTGTCTATAAACTAACTGCCAAAGAAAGATACCTCCTGGAGTAGAAGTATATCATAAGCAGGGCAGAAAAGAAGTAAAAGGGAGAGGAGAAAAAAGACATATATATATACAGGACATTTTACATTTCAAACACAGTGCTTATGTGGGGCTATGAAATATGTGCTTATTTAGTCTTCATAACAAATGCTGGGTGTTTTGATTACTAACATCTGGCCCCTAGGAAAAGCGAAGCACAGAGAAGGGAAAACCACTGAAGGTTACATGTTGATCCATAGAGACTTGAGTTCTGACTACCTTTTTCACGATGGAAGACTGAGCACAAACGTACTTAAGTTTTTCACTTTCCTGATGTTCCAAATGCAAATTAAAGGTACAATAGATACCATTTCTTTTTTTTTTTTTTTACATATTGTTTGGCAAAATAAAAGCATTTTCTTAGACTGTAGGTAAATATATATGTTTAGATGTACAGTTTAGTAATCTCTATTAGAATTAAAATATGCAAGCTGTTTGTTCCAACAATCTTACCTTTAAGAGTATCTATTTTAAAAATAATATTTATGAGTACATATTAATTTATTTTATCACAACAAATTTAAGTTCATCTGACTCAGTTGTCTCTATTTTCCCTCTAAATCATGCTGTTTCGTTATCCTTTTCATTATCGTCTCCCCTGTGTCTCTCTATAATTCCAGTAGATGAACCAATTGAGCTTAATAGTGAACCAATTATAATATACCTTTCTCCATTTTTAAAAAAGATTTATTTATTTATTTGAGAGAGAGAGAGAGAGAGAGGATGTAGGGTGGAGGAACAGAGGGAGAGAGAGAGAATCTCAAGCAGACTCCACAACGAATGTGGAGCCCAGTGCAGGGATCGATCCCACGACCCTGAGGTCATGACCTGAGCCAAAACCAAGAATAACACACGTAACTGACTGAGCCACCCAGTTGCCCCATAACTTCTCCTATTTTTTTTAAAGATTTTATTTATTTATTTGACAGAAAGATAGAGATCACAAGTAGGCAGAGAGGCAGGCAGAGAGAGAGAGGGGGAAGCAGGTTCCCTGCTGAGCTGAGAACCTGATGCGGGGCTCCATCCCAGGACCCTGAGATCATGACCTGAGCCGAAGGCAGAGGTTTTAACCCACTGAGCCACCCAGGTGCCCCACTTCTATTTTTATCAAAAAAGAAAAACCTTACTGATTATTCAGGGTTTTTGTAAATTTAATTATCCCTTCAGGTCCTTTTATCTACCTGAGACAATAATGTAGTTTTCTCCTAACTTAACTACACTTTCTTTGAACCCTTGGTCTCGTGGATTCTCAAATTTGGGTTGACAGATTTAGAAAATAAAAATAGAGGATGCCCAATTGAATTTGAATTTCAGACTACTAATAAGTAATTTTTAGTGCATGTTCCTTGCATTATTTGTGACATATATTTTAAACATTTATTTGTTATTTATTTGAAATTCAAATTTAACCAGGTATCCTGTGTTTTATCTGGAAACTTTTGGGCCACCTGGGTGGCTCACTCTGTTAAGCATCTGCCTTCGGCTCACATCATGATCTCAGGTCCTGGGATCAAGCCCCACATCAGGCTCCCTGCTCAGTGGGGAGTCTGCTTCTCCCTCTCCCTCTGCCTCTGCCCCTGACTTGTGCTCTCTCTCTTTCTCAAATAAATAAATAAAATCATAAAAAAAAACCTTTCTCAAATATATCAGGGTTTGTGGTGTCAGTGGTAATGATTGCTTCATCCAGAAATATCAGCAAAAAACAAACTTAGGTATGTCACTCTTTGAAAATCCCTACCTTTTATTCAACTAAAAGGTCATATTATTTCTCAGTTCTCTAAAGAGATCACAAACTACAGAATACATCTGAAGTCTCATTGTATCCTATCCTTGAAGTCCCCCATGAGGTGGTTGGGAAGAAGTTGTCTATATTTATCTATAGAGATGGAGTGAGCGGTATTATTGGGTGCTTCACTCTTTGTTGTGTGTGCGCTTGATAGGCTGAAAGTCTAAGTCTCGGTTTGGTCTTCTGCCTTCTGCATTAAAACTCTACTTTCCTGGAGGAAACTCAAATCCTTGTGGAAGAAGCACACTCACACTTCATAAATAAAGGTGCATTGTGAAGGTTTTTTGGTTGCACTCAACAACCAACTCTATCTTACATACAAGGTGATTTATTAAAAGGTTACTGAGTATTCATGGAACTGACAGACCAGACTTGGGAATGGAAAGCATCCAGTGACTCTCAAAACATAAAGAACTGGGAATCAGGCGGCATTGCAACATCTTGTAGCTAAAATATCCCAGTTGGGTGCCACAACCATGCCACCTCTGCCTGCCCTGTGGATGACTCTGAGCCTTGCGCCTTGTATCAGGAAGTCAGGATTCAAATGCTCCCAGAGAACTGCCCATTAACCAATATTAGGTCGTATTCTCACTCTCAACGTGTACTTGGAAGAGGAGTGAAAAGTTCTGAACTTGTCAGCTTCTGAACCTCAAATTGTCATCTCCTATGTTTATATAGCATATGTGAGAGCACTCTGCAATAGAAATCCGAGCAGGAAAAATGGATGCTTGGTGGCAAAAAACTCAACAGTTAGCCACTAACTATTGAAGCATATAAGTTCCCTCACTTGATTTCCAATTTTCTTATCAACCAGAAGTAACCCCGTGCAGACAGAGGAAGCAATCACAACCTTGAGAAAATGAGCACTATATCTAGCCCCAAGAAGTCATCCTTAACATTAGAAGTCATTCTCTTTGTGAGGATTCTTCCATATAGCTGGCTTATTCGTTGCCTTAAAATACTTAACCTCCCTTCCATCTCCTCGCTAAAAGCACCATTTCAACAACTGGCGGCTGTAGCTCTTCAAAACTTGTGTGTGTTATCTCAGTCTGAGCTTTTCTGAGTAACAGCTTTCTGCCTTTTTGCTACAAATGTATAACCACAATCACCTAGATGAGGAGTTTGTAACTTAGAATGTGTGAGTAGGTTATAAAGAGTCAGAAAAATCCCCGTAATTTATTGCAATTTTTCAATAAGATTTTGAGTGCATATTTCTGTAGAAAGGATTCACAGTTCTAAAAATGTATATTCTCAAAGGGTCTATTAAGGAAAACAAGGTTCAATGACATAAATGAAACCAGGAATATTAAATGCCTTTGCCAGTTTCGAATAACTTGTTAGTAACAGAATCAAGGCACCCAGTTCCCAACATAGTTCAAGAAATCATTTGAGTTGTATACCAGTTATGCGTGTGTTTTTAAAGGCAAAAGACAAGGTACATCTTTCTTATTAAATATGCTCTTCATTCTGGCAGTCCCAAAATGACACCCTTAGCTTGACCTCACTCTCCGTGTTCTGGTGATCCTGACAGAGAACCAACTGGCCCAGCAGATAACTGGGGCCAACCATTCCTGAATACTTGTATTCTACATGGAGAGAATCTCATATATCTCCTTTCTAACAGGTTCATAGAAGGTTTCCTGAAATGCTTCAAGGATTTAATGACTTTTATCTTTTGAAAAACTTACAGATTTAAAACATTACTCAAAATATATCTTGAAGTATAATTAACAGTGACTTTAACAAGGATTCTCTAGAAAATAGAACCGGAAGCAAGGATTAATAAGATAATGCTTATTAGGGGAATGAAAACTCAGGGCGGTGGGGTTTAAAAGGAAAGGAAGGGAGCAAAAGAAAGATGTCAAGTAATGCCAAGTGATGTGTTGGCAAGTTGGCTACCACTTTGTGACAAACCATGAAGAGATATAGCAGTTCCATCAGCAGATCACTTGCTGTCAGATGGAACTTCTCCAATTAGGCTGCATGTGCAAATCATGGGATAGTCTATGGGAGAGAGAAAGTGAGGGAATGTATTGGCTCAGATCTGTCCTATCTCCTGTTTCTCATGGATCAAAGTTGCCCCATGGGGAGTCACTGCCCCGCACTGCCATCTGTCCCCCTCAGATACCAGATGTATGCTCTATAATGAAGCTTTTTTTTAGGTGTAGAAGTAATAGGGTTAGAAGGGACCAAATTTGTGGTGTTGGCCGAGTCTTGGCCATGCAACCCAGGCCAATAGGAGACCATGGCACTCTCCTGGCAAGACTGGAAGACTCATCTAGGCAGAGAAGTGGCAGAATAAGTCCAGAAGGTGGTCAGAGCCAAGGGAATCTGAGGAGGTGCACATGATTTGTGTTTTATACAAGCAGAGTTTGAAGGTTTATGTCAGCCCTGAACTGCCCGTGGGATGTTGGGAAAAGTATATATTCTCTCTGGGTCTCAGAATCATCTCAGAATGATTGAAGTCTAAGTTTCTATGATTGCATACAGCAACAGTGAAATACTTTGAATTTTGGATTTATTTCCCCACAATAAACAAGTTCCAGGGTGGATCTGGGGGCAATATCCATTCACATCTCTGTAGGATTAGACATTTATCTTTAATCCTGAATATCTTCCAGGTCATTATTAATGGGATGTTTTCAAACTTTGATATGTAGTAAGGCAGAAAAAAACACTAACACAACCAGAACAGTTGAAAACAGTTGAATACGGCTGTTTCTTTGGTTCTGGAAAAATTATGTAATAGAATATTCAGTTCATCAGAATATTATGATTAAGCTAATTAATTAAAATTATTAATTTTTAGAGTAAGCACATTGCAATCATGCACTGTTGAATAGATTTTTGATGTGTAGACAGAAATCAGTCTCACTGTGACTTGATATAATACATCCATACCAAAGAGGACTTCAGGCCTGAGATGGCTGATCTTTACAAAGGTGATTGTTCTTATCTTCTGGTTTTGTTAGATACACATTTATTGCAAATGCAAACCAGGAAAGTCACTTAAGAAAGGGTCTTCTATGTTAAATGGCCTATATCCCTCTCATGGAGGAAGTAGTTTAAAGTGAAATATAGGTCAAAGGGAGCACCTATTTTCTTTCTTTCTTTTCTTTTTCTTTTTTAAGATTTATTTATTTATTTGAGGGAGAGAGAGAGGCAAGCATGTGAGCAGGGACAGGGGTAGAGGGAGAGAGAGAAAGAGTGTCAAGCAGATTCCTCACTGAGCAAGCCAATGTGGGACTGGATCCCATGGCCCTGAGATCATGATGTGGGTCAAAACCAAGAGTCAGACACTTAAGCAGGAGTGCCTGTTTTCAATAGAATCTTGTACATAACTGATTTCTCATGAATTTGGGGATCACAGCCTGTGGAACTGTGTTACTTCTGTTTTTTACTTTCCCATTGGTAGCCTCTTTTTCACAGACATGTTTCCCTTTAATTGGGCTTCATCTGTTGCTATATGCCTGTCAGGTCTCAAATGTTGTCCCATAATTCTTAGATACCGATTAAATGGTAACCAATTCATCATTATCTCGGAAGCAATTTAAAGCCTTACAAGTTGGATTTTTGTTCACATAGACCTGGGGGAAGGGAGTTGTTTATGATGAAGGGCCTCCCTCAGAGAAGCAGTACAATGCTATGGTAAAGGGCGTAGACCCTGGAGTCAGAGGAATTCCAATTCATTCATTCACTCATTTATTCAACAAGTATTTATTGAGTTGCTACTATATTATAGGCACTGTTCTAGATACTGGTATGTAACAGAAGAAAAAGACAAAAAAAATGCCCTATGTATTTACCATTTGAATAAGGAAGTTAGCAAAAACAAGATAAATGAATAAATTTTACAGTATATTAGATTGTGTTAAGTGCTAAGGAGAAAAAAAAGTAAAAGAGAGGTAGGTTGAAATTTTAGGGAAGCTTGGGGGACATCTCACTTAGGAGGTATTTGATAGGAGGAGACACATCTTTTATGTTGTCTAAAGTTTGTATAGTATTTTTCCAAATTTTACAATTATATATCTCCATGAGAACTCTTTCTTGGGGCCTCCACCAACTTTTAAGAGGGGGATCCTAAGCTTTATTGCCTTCATGGTAAATGCATTCCTGCATCTGACACTTATGGCCTGGATGATTTTGGCCAAGCAACTTAATCTAGGAAGTTTTCCCAATTGTGAAACGGAGATAATAGAAGTATTGGTCTACTTTATTGGAGTGTTATAAGGCTCAGACAAGATAATGCACATAAAGCATTTATTACTGTGTTAAGCACACGATCAATGCCAAATTCCTAAAATCTTAAACATATTATGTGTTCTCTTAGTTTTGCTCACTTGCTTATTTTATTTACATGTCAAGGTTATTTGAGTTCCCCATCATTTTTTTTTTTAAAAGCAACATTCTGGTTAGATTAAAACATCCTGGTATAGCTGAGCTTTTTATCACTCTCAAGGCTGGGAAGGAGGCATGAAATGACATGAATTGGACACTTACTTTTCCTAAGTATTTTATATGTATTTATTTATTTAAACTCCTAACAAGCTATGAGCATGTGAGGTATAGATTATTAGACTCATCTTTTATATAGAGACATAGAAGAAGCTCAGATAGATTAAGTAAATTATCCAAAGTCACTCAGCTTATAGGGACAAACTGGGATGCAGTCACAGATACCGTACTTAAAACTTTATGCTTCCATGAAGTCTGAATGAATAAAGATCGTCTGTAGAAATGAATTATTCATAAAATGAAGGTAGTATTCTTATCACTGAGTCTTGACCTTAAGAAAATTAATTACCAACACAAGGCATGATATTTACATATTTGTACCTGGCCCATTAAGGACTCAGGAGCAGAGGAAATTGGAAAAGATAAGACAGGAGCTGAATTTGATTTTCAGCCTGAATTACTGTTAGTAGGTTTAATAAGTGCAAACTAGCTAAGAGCACTTGCTGAAGAACACTTATGAAAGAAAGCCATATAATGCCACCCAGGGCTCTTTACTAAATCGCTATGCTCTCCTAGAGTCTACTCATCAAGTCTGACAGATTTCCCCCAAGGCAGTTGCCTGCAGCCCTGGTGACAATACTCTACTCACAAGATCTGCTTGTCCATTGCAAAAAGCCCTCTTAAGCAGCTGGTCCAATTCTCTTAATCCCCACTAGGGATCCATCTGTTCTTTAATCATTAATGCTAGCCTTATCCTATGGGAGCCACTAGAGCTGACAGTGACCTTGTTGAGTATATCTGGTCCTGATCTAACTAATATGGTAATTAGGCTTGACGTGGAAAGTTGCTCTACTGAAGTTGAGCTGGAGAACACAGGTACAAAATAAGCATTTCTGACATGGACACTATGACCACATACTTGCTTGGCAAAGATGCCAGCTCACTTGAGGGCCAACGTTTAAGAGAGAATTTGGCTGAGTTTTTGGGAGGTGCAGGGTGGTGGCTGGCAATTACTGAGATTTTGTTTTTTTAAACTAAATACAAATACAAAGATTTTGTTCAAGAAGATTACAAAAAAAAAGTTAGCTTTTTAAAACTCAACTCTTCCCATAATTTGTCTTGATGACCTCTTATGTCTCAAACCCCCACAGCTAACCTAGAACCTGATATAAATGAACTAAAACAAACTCAACAGTGTGGGATAAAATTGGAAAGACCATGAGCTCTATCAGCAAATGTCCATGTACTGTGGTAGATGGAAGAGGTCATTTATAAAAACTATTTTTAAATAAAGAGACAAAATTAGAACTATTCAATATATTGCCAGCAAGAAGATGTGAAAATTGTGATTTCCCTAGTCAAAAGAGGGAGAAAAAAACAAATCTTAAAGGTAAACTACAGGCTTTGTAAAGAAGATCTACATATATCAAGATTGTCATGGTTTATCATCATATTAAAACATAACAAATCATTTATGTTAATAACAATCATTGTGAATCATTAGTAAGAACTTTGAATATAGGTTCAAGTTTATGAAGATGAGAAAATGATATATTGTATGTAAAAATATTTCAGTAAAAAAAACAAAACAGGGAATGCCATTGCTCATTAGTAAACATGTCGTGGTCACTCAAAGAATCCATTTTCCCCACAGAAAGTGTAGATCCACCTGTAATGAGCATAAACTGTGGAGTCAGCATGTAGGGGCATGAATCCCAGCTCACAGAGCTATGGGTATTGAGTAATAGTGGACATTATTACTGTTTTTACTACCTTTGAGTGACTTATGCATTTATATAACTAGGAATTGCCCATTTATAAAGGTGGGGGCTAGAGGAGTTTACCTAGGAAAAGAGATAATCACACTAAACAAAAGAAGGGCAAATGATGTGTGCTTTAGTTTTATCAATTATAAAATGGGAACAAAAATGCCCTTGTTGTAATGATCAAACAGGTGGTATGGTGAAGGCATGGCCTGCTAATTCCTTTCTTCTCCTTATTTCCTCTATTGCTCTGGCTATTGGGATTATTTAGTCCAAATCCTGACTCTTAGGCAGATGATGGCAGTGATCTCTCCCTTTCAGTCTAGTGATCACAGCATGGCATACCCTGACCCGTTTTCATGATTCTACTGGAACAGCTTTTTTTATTATCTTTTTCAGGGGGAGAGGCAAGGGCTTTGCTTTGTTTGTTTGTTTTCATGCAATATCCCACCACCTGTGTTGATCCACAGCTGTCAGCTAATCAATTCTAGATTCTACTCCTTTGCCCTGACAGGTCTTTTGGATAAAGGACATGCTTAGAAAATTAATGACAGATACATAAGTATTTGAATTGGGGAAAATTAGACTGCCATTCACCATTTAAAGAGAAACTGATCTGGCAGTAGAGCATGGTTGAGAGGTTGGGATACAGGCCAGTTAACTAAAATTTAATTCAGAAAATGATCAATTTATAAAGTGACCAATTAACCAAATTAGAGGTGTTCTCCAGTGTTTGATTTCATTGGGGTTTTGCTGCTGCCAGGGCTTCTTTCAGACTAGCATGTTCGTCTTTTCCAATGTCCATAATTTTATTTGGGAATGGATGAGCTAACTCTTAAAGGCTGTCTACTCTCTTACACCGTGCCCCAAAACTGTGTCTCTGTACTAGTCCTAAACACATACCTCTTTTGAGTTTTTGGCCAACTGATCATACATTGAGCTAGTATTTGCCAAACTGGCTCTCAGTGAATTAGGTTTTGATGAATTGGTGAAGATCCAAGATTTGAATTTGACATCAACTTCTGGGTTCTGTTCTTTTTTGCCCACTTGCCAGCTTGGTAACCTTGGCAAGTAAACATTCCTGACCTTCAATCTTCACATCCATAAAATAGAAATGATGAAAATATCTTTACATAAGGTTGTGTGGGTCAATAAAGTAATGCACACAATGTGTTGAGCATAGTGAAATACATAGTAAGGGCTAAAACACTGTAAATTATTATCTGGTAAGTTTCAGATCACGATGCTCTGCTCTTTGCTCCTACTATTGGGAACAAAGAAGGGCATGGGTTAGGCTTGGTTTTGTGTGTGTGCGTGTGTGTGTGTGTGTGTGTGTGTGTGTGTGTGCCTGTTATGGGCAAGGTACTGTGTTAAGAGTTACAAGTATGTTACCTCACTTGGTTTTTATAAGAATACTTAGCATAATACACCAACAAAAATAAGAAAGTTCAGTCTAGGTCTACAAAATTGGTCAACTTTTCACAGATAATTCACGGAGGAGCTAGGATTAGAACGCATGTCTATCTAACTCCAAAGTTCCATTAATACAATATGTTCTGACTACTACGTAGCAGCTTATTTGTTTATTTGTTTTTAGTCAGTAAACCTGCCCCCTGCCTCCTATCAATCATCTTTGATTTTTAAGACACTGATGCCAGGCACCTGGGTGGCTCATAAGTTAAGTGTCTGCTTTCGGCTCAGGTCATGATCTAGGGGGAGGAGTATCCTGGAATGGAGCCCCAGGGGTGTCCTGGGATCAAACCCTGCAAGTGTTGGGCTCCCTGCTCAGTAGGGAGTCTGCTTCTCCCTCTCCCCTCCCCCTGCTCATGTGCACTCTCTCTCTCTCAAATAAATAAATGAATAAATAAATAAATAAATAAAATAAAACACTGATGCTTATTAACCACATCACAATTTCTTAAATTTAATAAGTGATGTGACTATTTAATGCTCTTACTACTTCCTTCTTTACAATTTTTGAAAATGTGTTATTAATATGATAGTGCTTTGGGGTTAAGGAAATACTGGGAAAAAGGTATCAGTCATAGATTAATATGTGCATGTTGAAAGGAAAGTGCATGGGCGGGGGATATACTATTATAACAGAGACGACTGGAAAGATGATGATGTTGGCATCACCTGTTTGTAGGGGGTGGTCATTGATAGTTCGTGGGGCCCTTTCACATACATTTATCTAATTAAATCCTTTGAGGATGAAAGAGGAGAATTATTAGCCTCACTTTAGAGATGAGCAAACTACATCTCCAAGAGGTTAAGTGATTTAACCAAGGTCATATATTCATTTAGTACATTATAGAGCTGAGAACAGAGCTTAGATCTTCCCAGGGCGATTTTGTAACACTGGAAATAAATGAGATTAAGTGCTAAGGAGAAAGACTGCTATTATAGGTGTCTCCCGATATCAGCCTCCCCTTTTCTCTTAAAGAGAGAACTTCCTTTGCCAAAGCACATGACCTTCTAGAATAGTAAAAATATTGTCCTGCCTCCCCTCGCCTGTGATCAGTTAGCTTCTGAGAGCCTTCCTTATAATGTAACTTATCTTCACCCCCTTGTTCCTCATTTCCCTGTCCCCTTCTATCCTTCCTGAAACAGGAATGTGATGATGATGGTAGCTCCATCTTGGGTCATGCCCTTGAAGATCACATAGTAGGGACGGTTAAAGAGAAAGCCTGAAAACATCCTGCGTTCCAGACAATTGATGAGACTCCACACAGACCCGGACCACTCACTTCTAAATTTCTCTATGAGAGAAAAACAAAAACAAAAACAAAACTACTTTCCTTCGCATTTACACTGCCATTATGTTGGAGACTCAAATGTAAGCAAACCCTATCCTAGGCAATTTGGCACCTGTTAGAGGTTTTTGTCCTGGAGGTAACAGAATACAAATCTGATGACCACAATGGCTAGACAAACAGAATCAAGACCAGATGGCTAACTTGACTCCCTTGGTAAAGAAGCACATTTAGACAGTTTACCAGATTCAGGAGTGCCTGAGAGCTGTCAAAACTGTGCCTTTTGAAAGCACTGTGGTCAAATGTTGGTAGGGTGGGTAGGTTTCTCACTTTGGGGGGATACTTGGAGATTCATAAAGACACACCCATATTGACCATCAGACCCTTTCTCCATAGGGTGCCATGGTTCTACCCATGCTGGATAGGAGAGCTATAGAGAAAATTAGGGAGGTTTGGGGTAAGATACTATTCATTGTTCACTAGTTTTTATTTCCTTCTTCCCCTGAGTTGCTTATCTCACTTAAACAGGGCTTTCATATGAGGCATACTGGACCCATAGGCTCTACAATAAACACTGTACTTAGCTTTGATTCCGTGGCTTCTCTGAAATAACTGAGCTGACTTAGTCATAGAATATGTATTCTCTGTCAGGAAATGTCACCTATCACCTACTTGCAGCAGTCACACAGCCATGCATATACACAGGAAGAATCTTTTTCTTGTAGTTGATAGTGTGCAAAACCATATCACACATAGGATCTCAGTCATTCCACATCTTTAGTCATTAATTTTTTTATTTTTATAAATTTTTAAATTTTAGAATAGTTTTAGATATATAGAAAATTTTTATAGTTCCCATATACCTCAGATGTAGTTTCCCCTATCATTATCACCATAACTGAGAATACATGAGAATACATACTGAACCTTATCATAATTAACAAACTACTCTTGACTTTTCTTAACTAAAGTCTGTATTTTATTCAAACTTTTCTAGTTTTTACTTACTGTCCTTTATCTGTTACAGAATCCCATCCAGGATACCACATTATATTTAATTATTGAGTCCCTTTAGGCTTCTCTTGGCTGTGACAATTTCTCAGACTATCTTTGTTTCTGATATCCTTAACAGTTTCGAGAGGTATGGTCAGATGTTTTACAGAATGTTCCTTCATCGGAATTTGTCTGATTTATTTTCATGATTAGGCTGGAATGATGGGTTTTGGGAAAGAAGACCATAGCAAGATGCCATTCTCTTCACATCATATCATGTGAACAGGATTTATCACTGATGATAATCACTGTATCACCTGGCTAAGCTAGCCCTTGCCACATTTCTCCATCACAAAGTTACTCAGACACTAATTTTTAATGATTAATTTTATAAATTCCTCAAATAAACTGAGGTACACTTATATAAATATGTGCAGCACAATAGGACAAAAGTAGGCAGGGCAAGTAGGTGGAATGAGAAAATGAGGACAAGGAAGTAAGAAGAAGCAAAGTAAGTGTACAGAAATGCCCACCAGAACATGCTGTACCATCACTAGAGATAGATTGCAAATTAGCTCTAAGCTTCTTTGGAGCCAAAGCACAGAAATGGAAATACGCTGTGTTAGGAGACTTGTTTTTGTTCATAAGTTTTGTCCTTGTGCTTGTCTGCCAAAATTTCTTATATCAGTCCTCTCAGAAGATAATATGATGTAGTGGTCCACATTTTAACATATTTCTATCATCTGTCTATCTATTATCTATCTATCTATCTATCTATCTATCTATCTATCTATCTATCATTTATCTATCTATCTATTATTTATTTAACTACCTATCTAAGTTCTTTCCTGTAATTTAAAGCTTTAATAACTAAGCAGCATTCAATATACAAATTGAGTCAACTCCTGTAGCTCTTTAAATTTGGCTTATCAAATGTGAAAATTTATAATGCTTTTATTAAATAGACTGCTTATGTTTCAGACAATGCACACCAATACCATTCTTTATAATGAGCTTTTGATAATTACTGAATGTCCAGAAGTTGAGGTTACGTTTTATAGCAAAAAAAAAAAAAAAAAAAAATCTAGAGTGAAGATATTTCTATGGCAATATGGAATTCTCAAAAGGAAGGCAGACCTTATACTGCCTTATGAAAAATAGTGACCCTCACTAAAACTCCTGGCCATGGGAATATTTTATAGATGGGGATACAATCTTAGAAGGGTACATTGATATACCCAGTGTTTGGTAGTCAATAAAAGGCAAGGCTAGGACTCAAAAATTGGTTGTCTTCAGAATTCTTATTTGGGGATATTTGTATACCAGATCAGGTCAGCAGATATTATCCTGCTAATTATTTAAGTGGTGAATATCTCAGCCAGAACAACTATATATCTTCATTTTAGGTTGCTTTCTAAAGGTAGCCTGGTTTCAGAGCCCATATTTTGAGTCAGATATAATTTGAATCTGTGACCCTCATTATTGACCATCCTCTCCACGGTACCCAGAATACTGGTTGGCCCAGAATGAGTACTCGGGACATTTATGTTTTATCATGGTCATTATTATTGCTATTTATACTGAAGGTGCTCAAAAACAGGTGTTGACTGACTATATTAATAGATGAATAACGAATGAACTAATGAGTGAATGAATGAATTCAAACTTTAACATTCCCCAGCTCTGATATTCAAGCAAGCGAAGATAATAGTACCTAATGATCCATTTGTGTGGAAGACCGTATGAGATCAGACATGAAGGCATATGGTACCTCAGTTAATATGTAATAAGGCTTGTAAGGACAAGAACAAACTAGCCAGTTCATCACATAAGCTTCAGGTAGTTGAGACATTATATTTCTTTCCCTCTATGATTTAATCCATCAGCTTTTAAAACATATATTTGGAAGGGCTAGAAAAAGAAACTGTAAGGGGCATTCCAATTTCAGAATTATTAAAACATGAAAAAAACCATGCTGGTTCAACACAAACAAGTATGGCATTTTTATTTATGAATTATTAAGTTGAAATTTTAAGGCTTATATGAGCTTAGATGTTACAAAGCAATTTTCTCAGGGACAAATTATCCTTGAACAAACAGACCTTGAGGTTTTATCTCTGAGGTGAAAAACTTAATTTCTGCTCTCCAGAGAAGTAGCAGTGCCCTTAAGACCTTGCACAGTCGTTAGCCCATCCCTGCCTACAGCATTCAGCACAAGAAGCACAGACATGGAGAGCCTCTGAAGCTTCTTATGATAATCACTCCCAAGGGCATATATGCACAACATGGTCTATTTGTGCTAAGCGTATGCAAAAGTCAGTGCCAAATCTGCAGTTTGTTTAATGATGGAATAAAGACCACTTAAATTAATGGACATTTGAAATCCATCCTTCCGATACAATTATTGGAGCAAGAGATGTTAATTATTCCCATTACTTTGCTCCAAACCTCCCAACAGGCTGCTCCTTTGACTCCTGAACGCAACAATCTGCTTTGTTCCTAAGTGAACTTAATTCATCAGGTGGGTCTGTTTCCAAGCTCTTAGTGCCTCACATACAACACTTCAATTAAATTGAGAAGAGTAATTACTTAAAGTGACAAATAGAAGAATGCTAATTAACTAAAAAGTTCATTTCAGGGCACTTAAACTAGAGCAGTGCAAAGTAAAGAGGTCATGATTAAATGTATTTGCTTGACTTGCTTTTGTAAAATACTGTTCTTCATTATAATAATGCCAAAAGAGCAAAAGTGTGTTGCATTAACAAAGAATTAATGACTCTTGGTTACTGAGGAGATCTGATTTCTGTGTTTTTTTTATTCACAAAGTATATAAGATTCACGATAGAGAATAAAGTTAATAATTTCAGATTTTCATCCTGTTATAAATATTTCAAGTATATCTTAATGTTACTAATGTTCAGGCTTGAAAATCAAGCTGACTATACTGAAAAATTCCCTAAAATCTAACTGATTAAAACTCAATTATATAAATATTTAGAAAATTTTCATTAAGGTTATATATATAGTTCATTTTCATTAAAGTTATTCTATATATATATAAAATATATATTTTCATTAAGATATATATTTTCATAAGGTTATATATATATGATATTTGATATGAATGTACAACCTTATGAATAAAGCTGCTATAAACATCTATGTGCAGGTTTTTGTGTGGATATAAATTTTCAAATTCTTTGAATAAATACTAAGGAGCACAGCTGCAGGGTGGTTTTTGGTAAGAGTACGTTTAGCTTAATGAGAAACCAGCATACTGCCTTCCAAAGTGATTGTATTTTGCATTTCCATCAGTGACATATGATAGTTCCTCTTGCTCCACGTACCTGCAGGCAATTGATGTTGTCTGCATTCTAGATTTTGGCCATTCTAATAGATGTGTAGTAGTATCTCATTGTTTTAATTTGCATTTACCTGATGACACATGATGTGGAACATTTTTTCATATGCTTATTTGGTGTCTGTATATCTTCTTTGGGGAAGTGTCTATTAAGGTCTTTGGTCCATTTTTAAATTATGTTTTCTTTTCTTATTCTTGAGTATTAAGTGGTTCTTTTACATATTGTATAACAGTTTTTTTTATCAGATATGTCCTTTGCATATACCTTCTCTCAGTCTATGATTGGTCTTCTCATTCTTTCGTCATTCTGTTTCACAGAATGAAATATATACATATATATATTTTAATTTGTACAGCTTAACAATGATTTCTGTCATGGATTGTGCCTTTGGTATTGTATCTAAAAGTCATCACCATACCCAAGGTCATCTAGGTTCTCTCCCACTTTATTTTCCAGGATTTTTATAGTTTTGCATTTTACATTTAAGTCTAAGGTCTATTTTGAGTTAAATTTTGTGAAAAGTGTAAGGTCTATGTCTAGATTAATTTTCTTTACATGAAGATGTTCAGTTATTCTGGCACCATTTGTGAAAAAGATTGTCATTGCTTATTGTATTGCCTTTGCTCTTTTGTCAAAGATCAGTTGACTATATTTATGTGGATCTATTTCTGGGCTCTCCATTCTATTCCACGGACTTATTTGTCTATCTTTTTGCCAATACTACACTGTCTTGATTATTGCAGCTAGGTGTAAGTCATGAAATCAAATAATGCCAGTCCACCAACTTTGTTCTCATTATTTTGGTTGTTTTTCTCCAATTGTTCTCCCATATTATTTTGGTTAATCTGCTCTTTTGCCTCTTCATATAAATTTTAGAATTTTAGAATATTTAGGATCATTTTTAGAATTTTTAGAATTTTGGAATCATTTTATTGATATTCACAAAATATCTGGGATTTTGATTGAGATTACACTGAATCTATAGATCAAGTTTGGAAGAATTGCAATCTTGAAAATATTGAATTTTCTTATCCATGAACATGGAATATCTCTCCATTTATTTGGTTCTTCTTTAACTTTTTCATCAGAGCTGTAATTTTCTTCATATATTTTGTTGTATATAGTTTGTTAGACTTATACCTAAGTTTTTCATCTTTTTTGGTGTTGATATAAATGATTTTGTGTTTTTAATTTCAAATTCCACTGGTTCATTGCTGATATAATTAGAAAGTGATTGACTTTTGTATATTAACCTTGTACCCTGCAACCTTACTATAATTGCTTATTAGTTCTGGGGAGGGGGGTTGTTGATTCTTTTTGATTTGCTATGTAGATAATCAGGTCATTTGTGAAGAAAGATAATTTTATTTCTTCCTTTCCAATCTGTATATCTTTTATTTCCTTCCCCTGTTTTATTTCATTAGCTAGAATTTTCAAGATGATGATGAAAAGGAGAGGTGAGAGAGGACATACTTGGCCATACCTGATCTAAATGAGAAAGCTTTGAGTTTTTCTCCATTAAGTATGATGTTAGCTGTAGGATTATTTGGTAGGTATTTGTTATTAGACTGAGGAAAGTCTTATCCATTATTAATTCACTGAGAGTTTTTATAATAAATGGGTGTCAAATATTTTTTCTGCACCTATTGATATGATCATGTGATTTTTCTTTTTGATCCTGCAGATGGAATGGATTATATTAATTGATTTTTTAATGTTGAACTGGCCTTATATACCTGATAAATCACACTTGGTCATGGTGTACAACTATTTTTTTAAGATTTTTTATTTAACTTTTTGAGGGAGAGAGACAGAGAGAGGGAGAGAGGATGCACGAGTGGGGGGAGGGGCAAACGGAGAAGCAGGCTTCCACATTGAGCAGGGAACCAGATTCAGGGCTTGATCCCAGCACCCTGAGATCATGATCTGTGCCAAAGTCAGATGCTCAACTGAGTGAATCACCCAGGCACCCCTTTAATTCTTTTTTTTTTAAATTTAAATTCAATTAGTCAACATATAGCGAACATCATTAGTTTCAGATGTAGAGTTCAGTAATTCATAATTATTTTTATACATTGTTGCTGTCCATTTGCTAATGTTTTGATGAGGATTTTTGCATTTATATTCATGAGACATATTGGTGTGTGGTTTTGTTTTCTTATAATGTCTTTATTCGGTTTTGTGGTTAAGGCAGTGCTGATGTCATAGAATGAGTTATGATGCATTCTCCTTGCTTCTACCCTCTAAAACAGATTGAAGAAAATTGGTGCAATTCCTTAAATGTTTGATATAATTCACAAGTGAATTTACCTAGGACTGATGCTTTATGTTGGGGAAATTATTAATTATTAATTCAATTTCATAAATAGATACGGACCTATTCATATCATCTATTTCTTTTCGTGGGAGTTTCAACAACTTGTGTCTTTCAAAGAATTGGTCCATTTCATCTAGCTTTTAAGTTCATGGGCATAGATTTGTTTATAGTATTTTTAAATTCTCTCTTCAATGTAGAATATAGAATCTGTAGTGATGTTCCCTGTTTCATTTTGGATATTAGTAATATGCTTTCTCTCTGTTGTTTTCTAAGTTAGCTTACCTAGTGGCTTACCAATTGTATTGATCTTTAAAAAAACACAGCTTCTGATTTTGTTGTTTTTTCTATTGAATCCCTGTTTTAAATTTCATTGATTTCTGCTCTAATTCTTGTTATTTCTCTTCTTCTTCTCCTTACTTTGGATTTAATTGACTATTCTTTTTCTAGTTTCCTAAGGTGGAAACTTACATTATTGATTAGATCTTTCTTCTTTTCTAATATTTCAATGTTATAATTTTCCCTTGAAGTACTGCTTTTGTTGTATCCCACAAATTTTTTTTTTAAAGATTTATTTATTTATTTGACAGACAGAGAGATCACAAGTAGGCAGAAAGGCAGGCAGAGAGAGATGGGGAAGCAGGCTCCCCGCTGAGCAGAGAGCCTGATGCGGGGCTCGATCCCAGGACCCTGAGATCATGACCTGAGCCTAAGGCAGAGGCTTTAACCTACTGAGCCACCCAGGCGCCCCAATATCCCACAAATTTTGATAAGTTTTGTTTTCATTTTCATTTACTTCAAAGTATTTTTAAAATTTCTCTTGAGATCTGTTCTTTTTCTCATGTGTTATTTAGAAATGTGTTATTTAATCTCCATGTATTTAGAGGTTTTTCCATTTTTCTTTCTGTTATTCATTTCTATATTCATTCTATTGCAATATATACTTTACTTTTAATTTATCATTTCTGACTATTCTGTTCTCCTGTCCACTTACTGATTTTCTCCACCTTATACATTTGGTTTTTTACTTTGCCCTAAAAATAAAACAATTGTGCACAAACATGTCCATAGAAAACAAGAGCCTCTCTTTAGCTTTGTACCCTTCCCTAGCTATCACACTATCTTTTTCTCTCCCTTCATAATCAAATATTTGTCTGACAGATTACACTTGGTGTCCACATTTACTCAATCCTGATCTGCCTGCAATGCTTTGCAATCACAATTGTAGCTGTACCACTTCATTTAAACCTCACAAAGTCAAGTAGTGACTCTCTAAATGACAAATTCAATAAACAATACTTAGTTTTCATCTCACATGGCTTTTACACAAACTTTGATTTTGTTTACTGTTCTTCAGATCTTGAAACTCTCTCTCCTTTGGTTTCTATAATGCTACTCTTTTCTAATTCACTTTTACCTCTTGCCACTTCTTCCTGCTTTCCTTCTTCTGATGGTCTTCTGCCGCACTTTAAATGGTGGTATTATCCAAGGTTTTATCTTGGGCTTTCTCCTCTCAAGACCTTACCTTGTATCTCTGGGTGATCTTGCCCTTTCCTCTAATTTTACAACTATTTTTACTTTGAAAAGAATTAAAATATAATCTATATAGCTGTAGGCCCAGTCTGTTTCTGAATGTCAGACTTTTACTTCTCTCTGTCTTCTACATCCCGTCTTTTCTTTGTGGTTATTTAAAAAATCTTTAAGAAAAGCACAGATTCCCCTCCCAAGCCCATTTTTCTTGAATCTTGAATCTGCTATGGGCTTATGACCCAGTCTGGATATATGACCTATTTCTTTTTCTTCAGACAAATGCAGGTAATATTTTTCTAATCACGAGTGGCAAAAATTGACAAAAGTAATAATTCTAATCACCTTCCATGTAAATAAAGGAACACAAAATAATTTCTAAAAAAAATTACTTCTGCTTAGACCAGAGTCAGAGAGTGGGATATCCCAGTAATTCTACCAACTGTATGGGTTTAACAATCTTCTCCTCTCATGCTTGCATAGTGCATCTTCATATTGAAAGTATAGCTTGCAGAAGGGATCAGAAGCTGTGGCTTTGCTGATCAAATTATGTGAATAGAAAGTCCTGCTTTGATGATTCCAAAGGAAAAAAAATAGTCAATTTTTTTTCAAGTTTTTATAGAATTTGGAGCTCTTACTCAGAGTGATAGGGCCCATTTGGGCATGGGTTAGGATGGGTGTGTTATGATTGATTCTCCAGTGGTTAGTGAATGGAAGGAGCTTGTTTTTAGCTAAGGAGTAGACTTCAGATGATCCCAGGAAGTGTGTAAAAATCTAAGACTTATTACTGGGAATGAGAAAAGTGAGAAAGATTTAGAACACATGCACACTCACAAAAGAGCCAGGCGTGTCAATCAATCATGACCCCCACTTTTCTGGGATCATACAGCTATGGAAATATTGGGAGACCAGACTTCATGTTAGTCAGGAGAGAGTTAGTGGAGAGAAGCCACCTATTCTGGTTCTAATTTTTTCCATTTGACAGTTTCTCATAACGAGAGGCTTGCTATGAAATGAAATCAATGGGTGTCTGCAAATCAAAACAAAAGATGCATGTGTAGGGAATTAGATTGCCCTCACTTACTGTCATTACATTTCTCACATTCGACACAGATGGATTTAACACATTATCTTCCACATCAATTTTCTTTTCCCAAATGGATCTCCTTCTTGAAAATCCAATTCTGTATCACCACCAGGTACCCATGCTGGAAGGCTAGAATTCAAACCCAACGTCTTTCTTTCCTTTATGCCCATATGCTGAGTCTCACTTCTAAATATCTCTTGAATTCATACTCTTTTCATCATTCTTACTACTTGAGTTATGATTCTTGTCATAGCTCTCTAGTGGACTATCTTCCTTCAGGCTACGCCTTCGATCAGTCCTGTAAGAGCCACCAGAATAATGATTTATATATTTAAGTACTATTATGGAGTTTCTGCTTTATTAAAAAGATTTTCATGGCCAAAAAGTAAAACAAAGCAAGGCAAATAATAAAACACTTGCCTGGACAATTTTAAATACTCTCCCATCTTAGGGTTCACAAATTCATAACCATATTGGGAACGAGGAAAACAATAACGTAGCTATAAGGTTATCATGGATTCCCCATAGTGTCTAGCTTCAGTCTGTACAGTCACATATATTTCTTTTCTTTTGGTTTTCCATACCAATCCAGAAACCTTATGGAATATTGGAATGTAATTCTATCCTCATCAGGTCACCAAACAAGAATCTATAATTCTTTATTTTTATTTTTT
>CM052896.1:112999500-113017695 GCA_028534135.1 Potos flavus | reverse complement strand
CTTCTATGCTTTCGTATAGGCCAGCTAATAGCATGGTAGTTATTATGTCTGCAATGTATTTTAAAACATTTTAACATGGAAAGTGTGATAAAATGTGTGTGTTGGTTTCAATCTACACCCTGAGGTTAGTCAGTTGTCCTTATGCAGCATTCATATCCCATAAAAGGGCCTCTCCCGTTTATCAGAATGGATGTACTCAGAAGCAGCTATTCTGATGGAGCTTCTTAGAATTCCTTTACTCAGTTTATTAAGAGAGGCTTTAATAATTAGTACAATGAATGCTGAGAGAGGCCACCTAACTGAAATTAGTGGTATTAAAAATATGTTGATTGTCAAAAATATCTTAGAGAAAATCCAGCTTTGCATGAACAGGGAAGGCATAAAATCTAGCAGACTTTTTACACTTAATCCTTAAAAATGGTCCTCTGGCCTTGACCCCTGAGTCCTGTGTCTTACCAAAGGTGTGGAGGGTTCTTTGTTGCCTGCTCTGAGAGCAGTTTAGCTTAATCTTGTATTGTGACTGTTACACAATTTTGGCAACTGTAAAGAGAAAAGAGACCTAAGATTCCACTGAGTCTGAAAAGAGATAGGTACACGTTATGTGGAGCGGTAACTAACCTGTAACTATCAACATCTACTAAGGTCCAAAGAGAGAAGCTTCAGAAGAATCCAAACCTGCCAACACATTGATCTTAGACTTCTGGACTCCAGAATTGTGAGAAAATACATTTCTGTAAGCCAACCAGTCTGTAGTACTTTGCTATGGCAGCCCTGGCAAACTAAAGCACAAGTCTTAGATCAAATGTTAATACACATATGTCACATATTAACTCAACATTTATCCACATGCACTAAAAAAAGTCAATTCATATGATCTGTTCTGTTGACTAAAGGTTGTCCCAACCCACTATCCAACTATTGCTTTGCAGGAAAGGTTTCCTGAAGCAGATGCCAAGAGCACAGTCATATTAGCTCAAAACTCCAGTTTATTGCTGGACACCAGATGGTTGAGGAATTTAGCCTAAGGTAGTATTTCTAAATGTGTAGGTTGCACTAGACTTGTATATCCTGATCATCAAGAGTGAGGAGTATTCCTAAATTATCTAGTCCAACTACCCTAAATGCATTTAATTCCACCAAAGAGAGGTCATTTCTAGTATTTATCATGTTGATTAATATGTCATTATTTTTAATACTTTTATTTTATTTTATTTTTTTATTTTTAATAGTTTTAGAAAGTCATCTATTTTGACAATCAGTAGAGTAGTCAGCCAAGTATCCGGTACTATAGGGATGTTTGTGGCGGTATAGGAATGTGTCTTTTCTGGAAGAAAGTGAGCTGCCTTCCAGACCGTGCACTCATGTGTTGGCTGATCATTTCTCAAATGCACTTTTTTGGATAGCACTTGGGCATTATATTAACTTAAGCAACACTGCACATGCTTATCCCAACACATGGACTGGTGTATTCTAAAGCAAATGGCAAGTATCATGGTCTCAAGTCTCCCTAGCAAGCAAGAAACGAAGTTGGGATTTGAACTCAGGAGGTCAGGCTGTGCTCCAAACCATTGGCACATTAAGCATTTGTTATGGACGATAATTCACAACAGATGCAGCAAGTTGCAAACATTATTTGATGTACCCCTACAAGAAAATCGTGAGAGCGGTCTTCTAGATGGAGGCTCGGAGAGTATTTTTTCCCTGAGAGTAGATACTATTGAACGTGAAGAGGCAAGGTCATCTTGCTTGCAATTAGGGCAGTTCCACAGGAACTTCTGCTCCGTCATTGCCATCTTGAAGCCCTTAATAATTTTCTATCTGAAGTTCTATTTTGTAAGTTTAGTCTGATAGGACAATGCAGGGGGCTTGGAGCCTGCGTTCATGTGTGATCCCCCATCGTGCCTCCTTCTCATTTCTCCAGGACTGGTTCTCAGTTTTCTGCTTCCCTGTTCCCACCCAATAGCCAGTGTGGTCTTGGACCCTAGCAGGGCTCTGGGTGTAGGTACTGGGGAGGGTCAGGATTGGCTGTGTGTCATTAGTGCTAAACTGTGGAGCTGAGATATTTGTAAGACTCTGGCAGTGGGTTCACCAGAGGCGTGCAGCTTAAAAGAGATCTACCCCATCAGATCTATTAAAGAATGAAAAACACCTTGACAGGTGCAGTGAGAGAGACGACAAAAGAAAGGGACAAGCTTTTTTTCCTGTGTTTTGATCAAAGGATGAAAACATTTTTATTTTTCTTCTGCACTGGGTCCTGAAAATTATGTAGCCAGTCCTGTGAAGAGGAAAAAAAAAATCAGGTCTTCTGAAAACAAGGTCAATATTTTCTCCGATATCTTATGCTGTAAAATTGTCCAACAAAGAGAGATACAGATATACTATGCACTTATGTCCTATCACTCCATTTCCTTTTCCAAAAGGAAACAAAACAAAACAGGGTAGACCAGAGCAGGCTGCAAGGTTAATGTTGAAATAGAACATCTAGGCAAGAGAATGAGCTTCAGGGCAAGGGAAATGCTTGGTGGTTGTCAGCAGAACTAATACACTTTGAAAGGTTTTAAAATGTGATAAAAACGTAAAAAAATATTTTGAAATTAGGGCCAGAATAAACTTTTGTTAGAAATTAACTAAATTAAATATGGGAAGAAGGAGGGTCGGTGGTTTAGAGTCATTTTTGTTCATTAATTTAATATGGAATTGTGGAAACTCTATGATATGGAGTTATAAAAAGACTTGCTTTTATAAGTAAGTCCGAGTCTTACTTGGACTCTGAAGGATTCAATGAGAAAAGAGCATAACTGGAATTAAGATATCATCTGTATCTAGTAACTTCTGTGCACTGTAAACAGCAGAAGCTAATGGTGGATGGCAGGTCCATTCATTCAACAAAAACTAATTATTTTGGGCCAGTCCTTTTCTAACTAATCACACTGACAAGGGGGAAAACACACACATTTTGCTCTGCGACTTTGCATGGAGGGTAGTCTCACCCATGCAGTGAGACTCCAGACTCCAGTCTCAGAAATAAAGAATTAAAATTCAAGAGCTGAGATGGAGACACACTGCTCGCTGGAGAAATAAAGGAAAGAATGGCCAGCAGTGTTTGAGGATAGTGAGTTGGCAGGTTAAGGAGCAACCAGATCTTTAAGCAGCTGGAGGCTGCAGGTGCTTGAGAGGAACAATGAGCACGAGATAGAGAAGCAGCTGAGGGCTTTGTTAGGGTCGTCTGTTGCCCAGGGATTAGTTCCTGATATGTGGGCATGTCCTTTACTCTTGGTTGATGGAACTTTCATGTCCTCTCTTACTGTGGTTCTAAGCTAAGCAGCTGGGCCTGGCAATGGGGAATCTTCAGAAGTGTGTTAAGAAGAAGAGTGATGGGATTATAATTACAACTGGGTGGAGCCTAGAGAGACTTAACACATTAAAAGATCAGAGCAAGAGAACTCAGGAGGGACTGTTACAAGAGTCAGCACAAAAGATAATGAGGTCTAACACTGGCAGTGTCTGTCTACTCAAAAAAGGACTTTAATTGAGAGATATTTAACCCTCGTGGCAGCTTTGCTCCTCAGTAAAATATCAATATGAACTTCATCAATAATGGCTTTACTTCATAATGGTAAAGCACATTATTCTTTCCTAAATGATACCCTGTATTATTCCATTGGATTTCTTACAAACCTTTGTGATAACCGGTAGAGAGGATAGCTATTATCATTGTCACTGAATACAAGAGATGAGTCTGAGGTCACAGAATCTGTCATGGGTAGAACTCTAGACCTCTTGATTGTTATGAGGCTTTCAAACCTATCAATTCACGTTTTGTGTATACTCTAACAATCTGTACACTATGTATTATTCCACATTCTATGTACTATTAAAGGCCTTAATAACGTATTCCTGTACATCCTTCCCCAATTTCTCCAAAGCGCACGTCTAAGGATGCCTTTGGCAATTCCAGCTTTTAGTTTCAGTGGTAAAAGTTCAGAGATACGAAGATGCATTACAAAGGTCATGGGCTGCACACTTAACTGGATTTTAAATCGAGGTTTGAATTTGTCCTCATTGTAGCTGTGATAACTTCTCCGTAGGTGAAACTTTTATTTTATTTTCCTTTTGGCTGACTGGAGTTTCTCAAGACCCAATTTTAACTCGATCAGTATTTTAAGCACTCCCAGTCTGTATTAACTCAGAAATAGTGCAAGCCTACAAAGGGAAAAATAATGTTGCCCAAAGTAGTTCTGTTTGTGAGCAAAACCCAGAGCTGTGTGAAAAGAAGATTGAGATTGAGCCACAAATACTTGCTCAGAATCTAAATTGTCTTCCCTAAAACATCAGCTTAAATGCATTTAGACAAGTTAAATGGTTCTCCATTTTTTTTTTCTTCCTCCAGGAAGTTCATTTCTTTATGTAGTTATCATAAGGCACTGCACACTGAATTACGGCACTCCTCACTTTGCCAATTGTTGCTGTATATAATGATGCACCTGTTAGTCAAGAAATCCCCGAGAAAGAAACTGTTCAGCAAAGCAGACATCCTCAGACAGACGGAAGGCCTTCTGAATACTCTTTCTGCATTATGCAAGATTTTCTAGTTTATGGTCATTAAAGGCAGTGATAAAGCAGCTGTCGCTGAGAAGGATGCTGTCAAATATCAGCGCAAAGAATAGAGATGATTACCCAGTGCCATTCACCCATCACAGGGAGCTTTGTGCTAGTATTTCTCTTATAAATCCTTCTTTTGATAAGATTACCATTTGCCTGGCTAAATATTTGCTCCAGGCATCACCTTGACGTTCAAGGTCTAAAGCAAGATAAATGTGCAATACGTGTCTATGCTACTATGGTTTTTTTCATGAGGTTTCAGAAGGAAAGGCTGGAAAAAAATGCTGCAATCACAGGGTTGACTTTTCAATTTGAAAAAAAAAATGGAATTGAGCTGCTTCTCATATAGGACTCTATTTCCTTTCTATTTACTCTACTTAACAAACTTAACTGGTTTTGAACTGGTTCACGCAAGGTGGGAGAAGAAACTGAAAAAAAAAGAATATTGAAAAGATGTCCATATTTTCTATTTCAATAATGACACTAGCCTGGGATTTTAAAGATTATTTGTGTTGTCTGATGTATGAGTATTACAAGAGGGAAACGGATAGAATTGCATTGAGAGATGCATTGCCCAGCTGTGAGGCATGCCCGGCACTGGGGGACACTGTGGGGACAGGGTGGTGTGCTCAATAAATAATGACCAAGGGTGACGATGATGGAACAAATATTTGAACACCTCTGAGGTGAGAGCCACACACAGAGGTAAATGTTTATTGATGCAAAAAAAAAAAAAAAAAGTCAAACCCAAAGAACAGGTTTTAGAATCACAAAAAACTGAGTGGAGAGCTGGAGACTGAATATTATAGCCTCACAGAGTGATTATCACCTCTAACAGATGCCAAGTAGTGGATTTGACTAATCTCTTTTTGAGTTAAATGGAGTTTCAGTTTTGTCCTTAAGAACATTGATGAAATGTTATATAACGAGATAATGCAAAAATATCCTAGAGAGAAATTTGACCACGAGTAGGTCCAAATGATAAGAATAATTTGTCCTTTTAGATATAAAGGGTGTTCTATTGTCAACAGAGCCTAACTTCAAATTCATGCTTAGAGAAACATAGATTTTCATGCCAATTGAAAAGTAAGTTTTAGCAAGTAATTTAACAGGTAATATTTTCATTTGTTAAAATGTAGAACCCTAGAGACATCTTAAAAGGAACCTTGCTTGAATATTTATAGCATTTTAAAAGAAGGAACTGTCTGCGGTTTTGTGACAATTATTTAGTGCCTATTTATGTGTAGGACAATCCCATTTCTCAAACGGCTTAGTCTAAGTATATAATGGAGAGAGGAAGCCATATAAAACATCCATCTATTTCTCGCAGAAAATCTCTATGGAATATTTTAATTCTTTCAACATTTTTATGTTTCTGTTTCCTAGATAGTAAATTATGTCTTATGAAATTATGTTCTTCTTTTGGTTAACATCTACCTGGTATAGGTACTTCATAAATGTTTATATATGGACTAGATGAAGAATATGAGTAAAGAAGAGGGGAATTTCTTGGTGGAGCACTAGTAAGTGCAAATGCAGGGCCAGAACCCCACCTCTCAAGCATCATGGGAAATAAAGGAAGGAAAGATGGGGTTTCAGAAGAAAATTCTGTCCTTCCAGGTCGGGCATGTCACAATAATGGGCTTGTGTCTTGGAGGTCATTGGAAATTCAGTTCCACAGTGTCATTTTCTGCAATTCAGGAAAACAAAGAAATTGTAAGCATATAACAAGCTTGTTTAGTGGTAAAACCTTATCTGATTCCATTGTTTCTTTAGGTTTTTAAATTTATTCCATCTTCTATAAATTTTTCTAAGTTTTTTAGTAAAAAATGTTAGTGTGTTTGATTACTAGTGCTCTACTAATCCCCAGCTGGGGGTGTTATTAAAATACACTGTAGGTACCTTATTACATTTCTAAAATATGATAAATTTTGAATTTCTAAACATATCCTAACTTTGAGGGTTTAAGAGAAGGGATTAAGGACATAAGGAAGTTCATGAAGGGACCAAGACATTAAGTAGACTTGCAGAATTAGCTAAGTGATTTGCTCAGGTCAAGCAACTCTTCAGTTGTGAACCCAAGCTTTAAATCCAAGTCTTTCTGGCTTTAACTTTGTGATTCTTCCTTCTCTCCAAAGAATTATAGCAGCAAAAGAGAAAGAAGTCAACAAATTAATGGTTATATGTTTAATATTTGCCAGGCATTGCTCTAATTAAATCTATTCATTTAATCCTTTATATACTCTTCTGATGTGGGTACTATTTTTATCCTAATATTATAGATGAGTAAAAGTCCAGGGAAATTAAGCAACTTGCACCAGGCCACAAGGTTCACAAGTCACAGAGCTAGAATAATGAGCCCAGGTAATCTGTCTTCATGCCTGTGGCCATAACCACCATATACACTCTTAAGATAAGAATACATCTAGGGTACCTGAATATAAAACAAGGTAATGTCAAGCTCCTTGAAACAAATACATGAAAAGGAGGAAACAGAGTAGAGAATATTTGAAAACAACAGGATGAGAAATGGGCAGAAATTCTTGTTTAATCACAAGTCTGGTGAGATCTCAACTAAATCCCTAAGAAATAAAGGCTTAGGGGTTAAAGCCCAGTGAAAGCTGTCTGGATTAGAGACATATAGCTTTGAAAAGCTTGAAGTTATCTGTTTTGCATAATTGGTTCATACTTTATCAAGAGAATGAATTACTTATTCTCATTTTCCTTGTTTCCAAAAGCTCATATTAAAAGTTTCAATGATATATTATTCTGAAAGTACTTTGGTGAACCATCAAACACTGCATAAATAGAGATAACTGTAGTAAGGTATTCATGGGAATGTATATTTTAGTCTAGATTCTCCAGAAAGCAGAGCCTGAGGCAAGTATGTTCTACTGCTTAACTAGGGAGCATAATCTTAGGGAGCTAGAGTGAGAGACATAGCGAGTGAGGCAAGGAAGGAGGGGAAATTAGAGGATGTGGCTGATTGCTGGATTTTGAGGACCATTGTCTAAAAAGTCGTTTCGCAGTTTAGTGGAATAGGTGTGGGAAGACATAATCTCCTGTTCCCATCTTCTACTGGTCAAAGTTTCATCCCACTGAACATAGTCTGTAACACTTTCAGGTTGAGGTGGTGCAGGTGTCAACAGGGTCTTGCTTGTTGATACTTACACTTGGCATCATTAGGAAAGTTAGGAGAGTGGAGGTTATATATGCAGCCTGAGCAGGAGGTGATGCGAGGTGAAGTTGTACTTTCCTGACAATGTTCCAGGGCACCCAAAAGCAGCTGGAATCACAGATGGGCAAGCGGACAAAATCTGAGGGGACTGGTGCATAAGAAGAGTCTGACATGGTCTAATTGGTTACCATTATATTTTACATGAGTATTCCAGACTACGACCTACAGAATTACACATTATAAGTTGTTAGGCCAAGTGTCAATGTGACAGAAGAGGTATTTGAGACAGGAGACTATCACCCATTCTCTCTCAAATTAGTATCTTTTTATATTTAATATGATTGTTAACTTTAGGTAAAATAATTTTTTTCTCTTAAAGTAACATGAACTAATAAAACTATTTTATAAATTCTATAAATAATCTTCAAAAATGGGTCTCTTTAGACAATCTTTTATTCTTTCTATTCCTTTTTTCTTATAACTTGTCCATTTCCTTATAATTTATGAAGTGAGTATAAAAAAACAAAGAAAAGTGTATTTTGAAAGGTAAAAAACATGAATGGCTACTAATTGGTACCTTTATATTTTAGTGCTCTGACATATCAGATGACATCTTCTAACAGGGATTATTTATTTCCTCTGGATTTTAATTTCTTTTACTATGATTTGGCTATTTGTCACCCCACCAAGGGCAGTGGAATTGACGAATGAGGGTCATTTGAGTGCCTGAAAATAAATCTTTAAAATATACTTTCTTTTTCTTCCAACAGAAATCAAGAAGTATGATGAGCCCTAAAATGTCACATAGAGCATTTACCATGTTGGGAAGCCTTCGTGGGCTCACGTTGCTTAGCTTTCCTGAGCGGTACTAGTAAATAGAGTCGATTCATCTAGGTAGAATGGACAGAAGCTCATATGGGACACGAAATTATGCTTGCAAAGGTCCACACGACATGCTTGTTATTAAATTGAATGTTATAAGGATGGTAAAGCCAGGAGCTGTGTTGTGATCTAACGAATGCCCTCAGTCGGTGTTTTGAATTGCGCTGGAAGATTCCAGAGATGAGGTTGTTGTTGTTGTTTTTTTTTGTTTTGTTTTGTTTTTGCTTTTGTTTTTTCTTAACAATGGACAACATGATATACAGAGCAGCACACTAGGGCAGCAGTCAGAGAAGTGTGATTCTATAACATGGTGGCCAACAGTCTGGGATTTGGTGTCAGGCTGAGCTGGATTTGAATTCCAACTTCCCCTACCTCATAGCTCTTCATCTTGGACAAGCTACTTAATTCTCACGAACCTCTATTACTAAATTATTATTTCTATCATGTATGTACTTTGTAGAGTTGTAGAAAGAATGAATATGGTAATACATTTAAAGTTCTTCATGGCCCCCAACAAATGGTTGTTAACACAAAGTTACTATGACCACAGATTTATTTAGATACTTCAAAAGCAAACCCCACAACTCACATCTTTAACAGTTTTCAAGCTTTTGATGTAATACTTTCATTCTTAAGAAAATAAGAAAAACAACGCTATTGCAAAATAGGCAATGATCAGCTCACAACCTTGAGAGAGGCTTTTAATTTAACATTTCCCACTTGAACTGAGTTATGTGTAACATGATGAAAAAACAAGTAAAACAATCCATGTCCTGTTTGGATAATAGAAGTTATAATGATTCCCTATGTCCCAGCTTCTAGCCTCCTAAAAGATACTCTAAAACATATAATTAAGAGTCTGAAGTTTAGAGAAGAAATATGTGAAATCAAGAAATCCAAAACTCTTCAAAGTAAACCTTTGCCCCACCCCCTATTGTCTATTTGTTTCTTCTTTGTCAATGAATGAACGTCAGTCAGTGTTTACTTTGGATGAGAGTTATATGAGAATATAAAATTATTATTTTGCAACATAGCCCTTCCCTCCTCCCTCTTCTTCCTCAAGCATATTCCAAAAACCACTCAATAGATTTCCATTGCACCTAGGATGAAATCTGAACCTCTTCACCTGGATTCTAAGGCTGTCCACTTTGTCAGCCTCTAGTTATTAGAAGAAGGCCTGATACCTAGGAGGTGTTTATTCTATAAATATTTCATGCATGACTAACCATCTTTCTCTTGTTAATACCCACTTCTATACACTCCAGCCACATCAAATTCCTTTGTAACATTAAACTTCCAAAATATGCTCATGAGTCCAGGTCATAGCGTAGGCTGGGAACTCTGCCTCCTCCTCCTCTCTCTGTTCCTCATCTCACCTTTGCCTCTCACACTCCTCAGGACTTGGTTTAGACATGATTTCAAGGGAGTGTTCTTTGATTCCTAGTCTGGATTAAGTGCCCCTTCTATACATTGCATATAGAATCCCTGCCCCATTCCCACTATTGTATTTTATGTCAATTACCGGTTTATCCTCTGATTTTCTGCTAGGCAGCAAAATCCTTGCACATAGATTGGTAAACTATGTCCTTTTATTTTCTATATTTTGATGCTTTGATTTCTGGGCCTTAAGGATACTGGTTGGACTGTCCCTCTAGGGCTTAGCCAGTTCTTGAAGATAGTAAATAACTTGCCTGTCAGTAAGTCTTTCATATGCAAACCCACCAAAGCTGGGCCAATACTCCCAGTCACCCCCTCTATCAGTCCCTCATAGTTAGAGTCACTATTCCCTTGCCCTCATCACCCTAGAGCCAGGTACCTGACAATTACGGAGAGATCTTGTGACCCAGAACCCACTGAAAAATTTTTTTTTTAAACTAATCCTAAATCTACTTACCTTGCCTCACCTATTCCAGTTCCTTCACTCAAAAACCACAATAAAGGCTCTTGGGCATATTTTCTTTCTGCTCCTTTTGCCTCCCAACTGACCCCAATGTCTCTCCAGGCAGGCCTGCATGGCACAGTATGCCCCATCCCTTGGGAATCTGTGAATATCCCAACTATCTTTTGAAGGGCAATTGTCTCCTGATCTGTTGGCCTTTCCACACTTACATAATAATAAAATTTATATTTTAACACAATAGAGACTGAACCTCTCAGTTATTTTGAATTTCCAGCCTCTACTCTGGTGGTAAACGCCACACATGTATTTCATATATATATGAAATGTGAATCTTGATGCTAATTTAGTACTATGTTTATTATTGGAATCTGCTTCCCTCTGCTTCATTTCTATTAATTAAAGAACAATGCAGGGAATATCTTGTTCGACAGTAAAGTTTTTACACTTTCTTCTATAGTTTTCCAACATTGTATTTTGCTTGTGATAAAACTTATTCCCTAGTCAAAAACTTATTCTCTAATAAAAAACTTATTTTTCTACTTAGTTCGATTGCTCTTAAGAGCTCCATCCTTTGACATGTGGTTGTGAATAAAATGTATTTCATGCTGACACATCTTTCTAAATACTGTTCATTATGATTATACCTAAATATAATTAAATATAATTTCAACTGTCTTGGGCTCTGACATAGTTATGGGCGATTTACATGTAAAAATATTTTAAGAGATGAAAAGAAGCAAGGACACTCTATTTTGGACTTTTCGGTTGGCAACACTCATGTCTCTGCTGGTCACACCTGCCAAATGTTGGCTTCTCTTTTCTTCCAACTGTTTTCCTTCTGAAGAGTGACTTTGAGGCAGGAGACATCACTTCCCACTTCTGGACCCGAGAAGTGCTTTGTTTGCATATCACGTAGTTTGCTTTTTCCTGAAACATCCCAATGCTGTGTTTTGGCCTCAGTGTGTTTTCTTGAGGTAGTTGCGGTATTCATCATCAGGCCTGCTCTCCCAGGTACCAAAAAGCAGTTCTCTTTGTTCCTGAGAAAGGTCGACATGGGTGAGGAAGAGGATTTAGGTTGCTTTGGAAAGCAAAATGAACTCCTAAGATCATACTGTAGGCAAAACGTGAACTCTACAGCTCGTTCCCAACAAAATGAACCTTATTTCTATAGGGCCAGACACAGAATAGAGATAAGTGTTGAATAAGGCAGTTAGAAGTAAGGATAGGACATTCATAGTGGAGCTGCTTTTCTTTTGCTTATTTTTTGAGCCCAAACATTGTCAATGACCTAATTTTTCTCAAAGATTAAACTTTAGTTGCAGATTAAGATACTATTTTCTGGGTTCCTTAGAAGAATTCTCCTTGACCTTCTCCATTTTCAATATACCTCTCATTTTCCCATTCTTCTGGCTTCTTCTTGGACTCTTTCTGCTTGTCAACAGATATAAAGCAATTCCCCTGAAGCGTTAGCTACTCTAAGAAAGAAGAAAATTTTGCGGGACAGAAGGAGTAATAAAAATGCAAGTCATAATATTTATGTATAATGTTGAAATAATGAATAAGACTCATAGGAATAAGAGTCTTCAAACCAATTAGGGTGTTTTGAGTCTTCCTACCCAAGGGTTCTGTTAGGGATATTGCATATTTAATGTTGCCCCTATTTGGGCCTCAGGACACTATCTCTAGGTAATATGCATCTTTTGGCTTAGGTAACTGTATACAGTAGGATTAATTAACCTAGAACTTAACCAAAATGCCCATCAGAGGCAAAGGTGCATTATTGCACTGTGTCCAACCAGTTCACCATGTAGAAAGAAAACAGGAAAACTAGTCAACTAGCCAAGAAAAAAGTTCAAAATAGGAAAAAAAATTTTTTTTGCTGAAGACATGGAATATCTGAGATATTGAACTTCAGAGGCAGAATTTTTGTTTTTGTTTTGTTTTATTTTTTTTTAAGAGAGACAGAGTGTGTGAGCAAGATGGGGAAGGGCACAGGGAGAGGGAGAGAATCGTAAGCAGTCTCCATGCCCAAGCATGGAGACCAAACTTATGACCCTGAGATCGTGACCTGAGCTGAAATCAAGAGTAGGACACTTAACCGACTGAGCCATACAGATGCCCCTGGTGCCAGATTCTTTTTTAACAACGTGAATCCGGCTTCAATTATGGGGCAATGTTGAGTTATTTGGGACATTTGTCTATTTCTTGTTGAGTTAGTTGTTGTTAGTGGTAGGAAAAGGGAGAGAATTAAATCCATAAGATCAAATGTAAACTATATACCAGAAGCTTGAAAACAACCAAATTTGAAAGATATGTGGTTAAGAATGAGCCTTGCACCCAAGACAGGTTTGCTAATCCAGACTGTCCTGTTTCCTCCTCATCTGCTTCAGTGAGACTTACATTGTCTGGATTTTTCTCTGCTGGCTGAAAAGTGTTTATTTTCCGGCCTGGCTTATGACAGAGGTTGCTAAATAATAATAATATTCATTTTCTTCCTTTTACTTTTTTTCCCCCCTTGCTGGTAACCTCAGTTTTTTTAAAGGGACAGTGAGCCCCACTAAAAGAATACATTTCTCAGATTCTCTTTCAATAGTTTTGTCCATGTGACTAAATCCTAGTCAGTGAGATCTAAGTGGAAGCCTCTTGGTCCTTCTTGGAAGGACCAGAACTAGGATACTCTTTAATGTTTTCTACCTTCTTTTTTTTCTGCTCACTGGATTGCAGATGTAATGGCTGGTGTCTCTGCAGCCATTATGCACTATGAGGTAATCTGGATAACAGAAAGCATAAGCGTAGAAGTGGAAAACTGTAAGAAGCCTAAGCCCTTGAGGGACTATGTGGAGCCACCAAAACAGCCTTGAATTTCTGCTCTCAGAATGCTCTGACATAAGAGACTAACATCTTACCTGTTTAAAAGGTTGTGAAAAAGGTCTCTGTTGTTATAAGCTGGAAGCAGTATCTAACTAATATCAACCCTGGCTTTAACATCTTTGTCTTTGTAGCCTAGTGGTGTACATTTACTTCAAAAACAGCCTTAAAGTCATAGCTCCCTTCTTCTCGCTCTCATCCATCGCCTCTGCATTTCACATCCTAGATTTTTTTTTTCTGGAAATAGCCGTGGTCTCTCTTCAAGTGCAAAGTTTCTTTTTTTTTTTTCTTCAAATGTTTATTAAATTCTAGTTAGTTAGCATATAGTGTACATTGATAAAGTACATAGTTTCTATAGTTAGATTATGGGATTAAATTTCTTACTAGTCATGTCACCTGAGATGATTTGATTAACCTTTCCATGTCTCTTATCTGTAAAATGTGGATAACAATAAGAAAGAACAAAAGGCTGGGGCACCTGGGTGGCTCAGTGGGTTAAAGCCTCTGCCTTCGGCTCAGGTCATGATCTCAGGGTCCTGGGATCGAGCCCCACATTGGGCTCTCTGCTCAGCAGGGAGCCTGCTTCCCCCTCTCTCTCTGCCTGCCTCTCTGCTTACTTGTGACCTCTCTCTCTCTGTCAAATAAATAAATAAAATCTTAAAAAAAAGAAAGAAAGAACAAAAGGGAGAAAGCATGTAAAGCACTTGGAACACCTAGCACAAGGTAAGTCTCAATATATTATATTATCAAGTTTTTGATAAGGTTAGTAACATTACATAGAGAAGCCTGAGGATTAGCTAGAAGAATTTTACTTAATCCGACAGGGAATGACCTACTGCAAACCTCTTCTCTGAAGTAATACAAACAGGATGCATAATTGAGAACTTTTGTAGTGCTTGGCAGTGCATGCCATGCCCTCCTTAGAATCTTTGCTTTCTCCCCTTTGTGGCAATATTTTCAACTTTCTTTAATCTTGCTTAACACACTAATTGAGCTGACAGTCTGAAAGGACAAAACAAACAAAAAACAAAGCAAAAAAATAAAATACAATAATTTTTAAGAGTAACCAAGAGAAGCAATGAGAAGTACAGTCCTTAAAGGCACACGCTTTGAATTCAGAGGGATCTGGGTTTGATTTTGAGTTTTTCATTCACTGGCTGTGAAGGAATTATGCCACATAAACGTTCCGAGTCCCAGTTCTTCACCTATACAACATGAGCCACATAGTTGCACTTGGAGAGTGGTCATGAAACTTGATTGAGCTAATGCTTATAGAGCTCTAAGAGAATGCCTGGCACTTCAACACGCTCAGTGAATGAGGACTATTATTATGAGTAGTGGTGATAATAATGCCAATAAAAAAATAAATAATCATGCTTTAATGGAGCCCAATAGTTTAGTGGTCCAGCTAAGATTGTCCATGAAATGATGATTCATGGATATGAAAGCGTTAAGAAATGGAGCAAATAGAATGTGAACATTTTCTTACAAACATATCTTTTAGAAGGTTAGAGAAGTAGAAATTCAAGCTCAAGTTAGAACCTAAGAATCATAAACATTTCTCCATTTTGTTTTTCCTACATGCACCTTTTCAGATTGATTTATATAAGGTTGGGAGAGAAATGGTTTTGAAAATCTTTTAAAAAAGGAACAAATAGAATAGATCAATAGAGAGATCAAGGATGATTAAAAGGCTATAGAAATATTGTTGAAATGATATGAACCTGAATTATTGAGGAGAAAAGAGAAGAGTATGGTTTTGTTTGACTTATTAACATGAAATGAAGCTAGAGGAAGGGGCTCAGCTGCACCACCACAACCTCCAGCAGATCTAACAAAAATCTTGACTCTCTCAAAAAGGATGAATAAATCAAATAGATAAAGGTGGTCTCAGATGGCTTTGAAGTCAAATAGCCAACACTCCAAAGGAAAGATACAGAAAGGATTTCTCAAAAATCCTTCTTAAAACCTGCTGAAGATACACTTAAATGAGTACATCCTGAGTAGTATATCCAGATAAATTTTCAGAAAGGAAAGCTTCTATTTGCAAAACCGCTGGGCATTTTGGATTCCCATGGCATACAGCAGCTTGGAGGAGGGAAGGCTCTGATGACGCCTGGAGAATAAGATCCCAATTTGAACATTCGGGATGGTGGGGATCTGAGAGATTCTGGCCAGGGAGATATGGCCTCTGTTCAAGTCATTCCAGGTCCTCACACACTAGCAACAATTGCAGCTAAGACTGGCAAACATCTTGGCAGAGTTTGGCAGAGGAGTTTGTTTGTTTTGTTTTTGTTTGGGCAAGAATGTTTCATTGGTAGCATTGTGTATTTCTATTTAGAGACATCCCTTGTCTGGTTGTTTCTTCTTTTGTTATGTAAAAGTTTCCCTGATGCTCAGTGCCTAAATTCATTAGTCTATTAGGGAATATAACATAATAATATTCTCATTCTTTCATTTTTTCTTTATTTATTAATTGAAACATTTCTATAAGGAGACACTTCCTCTCCTTAACCACGGACTATACTGTGGTTCTTTTCAAATAGGATAGGCAAGATAAATGGTTGGTACTTTTAAATTTGCTACTTTTCAAAATAAGGTTTTTTCCCCCTATCATTATAACTTGGCCCATTTTCCTATTGGCTTACTGTCTTTCTTTTTGATTTTTAGGAACTTTTTATATGTTCAAGTATCATCCCTTCGATGTAAGTTACAAATAATTTTTACTTATTTTGTCACTTCTCTTTTATCATACATTTTAAAAAGTATAGTAAAAAAGGACCCATTTTTTTTTTTCTTTTATTTCTTCTGGAATTGGAGTCATAGTTAGAAAACCTTCCCTCTTCCCAGGGTATAAAGAAATTTACTCACATTTTATTTTATTGTTTGCATGGCTTTTTTTTTTTTTTCTTCTTTCTCAATTTTAATCTCTGAGCCATTTGGAATTTATTTGGATATACTGTGTAAGGGTGTATCAAATTTTTGCCCATTAAATAACAATGTCTCAAGCACATTTATTTTAAAAGTCTATGTAATAGCACTTTACAAAGTCTCAGCAATATTTTACTAATTACATAAATTGATGAACTGAATCATCCCTATATTTGCTACCTCAAATTCTCCTTTTATCCTGCTTAAATTGAATTCATATAAATAAAAGATAAATTGGACAAATCCGTTGGAAGAGCATTATCTTGAATCATTAATTAAACAAGCTTTCTCTAAAAAAGATTTTCAAAAAAAGTTTAAATGCTAGGAAACCTCTAACTATACTTACTTCTTTTTCATAGCATCTCTGTAATTGTTGTACATATTTGCTTCACTTTTCATATAGGAAGAAGCTGAGTCTCACTGAAACTTCCCCAATGTCGCCTGCATTAGAGCTGGGCCATTTGAACTCCAATACTGGTACCCTGGCAGTTGTTGGGGCAGTGTTTATTTACTTATTATTTTTTGATCTAACATCAACAAGAAACATTGTTCTGAGGATTCTGTCCTGATTTTGGATGTCATTATCATGAGAAAATAAAGAAGGGATGGAAATAAGTTTAGCATTGGACGTTTTGAGTGTGAGGTGCTTGTGGAGTATCTATGCAAAGAAAACCCACCAGGATCTAGCACAAGGCTTGTGGAACATACTCTCTGCATGGTCTACTCCCATGAATTGCCATCATGCTACATTTATAGTTTTTTAATTTGCCCATAGATAATGAACATTAGGTGAATAGTGGTATCTACATGCGCACAATACTCCAAAAAAGTAATTTTCAGCATTGTCCATATTATATGCTTCTACAGCCTAGACTCCCAGCAACTGGCAAAGGTTGCCAGTGCTTATGGGAAAGGAGGAGGGAGGGAGTCACCAATTAAGGGAATTAGTAACATGTCAGGTTTAAGTTACTTTTGAGTTAATAGAATAATTTGATTGAATATACCACCAGTTTAAAGATCACATTTTTGGGACAACTGGGTGGCTCAGTTGGTTAAGCATCTGCTTTTGGCTCAGGTCATGATCCCAGGGTCCTGGGATCAAGTTCCGAATCAGGCTCCTTGTTCAGCAGGGAGCCTGCTTCTCCCTCTGCCTGTCACTCACCCTGCTTGTGCTCTATCTCTCTTTCTCCCTCTGACAGTTAAATAAATAAAATCTTAAAGAAAAAAATAAAGATCACATTTTCTATTAAGGTTTCTTTAGAGTTATATTTGTGTGCAGAAAGAAATTTCCATTCCTCATTCCATGGGCAGTAAGGGGGAACCCCTACTTTATATGCAGTACTTGGGGCTCTTCTGGTCTCTAGCTTCATGAGCTTGTTCAGGCTTGATTTCTAGTTGTTCTGCACTCTGCCCAGTCAGGTGCTATTGGTAAAATATTATCGTTTGGAGTATCCCATGGGCCACTGATGAAATCTTTGGCTCCCACCTTATTTTTTCACTTTGGGATGTTCCTAGATATTGCAGTCATGACCAACATCTTTGCAGGTCCCCGGTTCTCTTAGGGTCTCTGTGGGGAGATCTGTGGAGGCCTGAGGAATCTTAGATGCTTTCTCTGAACCACTGGGGAGTATCCAAGATTCTGGGAGGCTTCCCTCTGGACCACCCACGTGTTTTTCTTCTTCAACCAAGTTCAATCTCTTACAAAATCATGTTGAAAACTTCCCAGAGATATAACTGGGAAGCACCCCTATCATTTGGATTCCCTTTCAACTTACCTGAGGTTTTTAATCTTCCTGAAGATCCCCCCACTTCCTCACCCACTATACACACACAC